>VUYV01000029.1:2583391-2726353 GCA_008711295.1 Anarhynchus alexandrinus
GGGGTGGGGGCGAACGCCGAACCCGTTCGAGGCGTCGGTGAGAAATTCACCGGGGCGGCAGGATTCGGGTTTTTGCTGCCGGTGTGGGCGGGCGGGCAGTGGGGCAGAACGTGGCATGTTGTCCCCAAACAAGCCGGGGGCAGGACGGCCCCCGCCGCGGCGCTGCGGAGGGGGCGTGCGCTGCCCGTTCCCGTCCCCCGTGTCCCCCCCTCCGTGTCCGTCCGTCTGTCCCACCCCCCCCTCCCGCCGCCGCTGCTGCTGCTGCTCCCGCCGCCGTCGGAAACGGCGTTTCGCTCCCCCGCTGGGCTGTTGGTGGAGCCTCCTTGGTGGGAGCGGGAGGGGGGGCTGGAGCGGGGCTGGGGCAGGGGAGGGGGTGGCGGGGCGGGGGCGTCCCCCCGGCTCCCCGGTGGGCTGCGCCGCCGGGTGTCGCTGGCACACCCCCCCACACACACCCCCCATTCCAGCAGGAGAAGGACCCGGCGGGCTGGAGGGGGCAAAACTCGGGAAAACCCATCATCGGAATGCGGCGGTCAGCCCCCACGGGGGTCCCGGGGGAGCGGACCGCCGCCGGGGAGCGGGTCAGTCCTCAAACCGGACGGGGAGATTTGGTCGCCGTCCGATAACCGATGGGTTATCGCGACTCGATGGTCTGCTGGCGGCCGCAGCCCCGTCCCTCCGCGCCCGCGGGATGTGGAGGGTGTGGCAACATGGAAACCTGGAGATTAAAAAAAAATATATATATATATATCTGCTGCTGTGGTTCGTACTTCCCCCGGCTCTGCCCAAGTGCTGCGGGGACAGCAATTGCACACTTTTCTGTTTGTTGGGTGAGGTGGTGGTGTGGGTTTTTGGGTTTGGTTTTTTTTTTCCAACCCTCTTGTGCAAGTGGCTGAATAAAAACCTTTACGTGTCTGAATTGTGGTCGGGGTCACGGTGCCATCACGAGGCTGCTTAAAAATTGCTCGAAATTAAAGGGTTGTGGGCGGGTACGGAAAGGAGCGGATCAAAGGAGACGAACGCTGCCAACACATATTTCACGTGCTTTACGTCTGTTCTCTCGATGGAGGTTCTTTTCTAGATTTTTGTCTGTTGGCAGCAATGGTAAGTGCTGAAGTACAAAACGAGTTTTCTCACCTGAGGAACGTACCACGGGGCACCACCATAGCATTTAAGGCTGCCTGGGGAGGGCATGGCCATGTCGGAGCCCCAGCTGAACTTGCATGGCCGTGGCTTAGCGCCTGGGCGTATGTGTGCTGCAGAGGAGGGGACCCCGTGCCGGTTGCCTACCTGTGCCCTGCTGGCAAACCTGCTGGCCACTTAGGTGGAGAGATCATGGGGAGGAGGAGGAGGAGGAGCAGGAGGAGGAGGAGGATGATTACTGGATGTGGCTCAGCGGTGAGCTCTGCGGTTAGGCAGTTAAGGCTGTCTCCCTGAGCCGGGAAAGAGGATGGTCAGTGGTGACCCTAGACTGACCTCAGGACCAGTGCCAAGGATTGTTGTGTTACCGGCTCAAAGGCTGCGGCGCTGATGCTCTTTTGGAGGCTGGATGTATCTGGCGCCTTGCAAAATGTTGGCTCACGAGTGACAGAGAAAATGCGTTAGCATCATTTCCACTTACTACCCCCGTGCTGAGATGTCCACCCCGATATGGGAACTGAAATAGACATGGGCTGGGATAGCATTCTGGGTGATGACATGTAAATTAATGTACTGTACAACCCACACTGCGTGCTGTATGCAGTGGTGTTATAATAAGTACCTCCTGAAGTGGCGTGAGGTTTAGCGTGTGCTGCTCACAAGTGGGTGGCCTTAGCTCCGAGTATGAGACGTTTGACTCAGATGTGCTGATGTACTGTCACGGTAGTTCTGTGTGATTAAAACCACTACAGACATCCAGCAGTAATGAACTTTCAGAGCTTCCTAATGTGAACAGTTAATTGTAGCTAACTGAAATGCTAAACGATACTGCTAATGTTAATTATTTTTATAGATGGCAGAACAATTCCTTAGCAACAGTGGGATTCAATGGGACCTCTGGAGTTATTCATAACTGCGTACTGCAGAGCATTAATGCTCCTTCCTTAGTACCCTTTTCTTTTCTTTCCTTCCCTTCCCCCCCCCCCCCCCCCNATGTCTGAGCCTCTTGAATCACTTTCATCTGCCTGACATTTTTCATCAGGCCACTAACTGGGTTTCTTGCTGCTGTGTAGCCTTTAGTGGCAGTAGGTACGCAGCCACCAGTAGAAGCTTCCTGGTCTTAAATTTTTAATATTTAATCCCAGTCTCTCTGTCTTGGAAAATGGCTTTAGGATTTCCATTCACACCCGTGAGCTTGCTTGTAGCCACAGCTCTCTTTACTCACGGGTACTAACCAAGGAAGCTGGAAAGCTCTGGATACTGCTCTGTGCTGTATAATGGTGGGAATCTAAAAACTCACCAGGCCATCTTTGGTAAGCTAATGCAAAGCAAGAAATGGAATACCAAATAAAGGTAGAAGAGTAGAAGACCAAAGACTTGATGCTCAGAGGTGAGAGGTCTGTATCTTATTAATGATTCTTTAAACTTCTTGGTTCAAAGGCATTCCATATTTCAGAGGCTAAAAATATCTGTATAGCTGGTTGCTCGAAGTTTGGGCCTTTGATGATGACTCCAGTTCAACTTTCAGAAGACCCAAATTAGCCATCCATCAGAAATTGTCTTGTGTGTTGATCTTACCGGAACAGGTCAGTGGATGGCACTGCACATCTTACTTGTGCAAACAGCCCCCTTGCTTGTGCCGCCAATCCCACTGAACTCAGCATGACTTAGTAGAGCAGGATTTGTAGGAGGAAGCCAAGGGAGCCTGAACTCTGCTCCTTCCCCAGGGTATAGTCCTTTTATTCCTCGCCAGGCCCCTGGTGCTTCTGCGATACGATCAGGCACTTCTTCATCCTGTCATGTATGTGTACCTACATTCAAAACACATTAACTTGCAAAGGCCTGGGTGTAGAAGAACACTGAAACTGAGCTATTGCATCCCCTATCCCTTCACTACCATCCAAAAGTAACTTGGAATTTATTTCATTCTGGTGTCTTGAGCAGGAAGAGCATTACAGGTAAGGTTGTTCTGCGTGAGTGTTTCCAATAGAATCTCTGAGGTGTGTGGCGCTTGGTGTAGGAGAGAAAAGATGGCATTGTCTCCGACAGCTCGCAAGCCAAAAACCATTTCTGGGGAAGGCAGGTGGAGGGATAGCTCTACAACATGACCATACCTTGCATTTCCCTATCCCTTATGGGATGGTGTTAAGGGAGTATAGGACACATCAACTCTGCTGAACTTTGGCGGTGGCCCAGACTCATCGGCAAGACTAGCAGGAGACCTGAGCCCTGGAAGCAGTGCAGAGGTCAGGAGAAAATAAGGGACGCTGCTGACCAAGAAAATGACAAGGAATGGCAGATATGCAGAGCATTACCTTGAAAATGCACAGACTTATCTAAATAGACAGTTTCAGAGGTTTGATTATGACTGGTAATGTGTAGAGCTATTACCCTCAAATGGGGGGGAGGGGCAGTGGGCGGACGAACAGACAGGACAGCTTAATACAGAGGGATGTGCAGGCCAGAGGGTTTCCAGGGAAAATAAAGGCATATGAGAGTAAACAAGCAATCTCAGTCGGGAGGCCTGGGCAGGGAGCATGGAGCAAAGGGTAAGATACCAGCAGGGGGAGAAACTGGCAGGAGAAACAAACTTTAAGGAATGTACGTTTTCTATGCTGGTGTGAATGCAAGCCAGTTAAAGGGGACGTGGCCTCTAAGAGCAGATCCTCCTGGTCAGGAGAGAGGGACAGAGAATGTACTGTAAAGCTAGTTTGTGAGATGCCTCCTCATAGAGGATCTGTAGGAGTTTACTCGCCTGAGGAGGCGAATCCCAGATGCTTCTCAATACGTGGTGCTGTGGATCAATGGGAAGTTCGTATCTGCATCAGGTACCCTTAATTAAGGGGTTAGACATGCAAAAACCAAATGTGTGAAATGTTTTCTCTCTTTGGCTAGCCTGTTCAGCCCAACTGCATCATCTCGTAGACTAGGTCCAAACAATACCAAGAGTTTTGTTACATCGGGCAGCTCATGGACTCTTAAGCTCTTCTGGCATTTGACTCTCACTGATGTTTGGCAGCAGGGTTGTAGGCAGAGGGGTCGACCTGTAGGTCAGTGTTCTTCACAGTGAAGCTGAGGAGCATTTCTGGTTGAAAGGAAAGATAAGTGCTGCAGATGCCTAGTGTTGCAATCTATAGGTATCATGGCATCGATCCAGCCCCCTATCGGTTTTGTTTCAACTGTGCTGCTTTGTTATTTGTGTTTTAGATCATCATTAGCTCAACAGACTATACAGATGCTGTTACTGTTGACAATCCTCTGCTCGCTGGGAGCTTTTTTGAGTATTTTGTGGCAGCATAATCTGAAATTTAGCATTTTAAGCCCCTCTTATCTAGCTCATGTGATGTTACTTTGCCAGATCCTTTAGAATAAGACTGAAGAGCAGAAAGTGGAGCCAGCAGGATGGGGTTTTTTGCTAAATTCAGACCTGCCTCTGAAACCCCAGTTCTCAAGGGTTAATGCAAATGTGTAAATTGCTGGAGTTCTAATGGGCATGTTTCCAAGTCTTGGAGAAACACGATCATACTGAGCAGAAGCCTTGCCAGCTGAGTAAGGTAGGCAAAACTCCTCAAGATTAAGTTCAGTGTTGCCCGACTGCCAGTTGTTTTCGGGTTTTTCTTTTCTGTTAAATAATAAAAACATTAAGCAGGTGTATGTGTCACAGCAGGAAGGCACTCCAGAAAGGTTTGTATATTAATTGAGTCCACATGAAGAAGCGCACAGGTAGGACAGAAGCCAGTGAGCAGGCATCACCCAGAAGACCGCAACTCCTGTTTCCAGCTGGACGTATTGCAGAGGCAGCTCTACCAAGTTCCTGCGCGCTGTTGTGCTGCTGTGGCATGGAAGACCCTGTGGTGGGTGTCACCCACTCTTGTTAGCCTGTGTGTGTCTTGCAGCCCCAGCTGTTAGGATCCCTGCAGGTGCAATCGTTCCCCTTCATCAGCCACTGCTGCTCATGGTCTCCCGCAGCTCCCAAACCTGCAGCTGGAAGAGCAGGGAGGGGCCAAGCGGAGATGAAACGGCCGGAGTCTGGGGTAGTGATGGCAAAGCACAGCTGAGGTAGTGTTTACTTGTGGTAGCGTAGCTCACTATCTGCATTCAAGTAATGATGGCTGTGAACAGCCTGAGAGCACTCTATAAATACCTTAAACTTGAGGGAAGGGTCTGTTGAAACACTGGCTGATAAATTCATAGTGGAATGACAAAAATGCTATTATCTTTCTGAATGCATGTAAAATTGCATTCCTCCTTCCCTGTCAAAGCTGTTTCCCCTTAGCGAGCATTTAATCTTTCAGACAGGACAGGAGCCTAAACTCAGTGCTCTTCGATCCCAGGTAAATGCCCTAAGTAGGGTAGGAGCCAGTCTCTCTCCATTGCTTGGTTAGTATTTAAGTATTACTGCAAAACAGAGGAAGTTCAAATAGGGGTAAGATAGGAAAGGAGCATAGACATAACTCTGATGAGCTTTGGGGAGGTCTCACCTCTCCCAGGTAGCTTCCCCAACTGATACATAGATATATAAGGAGGCACAGTCGCCCCAGAGGCAGGCAGGGAGGGTTGTGATCTGGCATAGAAGCTGTAAAGATATCCCTTGCATCTGATGCTGGTGAGTTTGGAAAGAATTAAACTATTTAATGAAATATGAATAATGAAATAAGAAGGAAATAATATGTACAAAACTGTGTCAAGCTCCCAGGATGACAGTCATGTCACCGGCTGGGACTGGGGAGGTCCCAGACTGGACTCCATGATGGACAGAAACTGGATTCTGGATCTGGACTCAGGATTGGGATGAAAGGCAGACAGAGTCCTCCTCAGACGCTGGCCATTGAAGAAAGAGGGCTGACTCTTTGATCCCTCAGCTTTTACACTAAGCATAATGCAGATGGGATGGAATACCCTGTTGATCAGTTTTGGCTCACCCGTCCTGTCCACTCCTCCCCGCAGGTGGGACCCGTCTGTGCTTTTCTGCTTCTGACCCTCCAACGGGACAAATAACAAAGTTGGTTGGCCTTGGGTGTTACAGCAATAAGTATAAGCAAGAGCCTCTCTGCATACCATGCCTGGGTATCAGCAATAAACATAGGTCTTATCACCCTGAGAGAGTGAACATTATCTGCACAATATACTCTTAATTTCAGTAGTTAGAAGAGGCCCAGCTAAAAAGGAAAGTTACTGAACAGAATTGGTCCTCTCTTACCTCAAACCAGGACACCGTTTGGAAGGGTTCTGCCCAGAAGTGGACGCACAAGATCTTCACCAGAATGTCTTGTGTGTGGATACTCAGTCAAAATCCCATGTCCCACGGGAAATTGCTTATTCAGGGTGTGAGGGGGCAAGCAATGCACTGGGAGAAAAAAAGTGAGAGAGGCCTGAGGTGGTAGCTATTCTGCAGCAAGGAAGAGAGCCTGCCTCTTTTTTTTTTTAGTTTTCCTCTTTTTTTTCTTTAATTTTATTTTCCTCTTGCAATAAGCTGGACCATGTTCTTGACATCCACCTACAGAACCTGTCATACTTCAGGAGACACTGAGACATGCAAGAGTGGGGGCTGAGTGGGATCATAGGGAAGAAAAAAAAAAAAGAAAGAAATGCTTATCATTGTCATCTTTAAGTCAAGGATTGTGGTTCAGGACCAGTTATTCCTAGGATGCCAACATCTCTTTGGAAATTTCAAGCTCCGGCAGGCACAGAGGTACAGGAGGATCTTGGAAGATGAAGGTGGGGATTAGATTCTCCCATTTGAACCATACAGAGCTGATTATGCCAGTCCTGTTTTGCTAAGTAGTTTTGCTCTTGCCTGGTGGCAAAAGATTTCTCTATATGGGCTTTCCCGTCTTTGTGGGCTTTCCCTTCTCCCTCTTTCCCATCAGCTGCTTCAGGTTTCTGGCAGGAGGGGTCAGCCTTGCTGGAGTTGGGTTGGGCTTCAGGGGTGGACATCCCTGCAGCAGGAGGTGCTGGCTAGGTGTGCCATGTCAGTGGCCAGGCAGAGAGAGGGAGTTGTGCACGGACACCACCTCCCAGAAATCACACTCTGAACCGTCCTTCTGTTTTGATACTTTAAAATAGTTGCTGCTATGAATACCAGGTGGCGCAGTCCTACCGTGTGCTTGGTGGTCTCATCTTTAATAACATAGGTCAGCCAAGGGTGCCTGGATAGGTGTCCATTCATGCAGCTGTAGCTACAGTCCATTTGGGGCATCATTAGCATTATTTGACAGCACACTGTTCTGCGTTAGCTAGTACTGATGCCAGACTCTGGACTCACCGCTGTGTCCAGCCTCACTTCTGTCAGTGAGGAAGACAGTGGGAGCCTAGCAAACTGCTCACCTTGGCCAGACTTCCGTCCACACCAACAGCAATCTCCGAATGTCTTCTATAAAGCCAGTGCTCAGGCAACTAGTAATTCATGTAAAATTAGTACTTCATTCCACCACTGAAGCTCAGCATGCTCCAGTCCTAGTGCATGTCCTGTTAAGCACCAAGAGAATTGCCCAAGAGTGTGATCATCAACATTGTCTTCAGCTTTTTCAAACACAGCCTCCCCCCTACCGGAGGAAAAAAAAAAAAAAAGTCACTTGAAACTTCTCTATCTCTTGTTTGTCCAAACTAATTCATCTTTGTTAAAGCCACCACGAACTGCAGCTCCTCACCTCAGTCATCCACATCTAAAGCAGCATTTTGTAGTGAGAAGGCAGATGATGAATCAGGATACCTGTACTCCCTGTACTATTAACAAGTGTGCCAATGCCCACTCCATATTCTTTTTCAGAAACCCTTCCTGCTCAAGACGACAATGTAGGAAAATCTGGCATGTCCCAGGGTAGGGCAAAAAAACCTAAATAATTTACTGTCTATTCAGAATAAAATGGAAATGGAATAAAATGAAATGGATCTGCCTCAGGTCATACGAAGCAGCTTGGGTACAGAGCTTAAACTCACAGAGAAAGAAGAAACTTAACCATTTTGCAGTAGAGGGTGAGGAGAAGGAACAGGGAGAAAAGGTCAGGTGAAGCAAGAGAGCAAAGATCAAAAGGATCTGCAATGGTGTTTATATCTGTATGGGATTTAAAGCAAGCCAGGGCTGCAGGAGCAGGAGTTCTTTAGACTCCAGAGAAGACCTGTCAAGAGCCACCATTAGCTTGTGCTCAGCCTAAACTATGTCTCCCACTACATTCCTGGTGGCACACAAGACAAAGAATAGGAATTCTGCAGTTGCAACTATTGCTATAACCTGTAAATCAGTTTGTTTCACTTGTTACTTCTGTAAGCTGCCCTATATATATATATATTTATTTTTTTTTTTAAAGGAAATTATTTAAATCTTGTCTCTCTTGTGTTCAGATCCTATCACACATAGTTTTAAGCAATAGTGATGCATGCACTATTGGCCGGTACTTCATCTCTTGATGGAAATCCCATTTAAGGCATATTTTAAAATGTAAGTAGCATACTGCCACCAAAGGACACGGTGTATAATAGCACCCCATTTCGATGGTTCATTCTGCTTGTTTCAAGCTTTAGCATTACTAGTCCCAAAACTAAAGGAGAGAAATCGTATGGAAAAGATACTTCCTGACTGAGATGCGACACAGAAATCCGTATCTCCAGCTGGAGGCAGCACTAGCTTGCATTGCAGCTCTGTGTGACGTTTCCTGCCCAGCTGCATGTGAGTGGCAAGACCTGTTTGCTCTGTGGACTCTTCCACAAACATCTCTGCTGCTTTAAAAAATAGCGTGTCAAATGTAAACAGCAAGTACAGCAAGAAGGTTTGCCGAGCAGACAATCATCACATGTCCTCAGACATCTCTGCCTTGCCTAAAAAGCCTCCTGGTCTCACACACCACCCCTGCTCTGCACCTATTAAGTCCCTCTGGGCTGGTGTCATTGGTTACAGCTTTGTGACCCAGAGGAGCAGCAGATCTTCAGGCTCGGAGACAACCCCTGGGGGCTTGGAAAAGCCTCCCTCCCCCTTGTCTCTCTGCTCTGAGAAGTCTGGAGTTTAATGCGTCCTGGTGCCGGGGATTATGCCTGGCCTACTTTCACATAGGCGCTTCCAAAGTGGCTGTGACAGCCTCCGCGGGCTTGCGTTGCCAAGGTGGTGAAGCCGTTCTCCGCCACCATACCCGGGGGCTCAGCGGCAGGTGCCGGTGGTGGCTCTTTTGCATCTGAGACAGCGTGGCCGCTCGTCTCCAGCAGCTGCACCGTCCCAGTGCGCAGCAGCTCTCCCATGTGTGGGGTCTCGATGGTGGAGGTCGTGCTGCAACCAGACTTCATTTTGTCTTCCCATCTGCAATTCCAGGAAGGGGGTGGGTTGGGGGGAAAGTCAAGTTTCTCACGGGCTACATGGGGCCAGATTCAAAACACTGCTTTTAGGCACCTGGGTTGGATAATACTGTGCCTAAAATGTAGATGCTGCACCCCAAAGACTGTGATCCTCACCATCCTGCCGAGGCACCCACTCTCCCTGTAGGACAGTTAGGCACTTCTGCAGGCTGAAGAGCTGTCCTGAGGTTTAGATGGTTGGAAATGTGGCTTCTGGGGATGGGGCAGGGTGCCTGAGGAGCAGCTCTGGGATTGTAAGTGCCTGACATAGAGCCGTATACTAGATGCCTCCACACAGGCAAGATGTATAGCACTTCTCCCACATTCCCCGGGGGGAGCTAGAAAGCTGTTCTGCACCTCCCACTGCTGCCTGCTTCCAGTAGCTGTGACAGAAACCGTGAGATAGATAGCAAAAGAGCAGTGCAAGTGAAGCGCTTGGCCTCGGATGCCAAGGGCAGGCACTTACTGCTGTAACCTGCGTGGTCCTTCTCCTCCAGCTGCGTTGGCCGGGATGGGATGGAGCAGCCGCCTCTCGGGGAGCACCGTACCATTCTGAGCCTCAACCATGAAAATGGCTGCGGTATTTAAGAGAGGCTCACTAGGGCGTTTGTGTCCGTGGCGCAGCTACATCTCAGCTCAGCTGGTCTGTCCTCACCCTCCTTGGCCTTTCGGATGCCATCAGTCACCTCCCCGAGCCCCCTTTCTCCTCCGTGCAGCTCTGCTGTACTTCCCACTGCTGGTTGTCCTCCTGGCGCCGGGGCTGTTCATTCGAGCCTTTAGCCTTTTGTCACTGCTATTGTGTCTGGGGAGGACTCCAAGGCACACTTTCTTGTGAATTACTCCATTTTTTGTGATCTGTAAGCGCAGGGCGAGCTTGCCTGTTGTGCCAAACTTCACAGTACCAAGAAATACTGGAGTTCTTGAGTTTCTTTCCAACTCTTCCAAGTTGGAAGACTCCTGGGGTAGTTTTTATATTTCATGGTTGACTATAAATAGCTGTCTCAATAGCTGTCATTTATATTCCCTTCAGGAGACTCTTAAGAAGGGGAATTAAGGCATCAAACTGCAGCGGTGCATGATGTCTGTGACTGAAAGCTTTCGTGTGAACTTCAGCGCCTTTGATATCCGTCTGTGCCATGGACCAGAGTCAGCCTTGCCGGTCAGGAAGCATCGGGTCTGTGCCTGTAGGCAAAGCCTGTGCAACCCGCAGAGTTGAACTGCAAGGGTGTGGGATGCCAGGAACATTGCAGCAAGTGGTGTTCAATCCTTACACCCTTGTTTTTGAAAGCACAGGTGTGGCGGGGTTTAGGTTAAGGTATTTGGGTTTGTTCTTCACCATCATAGCAAACATACATACTGATAGAGCTGTGAATAATGAAGTAGTTTTCCCGTCCTTCAATCAGCTATCTAAGAGACTGAGGGGACACCTTTACTCTCTAGAAGAGCTTGGATTTCTAGAAGGGAGGAGAGGGGGGCACGGCACTTCTCTCTTTCTAGAAGGGAGGAGAGGGGGGCACAGCACTTCTCTCTGCCTCCGCAGTGGTTTTGCTCTACGTGTTTGCAGCCCCGAGGCTGTGCCACGCTCCCCAGTGCATCCCTGCTTGGTTCTCCCCAGGCTGGAGTGACTTGTCCTAGGTGAAAGATTTTTTTGTCTTCTTTTCTAACGGTTACAGATGATTTTATTCAGCAGAATGGAAGTGTCAGAGGAGTAATACTGGCACTCCTTTTCCCAAACCGCCGTAGTGAGCCTGACATGAAAAACGTACCAGCACAGGCAGAGCTCATCTGTTGTTTTGACAGTCCTCAGGGTCATGTAAGGTTCTGCATCGGAGTGTGCGAGTTTCATGCGGTTGGAGGGGTTTTTGGCTTCTGCTGGAGGTGAGACTGAAACCTGATGAAGCGAGTCATCAACAACTCCACAGACGCTGGCACCGCGGCAGGAAACAAAAGCAGCTTTTTCCCCTCCACGGCGTTTTCCCCGGCTCCTCGGCGAAGCTGGTACATGCTGCCCTGCATTACCCCCCGCCCCCCTAAATCTTTTGTCACCCTTTCCTCCCCACAGGCGAGCGACCGTTCCCCTGCACATGGCCCGACTGCCTTAAAAAGTTCTCCCGCTCCGACGAGCTCACCCGGCACTACCGAACCCACACTGGCGAGAAGCAGTTTCGGTGCCCCCTCTGTGAGAAGCGGTTCATGCGGAGCGACCACCTGACGAAGCACGCCCGCCGCCACACCGAGTTTCACCCCAGCATGATCAAGCGATCCAAAAAGTCCAGCTCCGGCAGCTCCTTGTAAAGGCAGGGCTGGCCCAGGGAGGGGAGGGAAAGGGAGGGGGGCAGGCAAGGTGAGGGCTGCCGTGCCAGAGCTCGAGCATCCGTCGTGGCACTGGTCACCCTCGCCATCTGAAAGCACATGTAGCCAACGGTTCAAAAAAAACCCAACAAAATCAGTACTCCGTGCCCCACTCCCTGTCCTCCCCCTCCCCACCCTTCGCTGGGAACAGTGGTCTGGAGCAAGTGGACTGCGGGGTGAGAGGAGGGAGGGGATGGCCAGAGGAGGAGGTGACCACCTCCCCCGGTGTAAAGCATTGATGCTGGTGTATATACAGCTGGCTGGATGGTCCAGCCTGTGCCACCACAGTAGCGTGACTCCAAGGTCTTTGTGATTGCTGTGTCATGAACATGTTTTGTTGAACAGTGTAATGCTGCTTGTATTTAGAGTTTGTCGAGTAAAACCACTTTCCGAGTCACATAAATAACTCTCAGATAGAAAACTCCATAGCACATTGTAGAAGTGGGTTTACTTCTGTCTCAGAACGATCCTGCATTTAAAGAGACTGTTAAAGAGAAACATTACCTATGTTACTAATAGCATCTGATTGATATACTGAGATAAGGTGAATTTATACTCAAGAAGGCCCATTCAAGTAAATGGGTCTTTTTAATTTTTCTTTGTATTAACTATACTTTTGAATATAAGCTGCACTTTTCCAGTAAAAACATGTATAATTCAAGCAGATACTTAAAGCAAAAAAAAACCCCCAACAACAGCTCAGTCATTTTCTGACAGGATGTGTATTTAGCTCTGTTATTCACTTACCTGGAAAAATACAAGTCAGCCTAGATAATGTGGTGGGGGTGTGGGAGCAGAAGCATACGTCTCTCAATTGATCCTATACTTTTCATTTGTCAATAAATACAGTACTGTACTATAGAAATGCCACTAACAGTGCTTTATTCTGCTGTGTTTTGTTTGAATGGATGCATAACAGCAGCTACCATCTTTATAAACTGCTGCTTTTTTAAAGATTCTTTCTCTTCCTACACTTGCCTTAAAGATTTATTCTCTTCATACCCTTGCCTAACTCCTGCCGAGTCCTATGGGAGTTGTGTGTGCTTATGGAGAGAGTAGACCTTTCCTTAAGAGCGCTCTGCTAATGGAAACAGCTGAAGTTATTGTAAGGAGCACTTCAGAAGGGCTCCTGTATCTCTTGATCACTGTTTCTGTAGACTATGGGGGAAAACCATGAGCTAATTGGAAATACAGCACAGAAGGTGTGTTGTAATACTTCTTACAACATAAGCTTCCTTTGGTACCATGCGTTGTACCTGTGTCGTGCGTGGCACATCAAATAGTGATAAAGGCAATATTACTTTTATTTTAAAGCTACGTTTTGCTCTTTAAGAGGAGCAAAAAGATCACTGAAGGGAAACTGGTGGTCATTAGCTGAGTATTTCATCTTTTTTTTATGTTAAAAGCATGAACTGTAAGAGGTTATCTGTGATTTTTTTTCCCCTCCCCAACTGCATATAGGGGGGAGAACTCTGTTTACTCATTATTTTTTTCAGAAACATTCTTCTCCCGTTCAGTTTTTACTCCTTCCTCCAGAAGAGGAAGGGGAGGTGCAGCCCTACTATAGAGACTTAGGGCCAAATTCATCTCGTGAGTAATCACACTGAAACCCAAAGTGTTTCCACTGCAGATGAATTTAGGTCATCTTGTAAAATTCTGTACATAAAAAATCTCGTTAGTACACCTGCAATTACAGTATCTTATTGTTTACCTGATAAAAAGCTTGCTTCCTAGAAATGAACATAAAAAAAATGAACTCAGAGAATAGAGTGTTTTCTTCTACAGTTGTATAAGGCTTTCAGCATTAGAAATCAGTTTGCATATAGTGTTTTTACCTGTGTAGTTCATGATAAATTCCGTCTATGTGAAGAGAACTGCTTTTAAGGCATTAGGGATATTGAGCAATCTGTGGAGTAAAAAGGGATGTGTTTTCTTCAGTGAAGACATCAGGAAACCAAGCACACTTTCTACCTCCGTTTCAGCTTTTTGAAACATTTATTTTAGAAACCAAACTTTAATTTGTGGTGTCCAAATTGAGTCGTAGGGACATACGTTCTTCCTAATAAAGATAGGTAGCCTCAGTATTTCTATTGATCTAGAAATACAAAAAAAAAGTGTTCTGCTTACCAGTACTGTTAATGCTGCCTTGTTGAGTGGGGTCAGGGCCAGGTGTAGCCTGGTGATATTCAAAGGTGCATGCACATCTGTCTTCAGTCCTCTCTGTGAAGATCACGCAAACCTTCGGGTCCATCCTGCAATGTGGATTGTTGCCATCTTGTAGGACAAATGCAGCACTTGGCAAATTAAGGCCTGATCCTGTGAAACACAAGAACACCCTCACGTCCTGTCAACCACAATGGGAAGCCACAGTTGATAAGCAGCTCCTGAATCAGTGCGCAGGTGTTGTGGTCACTTAGCTACCAGCATTAACCGACACATGGAAGTAAACGGCCAGAGTTATGGTTTCCATCTTGCGTATTTGGGGTAGAATGCACAGCTAAAGAAACGTCGATGTTCCTGCAAAGTCTGGAAGAATCAACAAGCGGGAGGTACTTTGGTCTGTGGGACAGTGGGACCTACAGGCGCATGTCGTCATTGCGTGTGGCAAGATCCTGTGTCTGAAAAAAACCTTCCTAAACGGTAACCCATTTGCTCTAACACGTGCTGTATTTCAGCATTGGACAGACGGGATTAATGAGATTCATTAACCACTAACGGAATACATTGGGGATGATAAGATTCAGAGATTCCGTGTTACTGTTTGTTCAAATGGGGTTTTTGGGGATATTCTTTTAGTAAAAGCAAACAATGGCTCTAACACATAAACTGCATCCTGAAGTTGAGTTTTGAAGAGTGTTGCAAATGTTGGAAAAGAAAATGAAATCAGGTTCTCTAATACCATATGTACTTGTTGTACTATTTTGGAAATACTTAATAGTGCTGAAGTTAGGACAGCTCTTCTCCTTGGTTAAGAAAGCTCATTACTATAGTGAAATCATGGCTTTAAAGGTATAGCTATACAACATACTTCTTTTTTGAACCGTTTTTCATGACCTGTATTACAGATCTGTTTTCAGTTTGCAGATGCACTTAGCCCAGCATACACCAGACTGGGCACATACACTTCAAAATGCTGTTTTACAGACCAATGATCTGTAACACTGTAAAATACCAACTTCCAACAGTTTAATCAGTTTTATTTTTGTACAGTATTCGTATCCTTTATAAGTTATTTTGCTGTCCTGTTTTGTAAATCACATGAAATTGTAAAAAAAAGAAAAGGAAAAAAAAAAAAGTAGGCATAGATGGTTTTGTACATATGTATATATATATTGTCCAAATAAAGAAAAATAAAATAAAATAAAAAAAAACCCCAAATGTTGTTTTGAATGATTGGAATCAAGGAGTGGTCATGTAAACCAGTCTGGATGATAATGAAAAAAAATACTCCTGCATGTGATGAAATCCATGAGTCGTGTGGTTCTATGAACCAGCTTCAAAGGTCCTGGTGCTGCTAGTCGTTACTTTGCTTGGGTCTTGTTTCTCTACTTTTCCCAGGTGTTTTCACAGCTATTCCTTCTGCCACTGCTACAGGCACACAGAGACACAACTTGCAGTGGGGGAAAAGTGTCCCCTCACCAATGTGCTCCAGCTCTTAGGAAATCTCCGTCAGTGGCTTTTGAGCTCAGACTGGTGGTCTCCGTCACACCATATCACTGCTCCATGAGCTAATGATGCTTCAGCCTGTGCAGCCACGCTGCTGCCTCGAGATTTCCATGGGTTTGAAGGGGTTGCTGATGTAAGGAGGAAAAAAACATCCCCTCAGCCTCTGAAGGAAGGGAAGGCAAGGAGCCCTGTGCCAGAAAGCTCACTGACATTTACGGTCAGGACTAGCTAAAAGCAACTACTTACACAAACTAACTTAACCTGGTACATGGGAACAGGGCTAGAGTGTGCTTGCAAGATGGGGCCCTGGACTTGAGGGAACACGTAGCCTCCAGCAATGCGGGCAGAGACAGAGGGGTGGAAGAGTGCCATCTGCGTCTGGAACAGAACTTGTAAGCAGCCTCCAGGTTTTGACTTGATGCTGAGTTGGAATTTTCTGTCCTCAGGTTGGACAGCCAAAGGACAGATAGAACAAACTCACCACAGGGTTGGGTTTTTTTAGCTTGTCATTGTTTTTAGGAATAAAGGGCTGTGGCATTGGCCTCTTTCTCTGCAATCCCATCATAAAGGACTTTCCATAAGTTCATCATTCTTAAACCTTAATCCCTTAATATTTTAACCTTAAACCCTTTAATATTTGTATTTAGTGCTCTAATTGGAACAGCTACCAAAATCTCCTTAGTGTAGAAAACACCTTAGCCTTAGGAGGATGTTTCTAGCCATTGAGATCTAACACACTCTACAGAATAGTCTTGCCAGGAGCGATGTAAATTTTGGCTGGAATAGGCACGACGTGAAGACTGGGTGCACCCCAGTGGATGCTGGCAGCAAGAGTTCAACAGTGACATGAGGAGGTGTGACCCTGAACACAGACCAACTTATTCAGACAGCACAATTTCTAAAAGGTGAACTTTGATTTCTCCTCTCTGCCAAGGAGAGAAGAAAGGAAATGTGTTTTTTATATATACACATATATATGTAAGTCCAGTTAGATGCCTGCAGAGCAGTTCAGGAGGCCACGTGCAAGGGTGCCTTTGTGAACTTGCCTGATAGGGTGACTAGGATGACTTTCACCTCCATGGGATTAATGTTCAGCACTCACTCATTCAGGGCTAAGGAGTCAGGGAGGTTTCCTTTTTGCACCAGAGCTCCGTAACAAGTGCTACTTTCTCAATGGCTTTTGCTTTGGAAACAAAAGCTCTTCTAGGTTGAGCTCCTCATACCTCCCAGGCACATCTGACAAATTACATCAACAGTAACTTAATGCAAACTCACAATTGTCAGAACCCAAATCCTCTTTACGGCACTGCCTTAAGGCAGGGGAAGCTTTCACAATGGCCAGAATTTTACAGCTACTGTGCTTTCAGTGCCATGCTCTCCTCCACTGAGAAACTCCAGGTCCCCTAAAATACCTCCTCAGACACTTCCACAGGTACTGTGGAAATCTTCCCATTCTGAAAAGGGAAGGTCTTGACAGGCATCAGTGCTAATCCTTAATAAACACTTGTTTCTGTGTTATTACACACTGTATTTTTCCAATTCATGTGTATCTCTGTATGGAGCTCATTTATGCCTTTTGGGGTGAGAGGGAGCAGAGCCCGTGTTGCTGTTAGCTTGTGTTTTTGACATTGCTACAGCTGTTACTGTTTTTTACTGGCTTGTAGCCCCCAACTGACAACTGATAAATATCCTATTGCTTTTCATATCAAAAGCCATCAGTTTCTGTTTCGGTATTGTCTGTTGCCTCTTAGGCCATGTAGTACCGGTCAAAGCAACACCTGGGTGTTTGCACAGCTGAACACAAGGTACAAAGGGAGCGGGGCGTGTAAACCACAGGGACTACGAGAAACACTTAGTAGATAAGGACAGCTTACCCTCCCAAGGTGCGAAAAAGCACTGTGGGAGTTCGAAGGCACAGAGAAAGAAACCAAAGAGCACAGACAATATCAGAGCCCTCCTGGCATTGTGCTGAGAAGGTGCACAGAAAAGCCTTGGGCTTTCCAAATGGCCTTTTCTTCCTCTTCTGGCTAATGGTCGGAAAGACAGCAGCAGAAGTTTCAGGAGACGCAGGTGTTAAGTTACATCAGAGCTCCCTGGAGAGACCACATATAGTGGTTTGGGCTCTTCTGCTGTCGACCACTGCTTCGGTGGCCTTGAACAGCCTTTCCAAGCAGAAAACACTTTGGAGAGCCTACGAAAAGCCATGCACGACTGCTCTGTCAAAACCACGAGGCCAAGGAAAACCACAATTGTGTTAGTAGTCTACACAACGCTGGTGGTAAATCACTGCTTCTGTTTTACTGGATTACATAAAGACAATCCAGGCATTACCTAGAAGCTAAGCTACAGTCAGCTCTTATGTCCAACAAACCGTTTTTTTAATGGAAACATTTCATGGGGGACAGCCTTACTGTAAACTCCTTCATATTGAAATAAAGGAGATTCTCCCAATCTGACTTATTCCAATCATTTTTCATGAGCATACCGATTTCTGACATACTGATGCTTGAGAAACTGCATACATACTGTAGGCTGTACCACTTTAATTATACTGGCATCAAACCAGTACATTTTATACAGCAAAGTGTATTTTAAATAGTACAAATGTTCTGACCACAAAAATCCTTCATGAACAGCACAATTGGGCTCAGAGGCAGACACAAAGGGGATCCGGATTCCTCAGCCACTAGGGCCCGTAGAAAACTGTAACATCAGTGGCTTTTCACCTAAACAGACCTTTTAAGCATCACTGCAGCAGCACAGAGTGGGGCCAGTACTGTTGGTGGTGTCTGGGAGCAAGTCCCTTCATGGTCTGCGTGCTGATCATCTGCTTTGGATTTACACTGTGTTTGTAATTATTCAGGAAAACCAACAACAAAACCCAAACAAACAGATACCACAGCAAACCCCCCCATATATAGTAACGACTACATCACCCCCTGCGTACAAGACACCACCTTTCGTCCAGGCTGACCTAATATGTGAAGGACAGCTGGATCAATGAGCCTCATAGAAGCGCAGCTCTTGGCAAGCCTGGTCTGCAAGCCCAGCAGCAGAGAAACATTCTTGTGATTTTCTGATATTCAGACTGGGACAGGGGAAGGATTTTTCTTGGAGCAGAGGTGGATTTAATTCTCCTTCCCATCTCCTTTCTCTCCAAATTATGATGTACTGAATCCTGGTTTTATTCTGAATTAGCAAGGCACTGGGGAAAAAAAATGCTTCTGTAACAAGAAGTTCTAGGAAAATTTATTTTGGACATTGTGTTTCAGTGAGTCAGAACTGAAGCAAGTAATTTTGGCTCCAAGTTATTTACAGTGAAGCTAGAGTGCCAAGGTTCTCCCCTCTTCCCATGATGTAGGTCTCCCGCCAGACGCCTCCCATCAGACGTTGTGCCAATCAAATCAGAAGAAACTTCAGTTCACCTTTCAAGAAGCAGGCCAACTAGAGACAGGGGGAGAGGACAGGGAAATGATGCGTGCGACATCGAAACAACTTCCCTAAAAATCACAACACATTTTGACATGGAGTTACTAGGATACCACTGAGCCAACATAGCCCTTCTCAGTGTGGTGCTCCTTGCCCAGCACAGGTGGTGCTGAGGGACTTGAGAAGGAATTATGCTGTGCTGGGACCATCCCTTAACCACTCCCCAGGGACAGCTACAGGACTCCTGCTCAGCTTAGCGGACAGCAAGCACCTTTAATTACAGATCTCCCTCTCACATTTCCATCACTCCCCCAGGTAAACCCCGCTATCCAAACCCCGAGCATGGACAGCACAGGCAGTGTCAGACAACACGTTAACGTTACGCAAGCATTTGTAAAACAGAATGACAAATTTCGCCTCTTAGGTATCTGCTTGCTCTAACACTTTGCTTTCAAGAAGACAGCATGGGATGGCATGGGAATTGGGCAAGGCAGGTGAAAATTAAGGCCTACTAGTAAGAGATGTTCAGAAAATTAAGAGGCCTTGCTAAGGGAACAGGCAGGTAACTGCAGGCTCATGGAAGAAACCACAGTCAGTTTCCACAACCCATAGGGAGCATTGTTCCAGAAACTTCTAGAAAGGAAGCATCAGCCAGAGAGCTTTGTAACAAAAAAGAGCGTATCTTGGCAAGAACCATACACAAGAGCCTCCAGCAGCGTTAGCTCTAAGTAAAATTTGCTCTCAGGCCTGGAGCAGGTGCCTATCCAGGCCTCTAAAGAGCACCCGCCATACTTTTCAGTACACATCCTGCAGCCCAGACCAGCTCTGTGCGTCTCAGTGTCTCTCGCTAACTCCAGAGCCTGGAGAATAGATCACAGAATGGTTTGGGTTGGAAGGGCCCTTAAAGATCATCTAGTTCCAACCCCCCTGCCGTGGGCAGGGTCACCTCCCACTAGACCAGGTCACTCAAAGCCCCATCCAGCCTGGCCTCGAACACCTCCAGGGATGGAGCTTCCACAACTTTTCTCGGCAACCTGTTCCTGTGTCTCACCAATGTTCCAGATGTTCCCAGTCAGCAACAGCTTTAACAGGCCTAATTTATTTTTCTCCCCAAAAAACCCCCAAGTTTCACATACGCATGTTAAAAGTTTTGTAGTTGTGCAAGGGTCCTTCCTCATTCTAGTTTGCTGCTTCATCCAACTAAGCAATCTCTCCTAGTTAACAATAACGTACATGCATGAGTGCCATTCTCAGAAAGAAAATACAGTAAAGGGTGATTTATAAGCGCTTTTCAGTATTTGGTTCCTCAACATCTTTTTATTTCTCACAGTAAGTCACAATTTCCATGCTGCTTCTCTCTCTTTGTCTCAATGCATGAGCAGACACAGATGTTTGTCAGAACTGCAGATGGTGGTGGAAGAGGATCTTTGGCACAGTCTTCAGCTGGTCTAAACAACAGGGAAAAGTACCTATTTTCGGAGAAAGCTCAATTTACACTTCAGCTGTCAGGACTACTTGGGGCCTTTCCACTTCTACATTTTTGAGAGGTCCTGCCTAGTCAGCAGGAAAAGTCGGATACTACATGTATATTTAACCTAAACTCCCACTCATCCCCTCCTCCTTAAAGTTATACTGAAATTAATTCCATGGGTTTTTATAACAAGAGTCCCTGAGGAGCTGGATAGCCGTAGCAAAGCATAAGGAACAGCAAGAAAGCTGGAAGGGCCCTATACGCAGGCAAAGAATGCTAAATAATGCTGTAACTACACTAAGTGACTCAGTGTGCATTTTCATGGTTGAACACACCATCCAGCTCAAAAGACTCCCTTTTAAGCCGGAAGGTCTCTGTACGTGGACAGGGTGCACCAGTCACACGAAACAGCAGGTTACCAACACGAATATGGGAGGCACACAGTCATGTTGTATAGCCCATGTGCAAATAGCAATGGCTGCTTTTATACACAAAGTTGGTTTTACGGTTCTTTTGAAAAGGCTTTAGCTAGCAGAGCTGCTGGATAGTGGAGCTCTACTGGTCAGTAACATGACAGTGGTATGGTTTTGCGCTTAATATGAATGACAGTGTCATACTAAGATTGTAGCCAGATACATCGAAATCAGGACTTTTGGCCAATAGTTGACAGATCTCCAAGGAAAAACAAACACCCATAAGCCTGTCATCCTCTTCACTTGTGCAGCGTGGCAGGCACATATCCAGAAGACGTAATTTTTGAGACAGGATCTGAAGTGCCATCCTCTTGAAATAAGTCAGACTTACATTTCATACCTCAGCCTGAAACATGAGAAAGGAACTGAACTCTAGGAAGAAATCCCACAAACTTCTAAGATGACAGCATTAAGAATAGATAGTGCTGTCTAGCCATAGAAGAATTGAGTCCTAACACTTGTTCATGTGAGTAGTTTCACTTATTTAGACACTGAAAACAAATTGCATTTTTCATATAGTGATCCTCAGAGACTAAACAGAATGTTTTTCAACTCAATTAAAAAAAAAACAAAACAAAACACACCAACCTTAAAAGTTCAGCCAAGACAAGCCAAGTATTTTGAAGATCAAAGAACACATTTTAAACCCAGATCTTGCAATACTGTGGACAGATAGGCCTGTAGCCTCAATTAAGTCAAGGATACTCTGCTGGCCCACTCAATCCCTGGACTACAGCCCAAGTTTCCACACTCTTTTAGTACTTCTGTCAAATATTTGTGTATGGACACTAATCCTCATGGAACTTATTCCAGGAACTCATTTCACAGTCAAACAGAGGTCCATTGATCAACAGTGGCCTGCGATGTAAGAATACGTAGTTCTCTATTCCCTTAAAGGCTCCTCTATTCAAAACAAGAATTAAAGTACTTAACTTTTAATACCGAAAACCTTTCAGATCCTAGCTTATATGTGAAGTGGGTTAATTTATTTCTAACATTCTAATGTAAAAAGCCTGACATACCAATTCCATTAGCAAAGTTCCATTGACAGGATGCTGTTAGCAAAAACTCCCGCTCAAAATCAAGTGGACACCAAATTTTGTACAAAAGTCTATTGAAGGCTACTCCCCTGTGAAAACAAGGATACTGCATATTTTTAGATGATGTCCTGGGACTCATTTTTACGTACATTTTACATATGAATCATAGTTTCCATTTCTTTACAAATCATACTCTTCACAATTCAGTATTAAGTTGTTTTTTTTTTTTTATAGCTAACTAAAGAACTAGCACTTTACTTTAGGTATTCAGCATTCTGTTGATAACATCTACTTTCAAATGCTTAACAGCTATGGCCAAAACCCCACTAATGAATTTTATGGCTATCTGTTGAAAAGCCATTGCATATACAATCACTCCAATGCAGCTGAAGCCTTGTAAAAAGCCTCCTGGTTTTAACTTACATGTGAAAACAGCAGGACTATTTTCTCCATCTATCACCCAAAACATATCAAGTTTTACTTAAAAAAAAAATCACAACAAAAAGTTATATATTGCTTAGTTTCACTTCTGCAATCTAATTAGCTCATAGTTTCAGAAACACCTGTCTCTTCGTCAGTCTTCTTGCTGAGAGAGACTTGCTAGAAAAATAAAGGCCTTATCCTTCCAGAAATATAAAATGGAACATTAGCTGAAAAATAATAAATAACAATAATAAAGTATATTACTCTAACAATAGTATATTCTTTATATTAAGTTCAGGTATACTTCCACAAAACAAAACCCAATGCACAGCTACTTACAAACCATTCTCTTCCTACATGTCATCTTCTTAATTCATTCAAAAAGTTTCCATTTCAATAGGAAGAATATGGAGAACATTCTTAACTGTGTTAGGGGGAACACTATTTACCAAAAGCAGATTCTGATTTTTTGGGAAAAAAAAAACCAAAAAACCCACAACCCAAAACAAGAACCCAGACATAGAATTAGTCCAGTATAACCTAGAAAAATTAACTGTACTTCTGATGTTACATTACTGATAAAAAAATCAATATACAAGAAACTTTCCTTTTTATTCAAAACTACTATTGAGAAAAAGTAGGTTATTTGGAGAAAGAGGCCACTATGAAAGATTTGAAAAAAAAAATCATGCACTTCAAATCTGTTACACTTATACACAAGTTTTAAGAATCAAAGCTCTTCATGATCAATTCTCTGCAGGGTCCCGTCTTTTACAATTTCTTAAGTCTTGAAAGCCAGATGTTCCAAAAAGTTCCATAAAAACATTATATATATGTATCACTGTTCATCCATCTTTCCAAGTCGTCGCCGCCGCCTACAGAAAGACTTTAAGTTCCACTTGTTTGCCTCCAACATAAAAGGTCCATTGTAGACAAACAACACCGTCATCTTGTCATTGTAAGTGAGGTTCTGCAGGAGCTGGTGAAAAACACAAAAACCAAAGTCAAAATAGCTAGAAGAAATGTTCCCCATTATCCAAAAAAAGTGAATGAGGCCTATATAAAGCCTTAGATCTCAAAAGGTCAATATAGCAGGATTATAGCCTGACAGATAATGTAGATTTGTTACTAGAAACCCCCGCAAAGAGACTCCACTCATTCTCCAGGCAATTTCCATGTCTCACTATTCTTACTACATCAAAATATTCCTATCTAATTTGTACCTTCTTGCTGCAAATGTGGTCATTACCTTTTTGCCTTATCCACAATGGGCACAGAATATTGGCTGGTTTTCCTTTTTTGTCAGGGCAGGGGAGGAGGTTGTTACCTGGGCACAATTATTATGCCTCTCTTCAGCCTCATGCTCCTCTGAGCTAAGCAATTTCGATCAGTGAAAACTCAAAACTTTCAAAACTTCTTAGAAGTTCCACTGCTGTCTTCTGGAGTAACTCCAGCCCCTGTACTACTTTTCTGAAGTGTAACAGCCAAAGCTGGACACTTACCATAGTCCAAATCTTGTCAGGCACAAGCCCAGCAGACTGACAGATGTCATGCAATCTGTAGGGTTATCTGCAGTCCTCAGGATGACTTTTAGCAATTTACTTGCAACTGATGCTCAACCTGTCATCCACAGTAACTTCTCTCTCCCCAGTCATTTAGGCATTTATGCCTTAAACCAGATGCTGTTGTTGATTTTTGCCACTTAAATATCAAGTCCTATGCTTGTCTGTGCTGAGACGCATCCTGTTTCCAAATAAAGTTAACTAATCTAAGATTGTTTTGAATTCTAATTTGGCTCTACAGCAGAGAAGCATTCACTCCCAACATGGGAATTATTTGCACGTTTAATAAATGTAATCTGTTTCAGCATAGATTGATATTAAAAATATGGATTTTCAAACCCAAGACTCACTCCTAAGGAACAGATTCCGTTGATATACTCATTCTGACAGTGAATCACAACTATTCAGAATACAATTTTCCTATTCAACTCTACTGCATATTAATCTATACTCCTTCCCCTCTGTAGCTTGCTTAAAAGTATAGCTGGGAAAGTGTCAACATACTGAAAAAAACCCATGATAACAGTTTTTCCTGTATCTACTGTAATCTGTGTATCTGCAATACACAGAACTTAGCTTAGTATGACAATTTGTCATACTTACTAGAAAGCAAGTATGTAATCACATACTAGAAAGTGATGACATACAGCGTTAGGCTCAGGAACTGCAGGTAAGCCACTGGAGCAGCAGTCTGGCTTTCTCCTCAGCCTGCTCTGTGCAGCCTTTTAATTATCCTCTGATGCAGCCCACTCAAACTCTCTCATCAGCTAGAACCTTTACATGAAGTGCTATCTCAATAATATTCGTTTTGGTAGGCCATTACAACTTCACCATGTTAACTGTGGTGATCACACTTCCTTGCAGCTGACAGGGGAGGGGGGGGAGAGAGAGAGAGAGAGAGAGAGAGAGAAGAAAGAAATACCTTCAGCCACCTCATAATGCCATCTCTTGCTGCTGAATACTGGTGCAAGACGTTCCTTGATCTTCCTCTTACCATAATGTTAAATGGAGTTTTTTTTAAGCTTCTGAAATTTCTTACTTCTGCCTTCTCATTTTTACTCTGTTCTTTCTGATTAGCTCTGCACACTCAATTTCCCCCCCTCTCTATTCTTAGTAATTTGACAATGAGTACAACTTTTAAAACAGACTCCGAAACACTAGACAGTAATTTTCTACAGTCCTTTATATGTGGGAAGCATTATAGTTAGTAGAGCTATTTCTATCCTTTCAAAATCCAAACCACTCTCATATTTCCCAAAGTAGGAGAGAGCACAAAAAAGCAGATCCAATAAGGACAAAAAATCACACGAAGACAAAAGGGGACAGATAACACAGAACAAGAAAGAAGTAACTTGGACAGGAAAAAAAAAACCAAACTGCGTGGAGGTGAGTACACTGTCTACTTTCAGTCAGGTAAATGCTGTAGGTAGCTTTTCTCAGGCCCTTCAATTGCTATTTACAGAGAAGAACAGCACATAACAGCCAGATTTTCTAAAATACAGTGAAGTACAGGATGCAGAAATACTATCTTAATAAAAATCATACAGCCCATTACTGAATGCTTGCCTCCTTGGTGTACAAATAACTTCTACTGGTTCAATCTGTCTTGGATCAAGTTAGCCTCTATTAAAGCTGCAGGTGAATAGCCACCGTACTTACTAGTCCTCTCAAGCCACACCATCACATCACTGCATCACCTAGTAAGTCAATATTATTTTTTTTTTTAAACAGAAGACCACAATTAAGCACTGGTCATTCTTGACTGAAAACTCTTTTTCAAGCCATTCTCCATGGAGCATAGCACTGACCTTTTCTGAGCTTGTAAGTCTCAAATTATTACTTGAATAGTTTTCCTCCACAAATGTGGGACTCCTCTAGTTCTTCTGATGTCAGCATCACTAGCCTGTTCCAATATCATTATCTGACTTGTTTGGAAGTTGGTCTCTGCTACAATCCTAATTCTGTATGAGCTGGAGGCATTACATTTGATAGCCTTGTTACATGGCACCCCTATCCTCTGGTGGTTAACTTGTGATACTTCCACAGAGGCCGCAATTCCAGAATGTGTTTATCATAGGATGAGCCTTGGTGTAAGTTGTCTGAATTTCTGCCAGGGCTGTCCTTAAAATGGACAAATTTTCTCACAGTTACCTTTTAATGTTAAGTTCTTAGGAAAAACAGAGGTAAGTTATACAGTGTTCCTAGTGGTATTATGACACAAAACTCAACTCTCCTACACATTAAACTTTCAATTTCATTTTCTGCCACGCACCTTTGGTGTAATAAGGAAGTACTGAGATGTGCTTTCTTTACAAGCAGTTTTCACAACCATTTCAAAAACTCTTCTCTCATTCATTGGATCCATTCCCTAAAAAAAAGAAAAAAAAAGGTTTGTTCTCTCCACTATGCCATAAGCATCTGTATAGGAAGAGGTTATATACTGCACTATTGATCCTCACCTGATTTATTTCATCTACAACCCTGAAAGGACATCTGTTGAGTTCCTGTAGAGCCATCAGGTACAACATAGTGGAAACACTTTTCTCTCCTCCACTCTGATGATATGGAGTCAATTCATGAAGTTCAGTGCTACTGTGGAATTTGACTCTGATGCGAATCCCATACTTGTCGTATTCCTCCTGTAAAAGCCAGTACCTGTTAAACTCAGTTTCTCTGTACTACAGCTTATTTGATAATGACACGCAAATTAAAGAAAATTTATGTCAAATGTTCTACAGGAGTCTATCAACCACTCAGGTTCAACTTAATATGTTCATTCTGTTTCACATATTTTCCTGAACTCTGATCTATTCTTGTTAGATAGAAAATTTTCAATACCACTCCCTCCCTGTGACAATGATTTGTCAATTTTTGAATCCCTGGTAAGAAAGACTTCATACATATTAAGAACATTGACAAGAAAAAAAATTCTTGACTAGAAAAAGGAGAAAGTAATGCCCCCATAAATTCCATTAATTGGCAAAACATGCATTAGGGTACATGATGTTATAAAGTTGAACTGGGCTGATGGGAGATGTGTGTGTGAAAGTCAAGATCCCATCTGAACCTCTTCAAGTGTTAGCAGTCTAATTAAATCCTTCACTTTTCCTCCACTAGCAGATTGAGATACAAAGCCCATATAAAATCCACTGACAGCAATTTCCCTTTCATACTCCCTCAGGAAAACCACACACAAGGATTCTGACCCTGGTCTTTTCTTTAACAGGAAACTGGCACTTGTCAGCAGTCTGAATCAATGATACATAGGCTTGGAGATAACAGATGTGGTTCAAAAGAAGGCCCATGCAAAGAAATACATTCACGATTGAAGGAAAAAAGAAATCTTTGGAGTACTTGCTCATATTTCTGAAGTTCAAGTAAGCTCAGTGCAGGAATGGGAACGCAATTCCCAGTGCAGAAAGCCCATACTGATTGCTTACCATTTGGTCTACATAAGACACAGTCTTTATAGGCGCTTATCAAGTTTATGAGAGCTACAGGGAAGATTCAAAAGTTTCAGGAATATGAGTTCCCAGAGTTCTATCCGTATTTACTGTGGAAGTGTAAATCCTGCACTTGGAGGTCATCAACTGACTTTCTTCTGATAACACAACTGTAATGCTGAGGGTAGAAGAAAGGAGTGGAGGTGATTCCTGATGGTTACTCACAGTATACTTCTTTAGAAAGGAGTTTTAGAAAGGAGAGTTGTGGCAAAGAGACAATGAGAAGCCCATCCCATAGAAGCTGACACGTGCCAGTTTTGTTCAGATTGCCACATACCAGTCCTCAAAAGGTGTATGAACCTGGGTGACCTGGCAGAGCAGAGCCCCATTGTAGGGCTGGCTTCTATGAAGCACAACAAGGTCTAAAAGCCACCATGAAGTAAATAAGTCATACCATCTTGAAGTTTTAAAACTGCCTTAAGGAACTTCAAGTCTGTAGGAACAATTTTCAGCTTCTTTGCTACTTTCAGGTCTTGCTTTGGGATGAGTAACATACATACCAGATAGCATCTAACATTGGAGAGGATGTATCACATCCTCTCAGACCAGCTAATCTGCTAGATCAGAAGAACAAGCCATCTTTTGGTGTTCCTGGTGTTTTGCTACACCTGCAGGCAGACAAACATCCTCAGGACTGGAAAATGTAAGGTTTTATACTGGTATTTACGTTCATGAACTACAAACCTCTGGCGCTTCTGGTGTACCAGCATCACAGAGACATGGAATTGTGAACCCTTGAGGCCGAGGCAAATGCATATGCACTGTAGAAGAGAATGAAGGCGACCTGACATAGTTTTAAACTCATGTTTGCTCAGTGCCAACTTTTTCCAGTTTTGAAGACAGGTCACCTTCCTCGCTCTTCATGTTTTTCCTGCTGGCAATGGGTTGGCACTTCCAAAGACAACCTGAAGGCCTGCCTTGAGAAGAGCTATATGACCATGACAGACACACTGGAACAAAGCAATGCTCAATGCAACTATTTGCAAGCTGATTTTGGTTACCATTTCATTTTCCCCCACTATGGAAGAAATTTCTTCTTTGGCATTTAGTGCAGCTTATCAGAAGAATAATTAGCTTCTCGGATTTGCAGACTGTAGTTTGATAGCCATGCCTGATAATTAGGAGCCTAAGAAGGAAACTCATAGGGCATGCTTTCTAAACACACGGATGTTGCTGCACTGACCTTTCTGGAGGTGGTATTTTGCTAAGGGGAGCTAATAAGACATTCTCCTAATCAGTGAAGATAACAGCACCATAGCTTAGATGAACTTTCTCCATTTTATTAGGATTTGGTACTTGATTGTCAGGATCAATCTCAACAGACTCAAAGTCTGGCTTGCTTATGACCAGAAACACTTAGCAGAGTGGAGTGAAAAAATATCCTTAAGTTCACAGTTTAGTTCCCATTTGTTCTCTAACAGATAGTTGCAGAGCTGTTGCTACGCTCTTTGGAAAGGGACTGTGGCTGTGGGATTTCAAGAACGCAATGACTTCAAGTAAGGAGAAATAAAAACCAGGACCTAAAGGCTCTAGGCCCACTGTATTTTCAGATGCATTGGCACAGACTGAAACTAGACTCAGAAGTTTACAAGGTAGAGGCTGGCAAAACCTCCAGTAAGAAAGATCTACCCTCCAGCACAGCTGCAACGGCATCACAATGTCAGGCCTTAGTTGCCAGACTACCGGGAATGCCAACTCATATAATTGACAGATATTGCAGAACCTATCAAGAATGATGCTCAAAACTCCCTGCAGGGAATCAAGGAATGTGAGGGTTTTCACTGCTAGAACTCTGAATTCTGGTTACTAAGTGCTACTGAGGGAAGTCAGAACTTCCACTGCATTTTTTGCTAGGACATCAAGGAAGAACCTAGTGAAGTATTTCACACAGTAGGTACTATCACCAAGGACATCATCAGATCTCAAGGTTCCTGCAGGGCAAGCTAACAGAGGCTTGAACAGGAGTATTTCTAACAAAAATAATTCTGCCTCAAGGGTCTCTCTTTTGATATTTGCAGGTCAGAGCAAAAGACTGTGCTGCAGGGAATCCAAGGTAAGGAATCCAAGCTCTAGAACAGATTATCCACCTCACTGTATTATAGGCATTGATCCCTTGAGGAAAAGGTTTTAGTCATTGGCACAGTACCACTAGCTAACCTCTTGAACTATTTCTGACATCTTTGCAAGAGAAAAGCAAGACCTTCCACAGAAGGTCTCTGAATTCTGGTTTCAGAAGGTATTCAGAACAACAGTCCAGACTCCCTTCGCTTTTAAACTGCTCTACTGTTTTTCTATGTACTCCCTCCCAACTTACGTTTAGATATAAGTATTTGTGTAATACAGACCTGACTCTGTAGGTAACTATCAAAAGAACTGAAAAGTTCATGTTTTAATGCCCTACTGTCTCATAATACTAGTTTCTATATAAACATTTTTATGCAGTTGTCCTGGTTTGAGGTAAAACAGAACCAATTTTGTTCAGTAACTTCGCTTCTTAGCTGGGCCTCTTCTGACTACTGAAATTAACAGCATATTGTGCAGACAGTGTTCACTTTCTCAGAGTGATAAGACCTATGTTTATAGTTGATGCCCAGACATGGTATGCAGAGAGGCTCCTGCTTATACTTGTTGCTATAACACCCAAGGCCAACCAACTTTGTTGTTTGCCCCGTTGGAGGGTCGGAAGCAGAAAAGCATAGAGGGGTCCCACCTGCAGGGAGGAGCGGACAGGACAGGTGACCCAAAACTGACCAATGGGGTATTCCATCCCATCTGCATCATGCTCAGTATAAAAGCTAATGGATCAAAGGGTCAGCTCTCTTGGCTCTTCCTACAATGGCCGACGTCTGAGGAGGACTTCGTTCGTCTGCTTGTGATCTCGATCCTGAATCCAGATCCGGAATCCAGTTCCCGTCTATCACCGAGTCCAGCCTGGGACTGGCCTAGTGCCAGCTGGTGTCGTGATTGTCGTCTCGGGAGCTTGATACGGTTTTGTATATTTTTTTCATTTTTTCTTTTATTTTATTATTATTATTTCATTAAAGTAGTTTAGTCCTTTCTAAACTCATAAGTCTCTTTTTCCTCCTCTGTCTCTCTCTTTGAAGAGGGGTAGAGGGGAGCATCTGTTGGTCCCATCTGGGGTGCCCCAGGTCCCCAGTAGCCGATTTGGCCTAAACCACGACAGCAGTTCATGTAAAGAGCCTTGTCAGTCATTATTCTGCCCCCAATAATAACTACCACTTCAACTGTTTTAAGAAAAGCTGCTTGAGTAATTTACAACAGCAAAAAAACGTTTTAAGGGTCAACTTTCGCTACTGTGGAGTCTATGCATTACGTATGAGAGTCTTAAAATTATCATTACAGAGGTCAATTTAAAACAAAATACCCAACTTCTCTTCAGCGCACTGCACTGAATATTTCTCCACAAGGCACTACTGGTGCTTTAAACTCTTCATCAGAGGTAAACCCTGCCTATAAACGTTACTGAGGGCATAACAGGCCAGGCCAAATGAGTGCTGCTTCAAAACCAGACAAAATGCCAGCAGACTTGAGTAGAAAGTACACGTAAAACCAAATCAGTACAAGACTTAATAATAGTAGACTCAGTCACTAAATGATAATAGAAAGCACAAATTAGCTAAAAATGTAGAATTATATCAATAACTTAATAAACCTGAGTTACAGCTAAAGTAAACACAATGCTTCCAGCTGAGACCTGTAAGTTGCAAAAAGCTTCCAACAGTCAGTGAGTTGAAGTCCTATGCATCTGGACAAAGACTCATTTTTCTTTAATCAGACTGACAGTTCTAGCACGAAAAAAGTGTGTTCATCAGTAAAAGTTCGTTATTTTTTAAAAAAATAACATCTTTTCTACCATCCCAATGACAACTTGTTCTTTTTTCTCTAGCAATATACAAGCAAAAGATGATGCATGAAAATATGAATGTTATTCTTCCATATGAAAAATAAATCATACCTCATTTTCCACATGAAGATCAACTTCACCAACACACTGCATAGAACTAAAGAAGTTACTGAACTTCTCATTAATTTGCTCAATCAGCTTTTTCAAGGGGTTTAGCCACCTTTCTTTGACCTAGAAGTAGACATATCCATGTAAAACCATTTTTAATAAGCGAATTTTCCTTTAGATAGCATTTAAATGCAAACATATCATAATTACAGAAGCTAACATCTCAGTTTACACTCAAGACAACTTGGAATGTTACCCTTTATTTCTGTACACACATTCTATTTTAATAAAGACATACTGATACAGAAGTGATAATTTCAGCTATTACCTCTGAAATGTTTTGCCTATAGTTATCCAATTCATTTTTCTTTTTCTCTAGATATTCCGTCAACTGCTGTATTTCTTGTGTTTGCTTATTGTAGTCTTCAACAACCTGCCAGAATAAAAAAAACAAGCAGTCAACAAAATGTTTGCCAATTCTAACCTTGACTGTAAAAATATCACATTGCACTGATTCTGGTCAAACACGATTCTATAATTATTGCATTGCACATTGAATAAGATACATTTCTAGTTTTAAAGCAAAGAAATTGCAAAGCAATGCTTATTTCAGGTTACTGCAACTTTTATTTTTTTGTTTAAAAGGCACAGAACACACTGTTCTTTTGGAAGAACCTACTTAAAATTCTAATAGATGCAGAATCTGGCATTTACAGCACATTGTTCCTGCTGTCTAGCTTATTATACCAAAAGATCTAGCACAGAGTGGGAAGCAAGTACAATACGGGTGGAGGGGGAGGAAGAGAGGGCGGAGAGAAAGCAGTGAACACACCGAAGCATTCAGCCCTGTGAAACAGGAGGCCCTGGTTTTCTCTTCATTCAGAAAAGCATCAATTTCCTCCAACGTGGTCGGAAGAGCCTGAAAAGCCTACAAGAGAAAGGATGCATGTGTTACACAGCAATGCTAATGAAGGACTCAAGTTTGCTAAAAAGAAATTGAATAAGCCAGAAAATATTCTATTACTTTTAGTCAGGATGTCACATATTAAAAATCTAAAAGAGCAAGATTCCCTCACTATTCTAGTAGCTAGAAGTGCTGCTACATAACAAAGATGCGCAATTAATTGCTTCTTAGTTGCCTACCTAGTGCAGGTACAGATGCTCACACACTAGGTATAAGCCAGGGGCTATGCGAGTTAAGCCATGCAAATACTTCTAGAAGCTAGGAAGACCCCCAGGTAAGTAGGTGGGCCCAGATTTCAGTTCTTTTGTGTTGCTCCATTAGAGCAAGAAGCTAGAAAAATACGGCCTCTAATTATTTCTACGAACACAAGACTATGATTTTAACTGAAATTTCAGATCAAATTTTCTCTCCCCTGTGCAAAGAACAAAGTGATTGTCAGAGATATCCCAGCACTATTTAAAGGTGCATTAAAGGGTAAGTGACAATATATGAGTTAACACTAACAGAAGTGCACATGATCCTTTACTGGCAGCCTTCTAATATAAAACACAACACTCTTTGCTGGAGAAGTCAGAATGGCGTACAACATCCAAAATTTAAGAGGTATGTGGAGATTTGTTTTTGTACATACAGTTTGAAATTCTTTTGGAATATGTTGATCCGGACTCAGTTTGCAGACCTGTCGAGCTTTTTTCAGCAATTCCTTGCAGTTCTCTGTAAGAACTCGCTTCATATCATCCAGTTCACGAAATCGTTGCTGTTAAAGAAGATATTAAAATACACAGTTTTTAACTTTATTATAAATTTGCAGAGGTGTCACCAGCACACTGGCAACGAGCAAGATCCAAATCAGAGAACGTAGATGAAATCCCACTGCTTTAAGATTGAAAATCTTTGTTTGAACACACAGAACTCATTCTGCCTTTCTGCTTGAAGTCAACAGATGCCAAGGTAAACTGATCAAAAGCATGTTGTTGTGATATAGCAAATTTATTTTCTCTCAACTAGATAAGTGTGCATGTAGATTCATTACATATCTCAAAATAGACTATTTTACAGGAAGTTCCCTGTAAGCCAAAACACAACTACTATGAGCCTTATTTTTAATTAGCTCCCATTTAACTATATTTATCTGCTTGGGAGACCATGTTGGACATGATGTACACTGAAGGGTATTTTAGCGGAAATTTTACAGAGTAAACATCATAATTACACAATCAGAAGTACTTCCTTTGCTGTTTCATATTCTACCTCTGTAATACAGCTAGCAAAATACAAAACCGAAACACACATGATTTTTAAACTAATGCTGAAAAATAAGTGAAAAGCAGGTACAGTTTCTGGTTTTGAACACTGGTTTCAAGGCTAAACTCTTTGGGACTTACTACAGGTAAGTGGCAAACCCAGCCCTGTGACTTTTATAATGCAATGTTACCATGACAGTAGTTAAAATACAAAGCACAAAATATGATGCCTCCATGAAACACTAGGCTAAAGATTATCTCAAATAAGCAGTATTCAGGCAAAAAACTTGGGAGACCTTTAAGTATCTCTTCCCCTCTTGCCTCAGAATTCTCACTCACTCATCTCTATACAGGCAGTCCCTACCACAGGCCTGCTACTTCCAGATGCTGAGCTGGCAGTGCTGGGGAGTAACCGCTTGCTGCTGCCTCCCAGCTCAGGTGAGTGCCCAGCTGCAGACAGCTGGGAGCTGCCAACCACTTAGAAGTGAAAAGGAGTGCATACCAAGATATCGGAGCTTTTAATCCAAGTTATTTTACAATATACATTTACTCAGTGATTACACATGCAATCCATCTTTTTAACAGAATTACATCACAGAAGTACACTGTTTTCACTTTTTTTCCAGAGGCACAAAATTCTAACTCAAAATCCATACGGACACTATTTTGCTTCAGAACTTATTCTGACAGTTTGGAAAGTTTAGTTATATTCCTACACTTTGAGCTTTATCTTCCCAATTTTTATTGTTGTGTACTTCAGTTAAATATGAGAGCCCTCCAGTGGCAAAAATTTTTTGAAGTGTTCATTTGGAGATTATACAATTAGATAAATGTTTATTCTACATTTTTAAAATACAGGACACAGACACTGATAGCAACTCGTGTTACTTTCTGGCAATTTAATTAAACTTTACTTACTAAATACAACAGAAGCAGTAGTAACAGATACGATCAAGAGTGATCATCAATGGAATTCTCACACTCACTCAAGAATTAGGGCTGCTGTTCTCTACAGCATATATCAACTCAAAAACCCTGTTTTTTCTTCCCTCCACCAAGCACTAGGAAATAGATTTTGCACTAGAGGTAAGCATTTCACGATCTTCACAAACTCACTGTAAAGATATTTTTCTACTGTGTTGATGTTTTCCAAAAAGTCAAAAAAAAAAAAAAGGCCTTTTTTTAGATTTCCCCATCCCCCTTCATAAAGTCTATTGCAGAGGAGGAAGGAAATCTCACATCGAGGCAAGAAGGACTGTCTATACAGACAAAACAGCAGTAAGTAGGGGATGCTTTGGTTACAGCCAAGACCTTATGTCATTCTGAATTAGCACAAATAAAACTGTACACCACAACGCTTATGCTCCACTGCGTATCTGCATATGTCCTGTAATACCTTCAATAAGCAATTTTTTATGAACATTTTAGAAAGTTCTAAATTAAAACTGGACTGTATTTTGGAACCCAGAAATTTAAAAGCCAACTGGCTTCACCTGAAATGTGTTTGGCCTCATGACAATTAAGGCAAAGGACCCAGTGAAAGATAACCATCCATACTTTTTTTTATATAAGAAACATCAATTTTATACTGATGCATTTTACCATTTCCATCTGAAGTGGGGAATACCAGCTCTCAATTGTACATAAAGTGCCCACTTGAAACCCTGCAGAGCTGCATGAAATAATATTTCAAGTTGATCTCCGTGCACTGAAAATCTGAAATAGATTCAACATTGAATATACCTGACCCAAGCCTAAGGCAAGTAAAATTCTTCAGGGTGTGAAAAGGAAAATACATGTTTGGGTAGAGGAAAGCCTCAGCAATAGAGGAAAGCAATAGACGTTTGATGTGGTTATGAGGCACATACTAGAATAAATGCACTGACAGTTCAGCAACAAGGTAAGTCTCAATTTTCATTCAGCTTTGCCAGTTGATTGTCATGGCCACATGCCAAAAAAAAGTTAGATAAATATAAATAAACAAAAATACACAAGTTTTGATTCCTTCTCCCTCATATATTCAAAAGTGCAATGGCAATATTAAGGTTCCTGTTGATTTCCTGAAGGTGTCTCAAGAAAAGCCATCTAGATAAAAAAAAGTAACTCTAAGTAGTAAGAATTACGATTTTGAACCGGGATGCTACCACGAAAAATCATAGCCTAGACAGAGCTTTACATGTGTTTCAGCCAACAGCATAAGAACCAACTTGGAAAGAGCTTTATCCGGGTACTTCAGGAAAGTTCTGTACTAGTGCGGGGCTGTGATTACAGCTTTCTGAAAGGCATCTACCAAACAGCAGAAACCAATTATATTTTGTATGCACAAGCAATTTGTATCCTGTTGTGCTCATCAGTACTGCAACTGGTTTTATGCAAAGTAAGAAGATGGTTAAAGAAAACATAGTTACCAGAAGCCAATGTTTTCTCATGAATTTGTGTTTGAACGCATGCTCGGTGACAGCATTTAATTATTTGAAGTTTGGAAATTTAGACATAGAAAAACAGAATCTGCATTTTCTCAAAACTTGGCTTAAGGACCAAATACTGCAATGTACATACTGAGTATTAATACCAATTATTTAAACAAATTTACACCAAATGAACCTGAAAATTAACAAGCTATCAAAGCAAGACAATTAGCAAGACTCTTTCAAACAACCATCATAAACACGCAGGCAACTGTGCCAATTATCTAATGAGCAGATGGGGCTAACAATCCTTCCTACTGTTCAGTATGGGTCACAAACACAGATTTGCTTCTTAGGCTGATTAAATAAATTAAATACAAGGAGCTGTTAAAATAACACTAAGGTTCCCACTTGAACTGCAATGACAAAACACAAACTCCAGAAATCTGTTGTTGCTAACTTGACTTGTTCAAAAACATGTACTTTTTTGGCCTTTCCACCTAAGCGGTTAAAAAAACCACCATAAAGCAACAAACATGCTGTTTTCTCCACAGTATCCCAGTGCCAAGCCCTCAAAAAAGGAACATATGCAATCTTCTCTTAGATGTACTAAGTGGGGTTTGTGTTTGCTTCAAATCTTAATCAGATATTTACTCAGATATTATAAAGACTCAAGATTGCTTGGGAGATAAACACCATGAGTAAGCGCTAAGTATTAGCAAAGTTTCACAGCTTCTTTGGCTGATACCCGCCATTTCCAATGAATCCAATTTCAGTGAACATATCAGGACCAGCACATGACCTATGAAAATATCTGATGATTAAATAGAGGATTAATGGTCCCATAATTGTAAAGCTTAGACTCCAATTTAGTTCACTACCCAGCTTTTGTACAATATACTTATTTCTATTTCTGTTTTGCTTCCTCCTTTTTTTCAGGTTTATTTATTTTATAAAAACATGCAGCAACTGTGTGTAAGACTTCGCTGAAGTGTTGTGATGGCATCCTCACAGGCAGCTTTGAAGCAAAATTACCTTAACACAGTACTTCTGAAGAAAAAAATTCACCACAGCCAAAGCCACTAAGAAGTTGGAGGCAAGGGTCAAGTTAAACATACTATTTTAAATAACACTTAATTTGAGATGAAGCTAAGAAATACTGAGGTATCCCCCCATGAAAGTGCATTTGTTAAGATACAAAATAAGAAATAAACCACAGAGTGTACAACATGCATCATTCATAGCGCAATACAGGAAAGCGAACTTCCAAAAAAAGGAGCTAAAGACTTAATTAAAAGAGTCAACATTCAGTATATGGGGAAGCATGGCTTTAGACATCCACGTACATGAAAATGTAAAGATGCACTTGAATACTCAGAAGACTTTTCCTCCAGGGCAATTAAACTTCTCAAAAATCCCATTACTGGGATTACTGTTTTTAGGGGGGGGGGTTCCGTTTTAATGTTCCAGGAACCAACCATGCAAAATATAAGTACAGGAAATCATATCAGTGCTTATGTGTTTGAATTTAACCCAGTAACGATGACTAATGAGGCCTCAGCTGACTCAGACACCTCTTCATTACGGAAGGAGGCAATTCTTGTTTAACCAAGAATTATCAGAACATTTACCTTTCAAGTCCCATCTACTGATCTGACCAGACATCTAGCTATGCAACAGTCCAAACTACTCTCTAAACAATGAAGAAGATGGGGACAGAGAGAACTAAAAACATTAAATAAACTTCGCAGTGACAATACACGCTACTCACATGAGGTTCGCAGCTTTGTAACACATTTGCAACAGTGATTTTCCAAGCAACACACTGGACTTGTCTCAGTCTTCAAGTTACTTTTTGCTCCTCTTAGAAATTTCTCCTCTTCCTAATTTTCCTGCAAGTGATGACACCTATAACCTCAAGTGGATTTCTAAATATATGCCAAAGTCATTCTTTTGGAAGTGCATATCCATCCAAAATAACTAACACCTACCTTTCGAACTGCTTTCCAATTTAGCAACATTTTTTTGGGGGGGATCAAACTGAATTAGCAGTAGGTTATAGTTAACCTGACTCTTGCAAGATAAGGAAAAAACTTACCATCTCGTACTTTGACAGTTTTTCTCCCAGTACATTGAAAGATTTATCTACTACACAAATACAAAAACTGACCTTTAGGCACCAACCCATGAGAGATCACAGCATCATCTGCTCTTAGAAAAAGAGTACTTGTCTGTGGAACTAATTCCTCAGAGACTGTCTTTTTACCTGAATGCAGCATAGCTTCCTAATATGATCAATAGAAGGACCGCTTATCCTCCTTTCTGTCCTCCAAAAAAAGGCTTTTAATTACAGTATGAGAAAATAAGCCATGAAAGAAAGGTAAAACAGCTCTGCTCTGATCTATTCTGATACAGTACTTTGTACATCTTGAGCTTGCATCTCCCACATGGGTTGGGGCTACTTGTCTATGACACACTCAGAAGAAACAGAATACTTCCAAGGAATAGCTAGCCTTTTTACACACACTATGCATTATAATAAAAAGCTACAGGACATGATGACTATTCAGCACATTTTTACAGAAGCTTAGCTACCTTAACTGAGGGAGGCAAAGCTCCTATTCAGCTTAAATGAAGAGGCTGAAGTCAAACTACAGAAATTAAGACTAAATAATTAGCAATACCAATACCCATTTCTAAACAAAGACACATTTCTAAACAAAGACAGAAGCATCCTTTTCTACATCATAAAGGCTTCCACAGAGGATGTTTTCATAATAGATATCCCAGTATTCACAGAAATGGTTACCTCTGCAGCTCCTAGCTGTACACTTGCTGCTTTATACTCTGATTCTAGTCTGTTCTTCTCAGCAGCCACAGTAGTGCTCTGAAGAGCCAAATCTGCTTTGACGATGTTCAGTGATACACACATCTACATAGGAAAACAGAAAATGTCATTTTTTTCCCCCCACAAAAGACTCAAAACTGATACGATCACTCTGTCAGGCTTTAGAAATTACCCATTTTTCAGCCATGGCATACAATCTCACGCTGTGTTCAGCTCTTCAACACTGCTGTCTATCAAATTTAATGAAAAAGAAACGTGACTTATTGGTAATCCAAGCTCTTCAAGATGTATAGGCCCCATGTACTTTTAATCTGTAAGCATGTACATATCACTTGCAACCAAATAATTTTACACCAAAAAGCACGTTCTTTTTCCCTATACCATATACTCACATGTGAAATGTGAGAAAAGACAGAGCCATCTCAATTCTCTCGCAGAAACAGAATCCAACAGGTAGATTTTGGTGGACTTCAGAAGTCACATACAGAGATGGAAAAAGGTCAAAAAATAAACACGTAAGATATATGCCTCTCTCACTGACAATGCAAGATGACTGACTGACTGGATAGACAGTGACTGTCATGTCTTGTGTCTCAACTGGAACAGCATATGAAACAGAAGGAGGGTCCATTTTGGAAGTTTTATAACAGGCTTTAGTGATCCCCAGAACCTGGTGTGAGAACTTTGACATTAAAACAGCTGCGTCTTCAAATAAGTCAGCCTCAGGAATGGTCTACAGGCTTCAAAGTCAGTAACCTATTCTTGACTGTGTGAAGAGTAGCTTCAAACCTTGAATTATGGGGCATTGAGAACACCAGTTCACCATTTTTGTTTTGTTTTTTTTTAATGAGCGGCATATAAATACAAAGGAATCCTCTCTCTTAATAAAAGGGAGGACAAGGTTCCAACTGTAGGCCTAGGGGACCTGCAGGATGAAGTTTTGAGATTGTTAGCTTCTGACCACAATAGTGAGCTAAGGTCTGAGATCTTTACTATTTGTCATTTCAACACAAAAGTTTCTGCAGTGTAAACTTAGACATAGGAATAGTTTATTCATTCCCAATCCACTTAAGCAGTTTAAAAACAATTATCAGAAAAGTAAGCCGAAAAAAAAGTCACAACAAAAGATGAAAAACAGAAAAAGTTAAGATTATTCGATGACAACAGCACATAGAGAACTACATGCAAAAGCAGTACAAAAATCTGAAACAAGGCTGTCTCTGTCAACTGGTTGTGAAGTATCAACGGGTATCAGGTATGTGTGAGGTACTCTGCCTTGTGTATTTGTGCAAATGCACATGCAGCCTATCACTCTAGTTGACTGTTCCATAAAAGCCCCAGAACGCTTCGAAAAGTAGATCATATTGCCACCATGCAAACACACAAAAATTCCATATCGGTTTTAAATTTGCTTCTGTGGCAGGAGTATGCCTGAAACATATGAATACCTAAGCTTTTAGCACTTTAATAGCCTACAGTTAGTATAACTACAAAACCTATTGAAGAAAGTAGAAGGACCCCCATAAACTTGGAAGCATTCAAGTGTGGTTTGGGGATGGCCAGAAATGCATGGATTTCAATAACGTTGGTAAAACATACAATGAAACACCTTTGTTGTATCAGACCATTTTCTTCTCTTCAGTACGTACATACTTGTGTATTTTTCCTACAGCACACAAGGTGTGAAAATTAAGCTGATACACAACTAAAACGAACCCCTTTTGTAATCAATAACTATTTCAGGCAAATATCACCCATCCTCCCCTATACCCCTGATATACTGAGAAATACACAGTATGTGTCAAATCCGTTTTCCTATACTGGGTGAAAAACAGATTAAGACACTCCTTCAGGCAGGTCACACAGCAGTCAGTAAACAACTTCAGCTGCACCTTACAACAGCAACACGCTTGGAAAGTTTACGTACTGGGAAGTAGGCATCAAATACAAAACCAAAAAGCATATTCTAGAAACTCCTGTTTTAAGCACAGAGCATTTGCACAAGTTTTGAAAAGAGTTACTTTTCAGTACTGTTATTACCTGCACAAATTCTGTAAAGTAATCGACAGACAGCCTAAGCAACCCTTGTAACATGGCAGGTCTCTTCTACCATTCTTTGGCATTTTCAAAATTGGTTTGGCTAGCTGAGCCAAAGGTGATCTCTGAAACACTCCAATTGCTGCAGTCGATGCCTATCAACAAACAGAAGCTGCCCACCTATTTGGAATATTTTTATTATATTTATTTATTCTATATTATTTTATTTCTATTTATTATATAAACACCAGCAACTGAACTGTACTGACTCAGTTCAAAGGTAATATTCAACTCTTTTCAGGGGTAAGCAAGAACACATTTCAACATTTGGCAAAGCTCAAAGTGTCTGCAAGAATGGCGCCATTTCTTGCTAAGTGCAAAAGCACAAGCAGATTCCCTTGGAACTAAAAGTGACTGTTTCTGGCTACTTCTAAGAAAATTCACCTTGTGAATGGCAGCCCATTATTAGGGCTTACAGGCTAAGATAAAGCAACAATTAAGTCCAGATTGTTTTCTCCTTTTTTGAGTTAAAGATAACCTCACAATATTGAAGCCTCAGATTTGAGTACTTTTCCCATCCTAGCCTTGTTCCATAATTATGGACCCTTACAGTTTCAGGTCAATTTTTCACATGACTAACGACTACTCTTTTTTTCAATAAAAACAAAATAAGAACATTATGAAATAGGGTGGAAGGCATAGTCCACAGAATTATGCAGTATTCTGAAAACGTACAGGCTGAAATGATTACACAGTTCATTCCTAGTTTATTCCTGTATTTACTGAATCAGACCATAGATTGTAAGACTTCAGTCACTCAGAGTCTAAGTCAACGCAAGCAAATGATCTACAAGTTGAATCAATAACAGATGAGCAAGTTCAATCAGGTTCATAAAAGCTTCAAAAGATGTTTATCTTGAAGCAAGTTAGCTCGTAAACATTTACAGTAACACATCCAAACGTTGCATACCTCCTACATAAGTTACAAGAATTGGACTTTTCACAATAGTAGAACACATACCAAGTTAAAAATACATACCTTTATGAGATCCTTTAATTCAGTAACAAGTCTTGCTTTTTGGGTATTTATTTCTTTGATCTTTACATTTGCCTGTTCAGATTCCTTCTCTAGGTTGATAGCATCGTGTTCCAGCTGTTTTAAACTATAAGAGGAATTAATATTTGATTAATCTTAATTAAAAATAAAATGTAAGAAATACAAAAATTATTCATCTTGGTGATGTTATTTAGTAAGAATAGGAATTTATATACCTAGACATTCCAAATACATTAGAGGCATTCCCAATCTATGCACTTTAAACCTAAGAAATTCAAAAAACAAAAAAATCATAATTAAAGAAACTGATTTTGGCTACTAAGGGGATCACTCAGCAACCATACTCCTTTACATCTGTAAACTTCAGGATTAAAAAAAAATAAAATATCCATGTAAGGATGACATTTTTCTTCTGCTGCTAGTTCCTTGCAACAATACAACATAGAAGAGTTCTAGAGGTTTGCATCATTCTTGTTATATATACTAGTAAAAAAATGTGTCCTCAACTTGCTGCAGAAAACCAGAATTTTCACTCATTTTAAACCTCAAAAACATATAATTATGAAGAACTTTATATGAAATAATCATGATGTTTAGTGAGCTGTAAAGCATTTGAGGACCTTGAAAAATGGCTAAACAGGCCAAAAGGATGATCCAGGAAACTACAAACCAGTCATTCTTACTTTGATCCCTGGGAAAATTGTGGAGCAAGCCTTCTCAGAAAACAATTCTAGGGGTGTAAGGGAGAACGTGATCAGGAAGAATCAGCAAGCATTAACCACGGGTACATCATACCTGATGAACCCAAATATAAAACAACTCGATGACAGGAGAACAAGTGGTTGCCATTTACCTCCATTTTAGCAAGGCTTTCCATTAGGTTACCTGATAAAAGCTCACCTGCACACCCAAAAAGGAAAGACCATAGCAGGTGGGGGAAGCCCAAATAATACCCTACGCTGGCTATCCTCAGACCCATCACAGGAGCCAGCAGCCCATGAAATGCCCATCTACACAAGCCCAGAGGAACACAGGGGCACCCTAACAGGTGGAAACCCAAATTAAGGACTCAGAGGAAGGGACAGCCTGTCCCAGAACAGCCTCAGCACCAGTGTCCAGCCGTGAAACCCAACAAGTTAAGTCAACACCACAGCACACTCTGGACTGAGGGGGGGTGTATTATGGGATGCAGCAGAAAAGCATTTTGCAACTGCTCAGGACTTACTATTGGACATTCAGGGGAGAAACGAAATGCGGGGAAGGGAAAAGATCGAGAGATACAGGGATAAAGGGACAGTTGCATGTAAATAGTTGGGTGGTCAATATGCTTGTCCAGTCATGCCCAATTGGCACACTCTCTTCTTATTGAACTCAATTTTTCACTGTTTTCCTGGGTAAGGGACTCTCTATTCAGTATTCATGTCTTGGGGGGCGGGGGGAGTCTAAGTGCAAGCAACTACAGTCAGATCACAAGTCAGAGGAGTGGGCTTGCTTGTCTATGGTGCCAGCAACTGAAGAGACCAGAGCGAGTAGAGTTGAGTGACAGCCACTAGAGTAGGCGCACAGGTCACAGGCCTATGTGTCCATGGCACCAGCACCTGGCATTAGTGCAGGTGTGCAAGTGAGTGTTTGATCCCTAATGAAGACACCACCAGACTAGCTGGCAAGTAGGTGAAGTGGCCTGGGAGCCAAGGTGGTATGTCACTAAAGGTGAGACCAGAGGAGAGGACTATTGGAGGGACCAGAGGAGTCCAGCCTGGCTGCCAGAGACTATGAGCTCTGCTGTCTCTCGAAGTGAGACCTGCTGACGTGTATGTATTAAGGAAAAGACGACAGGGGTACTGGCTGTTGCAGGGGAACTAGGCGAGTCAGGGTTACGTCTGCACATTTGTATGCCTGTGTGTCTTTGAGGGCTGCTGGGAAACCAGGGAGTCCCAGCCAGTTCTGCATGGTGTGCACAGGGGTGAGAGAGGCAGCCTGTACAGGCACCCGGAGCAGGGCTGCAGCCCCAGGGGTTTGCATGTCTCACCAGCAACTGGTGAGACTGAGGTCCAGGGGCAGCTACTGCGCAGACTCAGAGTGTCTGCACCCAGCTGCTGCTGGGATCCATGTTGCCCGTATGTATGCATAGCAGTCTCATCAGGGGAGCTCTGTCCTGCTCAGACAGAGTAGGAATGTGATGAGGCCACTGGCGCTGTTTGCCCGACTGCTCTGTGTGTCCATCTGTGCTGTGTGATTGGTCATGTGTAAATATGTACATACCTGCTGATTAGATGGGCTCTGTGTGAATGTGTTTACTGGGAAGACAGGCTCAGCCTCACTACTGGTTGCACCTGGGAGCATCAAGCTGCATCAGCCCCACCTTCCTCTCAGGCTGATGGATCTAAACCCATTCCCTGAACTTTTTCAATGGTGTCTCCCACAATATTGTTGTACTCAAGCTGGAAGACTACAGTCTGCATGGACAGAGACCAGATAGGTAAAAAAAAAAAAAAGGTGGCTGGATGGTCAGGCTCATGCTGTTGTTTTCTGCCTGGAGACCAGTATCAAGTGGGGTACCACAGGATTAAGAACTGGGACCTGTCCTGTTTAGCATCCCTGCAAATGACACGGAGGAGCTGACAGATGACATTAAACCAGGAGAAGCAACAGGCCTGCCGTTCAGAGGGGTCTGCTGAGACTGCAGGAAGGGGTTGACAGAAGGCTCATGAGATTCAGCAAGGACAAATGCTAAGTCCTGCCCCTGCAAAGAAAATGGGTCTGGAAGTGGTATAGGCTTGGGAGAGAGTGGCTGGGGAGAAATTCTGCAAGGAAGGACTTGAGGTATTGGGGGACAATGAAATGAGCATGGGTCAGCAGTCTGCCCTGGCAGCAACAGCGTCCCCCAGCATCCCTGGCTGTATGAATGGAAGCACAGGCAGGAGGAGAGCGATGTTTCCTCTGTATTCAGCACTGCACCCAGTTTTGCCCCCTGCTCCAGATGTCAACAAACTGGAGCAAACTTGGAAAGCAAAAAAGATGGTCAGGGCCTACAGCACAAGCCCTGTTAAGGGCAAGATGAGGGTGCTCAGCTTGTTCACCCTAGACAAGAGGCAGCTTAGGGGCATCTAATAGCAACCCCCACTATCCTTCCTACGAGCAGGCAACCGACAGGACGAAACCAGGCTCTTAAGAGGTGCCTAGTAGAAGGATGACAGTGGATACAAGTTGAAACAAGAAAGATCTAGACTGGATGTCAGTGGAAACTTTTCCCCCATAAAAACAGTCAAGGAGCAGAACAGGATATCAAAACAGGTTGTGCAATATCCATAGAGACTTTCAAGATGCAGTGGGATACAGCCCTGAAAACCTGGTCTGAATTCAGGTGTTGACCTTGCTTTGGGAACACAGCTGGGCTACAGACTACGTGAAGTCCCTTCCAACCTCAGTGGTTCTGTTATTGTATATTACTTTCAAAATTATATCCAGCTTAATTCAGATACTTGTATAAATTAGGAAAATGAATGTTTGAAAATATTTAAATAATCCTTGCAGTGAGTATAACTAACTTCTATCTCTACAGAAAGACATCCGCATTATACAAGAAAACTTCTAACAGCCTTGTCTGTAATTGTGTCAGGATTCTTACCCCTATTCAAAATTAAAAGTGTAATTATTTTTTCAAAGGGAAGGATTTAATCAGTATTTGTTGAGGTAAAGGGTCCACCTCCTGCCTTCAAATCATATTCTGTATTCTAGCAAAACGCCATGACAATACATGTATCCTTAATATGCAACCTGAGAGCAATACTTGGCTTGGAGGTTAAGCTCACATCCATACTTTAAAACTGCTTTTCACAGCAACCTGACTATACAGCAGTTGATTCTGGTCCCTCTAACATCCCTGCAGCCCTATTTTTCTTTTCTTTTTCTTTTCTTTTTCCTCTCAATACGGTGCATTAAACTGAAAAGAGAGTAAGTAACGCAAGAGTTGTGTACACCATCAACTTTCAGAAAATGAAAAGTAGTGTGGCATAAGAACATATAGGAGTATTTGAAGGTACAAGGTCTGCTGGGACTGTTACAGGAGTGGAAGGAGTGAAGCTTGGGGCAAATCTCATCTACGCTGCCTCCTGGGAGCCTGAGCTTTAGTGAAACACCATCGTGAACCATGCCCAGGTTCTCCCTTATGTCAAAACAGAAACAGAACAACTAATTGCAGAGGCCCACAAAACCAGAAAATACATTAAGACAAATACTGTGGACAATCAGGGTCCAACTCAATCCCTGGCATGCTTACTTATTACCATTTATGTATGTTATGGTATTATCTAGATGTGTGCTACCAAAACAGAAGACTATGGTAATATTCGAGTAAATGAGTGCAATAATGTCTCACTGGAATCCTATGACTTTATCACAGGAAACCTTTTAGAACATTGTTACACGGTTTCTCAAATATTGTCTTTATCTCCTTTTCTAAACACCTTCTTTGTCTTATCACCTGTATCTGATGCTCAACTACTGGCTACTTTGTAAGGGTAAAAACACACTGCAGTAAGAGGAAGCCAAATTACCTTTATTATTAAAACGGTTCATGTTTCATAGATAATATGGTTTGTTTCCTACCTATCATACTTCACACCAATTTTTGATTCCAACTGTTTCCTCCTGTTTCCTCTCTCTAAAAGCTCCTTCTTCTGTTGCCTGAGCTCATTGTCTCTGTGTTCCAGATGTTTCTGTCTTTCAAACAATGCAGTCAAACGCATATCCAAGAACTTAATGGTGTTACTGATGTTCTGAAATAAAAGAACACACACCACTAGCATTCTTACTACAAACATACCATACTAACACATGTAAGTAGGCTATGCTTATTGGACAATAAAATGGGTAGTAGTTCATATCATGTACAGCAAGGAAATAAATTCCGACCTGTTGCTGGTTTTCCAACTGTCTTCTTTCATCTGTATCCACTGAACTACTGAGAAACTGTGCTGCCCTCAGGGATGTATTAGTAGAGAAGGTTAGGTTTGTATAAGCAGATACTTTAACAATGTATTTTTCTTCTGCTGTGTATATTTGCCGAAATTTGGTTTCTTGTATGACCTAAAAAACACACAAAAAATTAATCTGACAAAAGGGTTACTTAAGGCAATGCTTTTCAGAACAAGAAATCAACTAGCTAAAACCCACAGTAAAGAACTTGAGCAAGACTCTGATTTGTTAAGTCTTTGCAAAAAGATGATGCTAAGTTTAATGCATCACTGTACTTGTAACTCAGACTGGTCAGCAAAGAACTGTTAAGATACTGTTAAAAACAGTATGTTACCATAACCAATTAAACAGATTCTGATATTACAGACAGATGCTGAAGAAAAAAGTTAATATTTGTACAGCATCATGAACAAGGATTGTACTTGCTGTAGATGCATAACATGCAAATGTAGCCTGTGTACCAAAGAATCAAAAGCACTTAAGAAATTAATAGATGAAACCATAAGGTGAGCTGTAACGCATGAACTTCAGTGAAGCAAATGCATCTGTACGAAAAAAATAGAGGTATAAAAATACTAGAATTACTATTTTTAAATGACTTGTGTCAAAAAGGATACTATAAATAACCAAAGATTTACCATAACACAAAGTAGTTTAGTACTGCAAAAGGATATAGTGTCCAGTAAACCAGGAACAGCAAAAAGCCTCCACAGGACAACGTAAATTTTACTAAAGATTTTTTCAGATTATAAGCACAGCACTAGCAATATTCTGTCAATTTGGTTCCAGGACACTGAAAAACACATTTACTTTGTTTTACATCTCAGACTATTGTTGACAACATTCCATCCTAGTCCTTCTCCTATATGCTCAGCTCTATGAAACAGGTCTCCTTTTAAACTGAGCCTTCTCTGACATGTGTGAAACAAAATATTGCAAACAATGTATTTCTCAGTCAAGAATAATAAAAACAAAGAAAAAACTTTACACAAGTGAACGGATAAAGTGCCATGTGCAACACATTCAGAATAGTGGCCTATCTTTGCCCCTAGAATAGCAATTTTTCACTTGCTGCCCAGAGCTCTGGAAAAGAGGGAGTATCTAAGGAGTAATACCGACTGGTTTACAAAATTTAACTCAAAGACCTAATACAAAGTGATGGAAGAATTGCAGTGTAAAGACAAAAATGCTTAGAAAAAACATTCAGAGAGGAGCTTTTCATTTAAGACTCCCTCCACTTTTACTTTCCTCTTCCTCATTCTTAGAGCCTCAGAAACATAGAAGATAAGAAGGAGCAACAGGTATCCCAAATAACATTGGAATTGTTCTCTATTCACAGAGCCCGTTCCCTGAGTTTCTCAAAACAGCAACTCTTATTGTTCTCAGAGAGCCCAAAGTAGTCTTCTGAATTCAAAGAAGAGAGCTTACGGGTAGGCAGCTGATATCATAGCGGGGGTCTGCTACAGACCACCTGACAGGAGGACTAAGTGGATGAAGACCTCTATAGACAGATAGGAGCGGCCTTGCATTCACAGGCCCTGGTCCTTGTGGAGGACTTCAGCCACCTCAATATCTGTTGGAAGGACAATACAGCATGGCACAAGCAATCCAGAAGTTCTTGGAACGCATTGATGACAACTTCCTTCTCCAAGTGCAAGAGAAGCCAATGAGGAGAGGAGCTATGCTGGACCTTGTCATTACCAACAAGGAGGGGCTGGTGGGGAATGTCAAGCTCAAGGGTAGCCTGGGCTGCAGTGACCATGAAATGGTAGAGTTCAAGATGCTTAGGGTAGCGAAGGGGGTGCGCAGCAAGCTCACCACCCTGGACTTCAGGAGAGCTGACTTTGGCCTCTTGAAGAATCTGCTTGGTACGGTGCCATGGGATAAAGCACCAGAGGTGAGAAGGGCCCCAGGAAGCCAGTTAGTATACAAGGATCACATCCTCCAAGCTCAGGAGCAACGCATCCCAACAACGAAGAAGTCAGGCAAAAAAGACAGGAGGCCCACATGGATGAACAAGGAGCTCCTGGACACACTCAAAAGCAAAAAGGAGGTCTACAGAGGGTGCGAGCAAGGACAAGGAGGCCTACAGAGGGTGCAAGCAAGGACAGATACGCTGGGAGGAATACAGAGAAACTTGTGAGCAGCCAGGGATCAGGTTAGGCAAGCTAAAGCCCTCAGAGTTAAATCTGGCCAGGGACAACAGGGCAACAAGGAAAACTTCTACAAATATGTCAGCAATAAAAGGAAGACTAGGGAAGATGCAGGCCCTCTCCAGAAGGTCACCCGGGATATGGAGAAGGCTGAAGCACTCAATGACTTTTTTGCCTTAGTCTTCACCAGTAAGGGCTCTAAACACACTGCCCAAGTTGCAGAAGGCAAAGGCAGGGACTGGGAGAATGCAGAACTGCCCACTGTAGGTGAAGATAAGTATGTGACCATTTAAGGGAACCTGAAGGTATACAAGTCCATGGGACCTGATGAAATCCATCTGTGGGTCCTGAGGGAACTAACAGAAGAAGTTGCTAAGCTGCTATTATATTTGAAAAGTCATGGCAGTCTGGTGAAGTTCCCACTAATGTGAAAAGGGGAAATGTAACCCCCATTTTGAAAAGGGGAAAAAAGGAAGACCTGGAGAACTACAGGCTGGTCAGTCTCACCTCTGTGCCCAGAAAGATCACAGAGCAGATCCTCCTGGAAACTCTGCTAAGGCACACAGGAAAAAAGGTGGTGACTGGTAACAGCCAACGTGGCTTCACCAAGGGCAAGTCATTCCTGAAAAATCTGGTGGCCTTCTATGACAGAGCTACAGCATTGGTGAATAAGGGGATAGCAACTGATGATCTACCCGGACTTACGCAAAAGCATTTCACACTGTCCCTTCCACATTACATACTGGTCTCTAAATTGGAGAGACATGGATTTGATGGATGGACCACTCGATGGATAAGGATCTGGCTGGATGGCTGCACTCTAAGAGTTGTGATAAATGATACAATGTCCAAGTGGAAACCAGTGATAAGTGGAGGTCCTCAGGGGTCAGTACTGGGACTGGTGCTGTTCAACATCTTTGTCAGCAACATGGATGTTGGGATTGAGTGCACCCTCAGCAAGCTTGCCAACGACACCAAGCTGTGTGGCACTGGAGAGGGACTTTTTACAAGGGCTTGTAGCAATAGGATGAAGGGTAATGGCTTCAAACTGGAAGAGGGTAGATTTAGATTAGACATTAGGAAGAAATTTTTCACTCTGAGGGTGGTGAGGCACTGGAACAGGTTGCCCAGAGAAGCTGTGGAGGCCCCATCCCTGGAAGTGTTCAAGGCCAGACTGGACGTGGTCTTCAGCAACCTGGTCTAGTGGGAGGTGTCCTTGTCCACAGCAGGGGGGGTGGAACTAGGGCCCTTCCAACCCAAACCATTCTATGATCCTATGTTTAAGAATTCACTGTCTATACAAGATAGACAACAGATGTCTAGCAGAGACAGAGAAGTGAATAAGGATTTAAGTTGAAAACTGTCATGTGTGTTACCCATTACAATCCAGCAATGATGAGCTTGCAAGAACCCATGCAAGACTAAGGTAGGGACATTACTCCTAGTGGGACCTCTTAATCTATTTCTAAGAATCCCAAACATTTATATACTATTTATCACATCAAATCTGACCAAAGCTATACAATTATATTTTCAAGAAACTGTAAGTCTTAATGTGTGTGTATATATATATATATAAAAGCAGCTTCTAATTATTGCTTTAAACACGATGGGTCAGCATTTTGATCAAAATTTTGCCCAGAATATCTCAAGCACTTAAAGTAGACGTTATTATAATAAAACAACTCCATATAACTGACTTGGAACAGTATGTAGGTGAAAGATATATTTGACTTTCTGTGAAGTACTACATTAGACTGACTGGATTTGTTAAAATGTCTTGTGATGTGTTTGTGTACAATGAACTGTTCTCACTTCTAAAGGCCAATTAGAAGGCTAAAGCAATTTTTTGCTTTCTCCACATTAACTTTCCAAAGAATTTCCGAAATAAAACTCTAGACCACCAGTGTATTTGTGCTATTTAGGACATCTCACCCTTTCAATCATGTTTCTGGTCTTCTCTGTTCCCACAGGGACATCATGAACACGGTACTGGGAGCAAAGATAACTCATCACAGGGTGAGGAGCATCAAATAACTCTCGTAAATATGAGAAAAATCCATATCGGCTGAAGAGGAGAAAAAAAAAAAGCATGCATCAGAAACAAAATTTGGCAGGTAAGCAAGCTGAAGTTACTGAAGTGTCAGAAAGAATCCCACTAACCCAGAACTGAATTGAATTGATTTGTGCAGAAAATTCTGATATATAGCAACAACACCAAAACATTGTATTTAAACCCATTCCGTATTGATATAATCTGATACATACTGTAATTCTTCAATAGGTCTCGAAGGCAAGCTTTCAGCACATGATTGAGCAGGCGCGCATACAGTGTTCACTCTTAATTTCTGATGATCACGCATCTAAATATAGATTACATTAGATTTTTTGGTAAAAAAGAGCATAAAAATTCACCATATGAAAGTCAAATATTTATTCTTGATTCACAGAATCAGAATTATCTTAAACTGACAGCCCCTGGAACAACCTACAAAAATCTGCTCTGGCTCAGGCATGACTGAGTGCTCTAAAAGCCAAGCTCAGTTAATGTCTCTTGGTGAAAATACCATGCATTACGGGAAACAAAAGCAATGAAAGAAATACAAAGCCAGGTTCTCAATCTAAACAGCCAAGCTAGATGTAATAAGGAATCCCCATCTTTCAGCCTGTATTGTCATTTTTCACAGATAATGGCAGACAACTGGCTACAGAGGCTCTGAGAAGCCTGAGCCTGACAGGGCAGAAAACATTGAGGATACAAATGAAAGATCAGTTCAGCTGGTTAAAGCAGCCTTGCACTGGGTTCCACCACCACAGAGGCAGACAAGCTCCCAAAACCTCAGATATCACCACTACTGTTCACGTATATAAAAAAAAAGACTAGCTTCTGTGAAAGGCAAAATAGGTCTTCAAAAATTTCAGGACAGTTTGCCACACTATTATCACACTATTCTGTGGACAGTAGTTGGGAAGCATTATGACAGTTAATGCCATATCTTGTGGCTTTTTTCTCCTGCGTCATCTGTCTGGCTCTCAAAGGGAACAATCTCCTTATCGCTCCAGGAAACAGCAGTATTAAGAAAATATAAGCTTGATTTGCTGCTTGGATCTTTGTGTTCTCACAAAAGCTGCCCTCTCGCCTCTTTAGTCAGGAGGCACTGGAAATGCTTTGCACTAAATTTGAGGCTTCCTGCTCTTGTCATTTTCTTGTACACAGTATTTTCTCTTCAGTGATTATTGCCTTGTCAAGGAAGACAAAAGTTATTTCTAAAAAGACATATTTTATTAATATTCCTGCATCCCTCCAGTTGGTCTAGGCTTTAAAAAAAAAAGAAATCTTACTCCAGAAGAAAACCTTAATCCAGAAGGACACTTCATATTAGCTGCTGCGCTGATCTTGCCCATCAAAACTTATTAAATACAGACTTACTTGGTAGACTTCAAAGTTTAGGCCTCCTACATCAGTATTTAATCAGTTTTTAAAACTGGTGCCTACTTGCCTCCGCAAGAAATATTTCCATATCTTCTTGACTCTCAAAAACAAATGCCTTCATGTCATTGGCCGAAATGTGACTTTCAACATATTTAGCATGTCTATTGTCTTTCATATTGATCTGACAAAGAAAGGTAATAAGAAAGTGATTTAATACAATTGAACTTAACACCCCCCACCAAACCATTTTAAGCAGTCACATGATATCCAAGCCTACATTTAATGAAAACAAAGACAATGTTTAAGTGTCTTTTAAGACATATTCCCTGTCTTTTTGCAACCACTTCTCTTGGGAGGAAACCTACAGAAACTCACATGTCACTGTGTTTAGTTTTCAGCCAGCCATACCCTTTCTCAGCATTCCTGGAGCTATCACTGTCTCCACCATACCATCTCCCCCTCTTCTGGTCCACCCTAACCTTAAAATTGCAACGACCACCATCTCATGTCTAGTGGCTCTGCTCCAGTACTACTAGAAGTATCTCACTGTTTAGAAACAATTAACCTAAGGAATCAAAACCAGAAAATGCCACACTCCACAAATTATTCATACGTAGTTCCCTTTGATTCAGACACAGTGAACATCACCAAACACAAATACAGAACTGTGATGCCCTAGGCAGACAGAGATTCACAGATTGATTGCATTCTCTTTGAAAACTTAAAAAAATATAGTAAAAAATTTCACATTTAACATGGTTGAAGCTTTTAATATCTGAACGAAATGTTAATGTTTGAACATGACATACAAAGGCAAAATTACACAGAACTACAGAATTCAGTAATATCAAGTTAACCAAAGGCTGGGTATACTTACTAGTAAGTGGAAAGTTAGGTACATGAGACTAACTTACATAGTATCAAAGAAAACAAATTCAGACATTAGTGGATGTTACAGAGGTTAATGAGGCCTTAAAGCAAAAGCAAAGGCATCCTATCAAGGCATTTGTAAAATTCACTTGGTATTTTATACTAAACAAAAGTAATTTTGAATAGTTCTAGCAAATGCACAAAGCATAAGAATTGGTATGCAAATATTCAACATTCAACTAATTTAAATTGTAGTAATATACTATTAAAGCAAGCTTGCAATTTTGAAGACGAAGAGGAGGAATGCACCAGAGTTCTTCATCCTCTTCACATATTATATTGCATGAGGATGGGATAATGGTGGAGGAATGCACTAGAAAACCAATAGTCTCTTTGAAAATTTAGTCCTGCTATTCCTACCTAATACAGCACCTGTCGAACCAAAACACAAAACAACTAGGGATAATTGAGGTGTTTCTGTGTCTGTAGCTGGCTGTGCAACGCAAACCACAAAAACACCTGGGGATCACAATGACATGTTGTAACTGCTGCTGAGCAGGCTGTGCTATAAGGGGAGGTATTCAATTGTAACTAACACTGCTTTTTTAAGCAGCAAATAAGAACTACTTAAGTCTAAATAACTGGATGTATCTTAGAGGAAATCTGCAATGGGGTCCTTAATAAAGGACTGCTTCTTGAGGAGGGAAGGGGAAGGAACCCCCCATCTTACTCAATGTTGAGTATTACTACATTGCCGGAAAAAATTAAAATTACAAATAGTTCACCATGCTAACGTATCCCACATGTAATTGTAAATTTCAACATGTGTCTTCAAAGTCTTAAAGTCATTCTTGAAGTCTTGCAAGACAAATAAACTAAACAATAACTGGTTAGAGCAATATGCAAGTAAGTTTTCTTACTTCAAGCATCATGGGTTCACAAACTTTTTTTTTAAACTTGTCTTTGTTCTTCCTTAGCCACATAAGAGCAGAGTGTGTGTCTCGGAATCTCCCTTTAAGAGTCTCTTCTTTCATATTCATTATATTATTAAGCTGTCCAAGGCGATCAATTATTCCTGTAATTTAAGGCAGTTTCTTAAACAGAGTCCACAGCAAGTACACATTATAACTAGCATTTCCCAGCATTTATTGACTATGCTACTCCAGCAATAAGATTGTTAGACTATAAGAATTAAGAGTTTCTATTCCCACAATCAAGATGCTGCTTATTCTAAAGAAAATTTAAGAACTATTAAAGCTTAAAATCTAAAATAAAATGAAGACTTACCCAAAGTATACTGAAATGTGGTAGCATAGTAAAAACATTGGATTTTGGTCCTAAAAATATCTCTCTTCAAAACTTGTTCTACCTTTGTATTTAAAACCAAAAACATTCCAAGAGGAAAGAGGTAGTGGGACTAGCAACATGAAATCTTGAGTGTTATTTCATGCTTGAAGAAAACTAAATGTGTGATAATAGACTGTGTGCAAAAGCATTTGCTATTCAGGAGAAATAGAGATCAAATACTTTCTGTGCTTCTCAGGGTAAAATATATAGTGTCTCCTTCCCTAGGTCACTTGGTCTCTATATACCTCAGTTTCTTCTTGGATTCTGTGACAAGTTAAGTGCCAGCCAGGCAGGTAAGTGCAAATGTACTACACTCCCTGAGGAATATATAACAACACTTCCTACCTGCCAAGCTATAATTTTTGAATTTTGTTTCTTAGAAAGAACTAATTGTAAATGCTAGGCTGGTATAAAGGAAGTTACTATAATTAAGGTTAGCTTAAGTTCATCTAGAAAGGATAAAAGCAGCATTAGTAGCTAATATACTGCAAAAGACATAATTTTAAATGCTGCATCTTCAAAACAAACTGCTTTTGCTTCAAGTTTGTTTTTTTGTATCCTGCTAACAGTACACATTTTCATTTACTAACAGAAAAAAACTGAACTGGCAAAGCAGTCTCCTTACCTAGAGATCACAGGAAACACTTTTTGGAAGGACAGTTTTAAGATTAATTGCCACTTTTGAATCTTCCTTGTTTTTTCTATTTTGAAAGCCGTCTCTTATCAATTTCATTATAAAGTAACAGAAACAAGAGCACTGCTATACATGTAAGATAGAACTAATAAGGCTTGAGGTAAACGTTGCAAATTATTTCACTACAGCAGGACAACAAGTAGATTCTGTACAAACAGTCATTAAAAAAAATAAAAAAAATCAAGAAACAAAACCCCAAGTAACTTACTTTTCTTTTCCCTCTCTTGGTTCATTTTCTCTGCTGTTAGATCACTGATATCACTATCAATATTTGCCCTTTCTTCTTGTAGTTTTTTCAGCTTATTATTAACAGCATCAGTTTGTGGCTGAAGATTCTCACAGACTGCCATTGTATTGAGCTCATTCTTCCAGTCCTCTATCATCTTGTGAGTGTTACGTATTTTCCGCTGTCTGTCTATTTCTTCATCTTTTTTCATTCTCAAAGCTTTATGAATTTCTTCAATCTAAGAATTAAGTATTTCCAACATTAAAGGAGTTTAGTATATGAAACCTACAACAAATAACTAAGATATCTATGCAAGTGGTATTAAATGTTGATGTAACCATGCACTAAAACCGTAACAGTCTGTTACAGTTCTAATAGACCTATGACAGTTGAAGAAAGATTTTTGTTAAAGATTGAGGAACATTAAAGCAAAAATACAATCAAGCTTTTAAATCAATTTTTGAAGTTCCTTTATTTTTACAAAAGCAGAAGCTGAAAGCTTAACATCTTCCTTAACACATCTGAAAGTCTAAGATTGCGTAAAACCTATAGCACAAACCAAATTTGCAACATTGACCCTTATACATTTAATTTATAAACTTCTTGACCAAGTGCTTAGATGAAGCTCTGTTTTACAACCTATCTTTGTGTATTATTTTTAAAAAACACTGGATGCATACACCTAACAGAAGCAGTAACTCTAGCCTCTCGCATAGATCATTTGAGGGCATGTTTAATGCTGAGTGCATTACTGTAATGTAAAGGCTATAGCTTTTCAAGGAAAATCTCTAATATATAGTATATATACACACACTGTCTATTCTTAGGTTTGTTGCATTAAGGTAACTGATCTTACGTGGCATACACCTGTCTCATAGTAATGTTTGACTAAAAGGCTTTTTAAAGACTGGAGGGAGTGAAGTGTGGAAGCACTTGCAGCCTCTTCAGAGAAATCTCCCTCTTCGCTAACAGAAGAGAAGACTAAAAAACCCCCCATATCTGTGTTTTACTGCAGAATTTAAGAAGTAGCATTCTGCCTGAATGCAGCATATACTATAGCTAGTAGTGAATTAAAACACTAGCAAAGAAACACCAAAAAAAGTCATAAATATCAAGACTTACTTGTTTATCTTTCATCTCCAAAGCATCTTGCTTCTGTTTACATTTTTGAGAAACCTGTTTGATTTCAGCAGCCTGCATACAGTAAGATACTTAGATAGTCATAAATTCATTTATAGTTATATTTGTAAAAAGCAGTTGTATTTTAAAGAACATTCTGTATATGCATAACTAAGCATATATTCCACATTTTATTACTGACAAAGTCATACTCACCAGTTTCTTATTATTCTTACTTGTATCTGTAATGTACATTTTCAGCAGTTCGTGAAGAACTGCATAATGGCATATAAACTGTTCACAACCATTCAGGTATAGATCTGCAAATTCAGGCATGACAGATAGAGTAAGTCTCCTAATCTAATCTGAAATTAAAGTAACTCCATCCTCAATTTCAATAAAACATTACATTCAGACCCTTACACTTATAAAATGTTCTTGCCTGTTTTCCCAAACTAATTTTACCAAGGAAAGCTTATACTTAGAGCAAGAAAGGTGTAAGTTCAAAAGGTGTAAGCACAAAATTTTACAAAGAATTCTTAGCCTAACCAAATCCTTAAAAGAGTTTTAACGCAGAGAGACAAGAGAAATAGTCATGCACTGTCTCGATACATTAATTTCTTCCCAGATTTAGCTCCATCTTTACTTTCAGTCCAGCTGCTTCCAGGCAAAATCTCTAACACCATGCCTAGCTTTTTGCCAACAAAGTGCAAATGAGACATAATGAATAGGTGGTTTATCTCTGCTCTCACATACATATCCTCAAGCCAAGAGCAAGATCTCCTGAAGCAGTCAGGATTACAGTTATTTGACAATGGATATAAGCCTGGACCAAAAAGCCTGAAGACAATTACGTTCCCTACAGGTCAGTGTGTCCAAAACAGAGATAACTTAAAATGCTAAACTGCTTTCCCTTAATGCCAAAGTGAAATTTGGCTTGAAAAAACTTTTGGGCCAAAAAAAGAGTTATACTGTTTTGTAATAAAATCATTCATTAATCAACTCCTGCTGGCTTACAGCATAATTATCTGTGAAACGCTCACCAAATGCTTGCATCTACAAAGATAAAATTTAAGTTACAATAAATTCAAGCACGAATACGCAAAAGTGAAGAACTAATGAAGAATGAGCAATTTAAGCAATTTTAAGGTATGGTACTTAAAAGCCTTAAGGTTTTCCCTTAGATCAAAACTATCTCCTGACAGTGCAAGCAGCACTGATTCTCCTTTAAAACAACTTCATTTTCACAGCCCAACTAAGAAAGTATGTAGGAAGGAAACGGATTTCAGTACCCAAAAAAGAGCTACTGTCAAAGTTCAAAAAGTAGCAATACACCTCCAACATCTTGTTAACTTGCCTGATGTGATACAAATTGTTCATGCCATAACCAGGTACATAATATATTCCCTTAAGACTCTTCCCATGATTTTGGACTCTATGGGGGCTTCTTCAAAATGGAGTATTAATTATTCAAATTAGACTTGGATATACCATTTAACATTAGAACAGGCTCAGGTTTGGAAATGTCTCATCATATATTATACACAACACAGTAGCAGCTATACATTACAATCAAAATAATGGTAAATAATCTCTGGAAAGCAGTATTAGAATATCTCAGCAAGTCTTCTATAAGTTATTTATTTAAAATGTAGCATTTTTCCTTCTTCCCATCTCTTTGGCTTCTGGAATAGAAGGACAAAATGCAGAACAAAATACACCTAATTCAATCTCTGGGCCCAAATTCAACAGCACTTCAGCATACAGTTAACCTTGTGAATGTATAGTGTGTGAAAGCTGTACCCCACAAGTTTAGATTGAGCAGAAAAATACATTGATTCAAGAGTGTGAGTTCATCAGCTCCTACATTCCCCCAATTTTTCTTTCACAGTTCTGTAGCAAATAACCTATGCCAAGCATGCTCCCCGCAAGTTAAAACTAAAATGCTCACTGTTTTGCCCTAGGTTTCTCACACAGAGCATAACTCATACCAACAGAGTATAACTTTTATCTGGATACAGCCCCATACTTTTAAGAATTGTGGTAGCAATAGTTCAGTAGAATTCTTTCCTGTTGGAAGAAAATGTATTAGCGTAACATCAATTAAAATGAAAGATACGAGTAAAACCTAGCAGGGTAATACCAAGCAGTGAAAACAAAGCTTAGCACTTCACAAGCATGAAGGCCCTTAATGCATTATGAAAATTAATTTCAAGTTTCAAGCTGTTAATTTTCCTCTAAGGAAGTACACTTAAACAACAACAAAATAAACAAAAAAACTCAACCACACCCCAAAAAGCCCACTTAAATAAAATGGCAACATTTTTAAACATTTAGGTCATTTGAATCAGAACATAATAAACACTTACAGTGCTGTGGAACACAAAATTCAAAGGATACATTTAACAAAGGGCTTTCTTAATAATAATCATAGAATGGCTTAGGTTGGAAGGGACCTTAAAGTTCATCTAGTTTCAACGTTCTTCCCGTGGGCAGGGACACCTTCTGCTAGGCCAGGCTGCTCCTAGCCCCATCCAGCCTAGCCTTGAACACTTCCAGGGATGGGGCCTCCACAACTTCCCTGGGCAATTTGTTCCAGTGCCTCACCACCCTCAGAGTGAAAAATTTCTTCCTAATATCTATTCTACATAGAATCATATCATANAGGTTGGAATGGACCTTGAAGATCGTCGAGTTCCAACCCCCCTGCCATAGGCAGGGACACCTCCCACTAGACCAGGCTGCCCAAGACCACGTCCAGCCTGGCCTTGAACACCTCCAGGGATGGGGCCTCAACAATCTCTCGGGGCAACCTGTTCCAGTGCCTTACCACCCTCATAGTGAAAAATTTCTTCCTAATGTTTAAGCTAAACCTGCCCTCTTCCAGTTTAAAGCCATTCCCCCTCATCCTATCCCCACATGCCCTAGTAAAAAGTCCTTCCCCAGCTCTCCTGTAGGCCCCCTTTAGGTACTAGAAGGCCGCAATATGATCTCCCCGGAGCCTTCTCTTCTCCAGGCTGAACAACGCCAACTCTCTCAGCCTGTCCTCATAGGAGAGGTGCTCCAGCCCTCTAATCATCTTTGCGGCCCTCCTCTGGACCTGCTCTAACAGGTCCATGTCCTTCTTATGTTGAGGGCTCCAGAGATGGACACAATACTTGAGATGGGGTCTCACGAGAGCAGAGGAGCAGAATCACCTCCCTCAACCTGCTGGCCATGCTTCTTGTGATGCAGCCCAGGATACAGTTAGTCTGCTGGGCTGCGATCACACATTGCCAGCTCATGTTGAGCTTCCCATCAATCAGCACCCCCAAGTCCTTCTCCTCTGGGCTGCTCTCAATCCATTCTCTGCCCAGGCTGTATTTGTGCTTCAGATTGCCCAGGACCACGGGCAGGACCTTGCCCTTGGCCTTGCTGAACTTTATGAGGCTGGCACGGGCCCTCTGGATGGTATCCCTCCCCTCCAGCATGGTGTTGTTGGCAAAATTGCTGAGGGTGCACTTAATCTCAATCCTAATAATAACGTACTTGGGTAACTAGTATTGCCTGGTACAGTTTACATCTCAACAAAAATAGAAGTGGTGTGAACAACAATCTGCGGGTTTTGTTTGTCTGGTCTTTCAGGTTTGGTTTTGGGTTTTGTCGAGGATTTTTGTTTGTTTGGGGGAAGGGAGTTTGTTTGTTTGCTTGTTTAAAGAAAGCATATAGACAATGTATCAGCTCACAGTGCAGTAAATGCCACTGAAGTTTCAGACCCTGATTCTGCAAGATGCTTCATGACAGCAGTCCTCTACAGGTGTCACAAGTGTCTCCCTACCAAGTCCTTTGATCTGATCAGTTATCTTCAAACAGAACTCACTGCAGCAAACATTCCCATGTTACCATTTAACTTTGGTTATCCAATAAAAATTTGTGCAGTCTATGCATACAATGACTTCTGCAGCCTGAATAGTACTTCATAGTTAAAATCCTGCAGAGAATTACAGTACATTCCTATTTTGTCATACAGAAATAGTAGTTTTTCATTTACCCAGAGAGAGCAGCTATTCAAAAAACAGATAGTAAGCTGTAAGGCACAGGTAGGTTTACCATTAAATTCACAGCTAATGGAAGATTACAGTCTAATAAAAAATTATACCTTACATATGGAATTAGGTTAAATATTAGAGGAATAGAACAGAGACATGGAGAAGGCAGTGAGGACCAAGGGCATGAGTACTTGAGAAAAATTTCTTCTGAAACACATCAATATGGCACACTAGAAAGAGGTTATTGGTTTACAATTTACAAAGCTGAACACAGAACACCTGAAATATTACATATGTTAACTGAGAACTTAAAATGCCTACCTTATCTCTCATTTTCATATCCAGAATCTTAAAGCGTTCTTCAGTTTCTTGGATTTTTTTTGTCACTGGGGACTGCAGTTCCTTCAGATTCTTCAGTTCTTCCTTGGCTTGGTCTCGGCTTTGTTTCACATCCTCGTGCTGCTGACGAACATTTTCATATTCCTTGGAGGAGGTGAAAGTGAAGTAATTAAAGACTTTTGTCTTCTATTCCAGCATTTTATAGTGCTCTAAACATTTTATTGAGTTGTACATGAGTTTTAGGAGAAAAATCTCATTCAGAAGCTAATATTAGAGCAACTACTTAAGTAATCCTCCTGTTACTAGTCACTATGACTAGGAGATGCAGGGATAATTTAGTCCTCAGTGAACAAGCACAAACATTTTATGGTTCTTAAATAATATGCAATTTAAGTAGCAGAAGAAATGACCAATTTGTCTGCAATTACCTTGCCTCTAAGTCCATCTGGGATCAGTGTGGAAAAAGTAATTCTTTAGCCCCTTCTGTCCATAGTTTGAGCACTACTTAGGTAGAAGTCCTCAAGCTAAGGAGCAAATAACCACAGACAACTTCAGGAGAAAGAAAAGGAAGGAGCTGGACAGATCATCAGAGCCAGTAACAGACATAACCCTGAAGTAAACCAAGGAGAAAGACAGAGCGGAACAGAACTTCGGAAAACAAACAAGAACTCCACCATACACCACAAATACCAGAAGTCACTATCTTGGGAGTTTAACTGGAGATGCACTCCTGAAAGAGATGGTAAGCAGTGTGGTGACCAAGAACCTCCACTTCAAGAAGGCGGGAAATTAATCTGAAGGAGTCATTACTAGTGATTTTTTCTGTGTTAAGCTCTCTGGAGAGGAAAAAAAAAAAAAGAACAGAACACACACCCCCCCCCAAACAAAACAAACAACCCCCCAAAAACCAAACACACACATAAGAACACAGCTTTTAATAATTGTTAAGGGTTCATGAGAAAAAAAGATACTCAGAGGACCAAAGAGAGGAGAAGTAGATACATGTACGTGGGAGTGCACAGAAAGGGAAGACTGTTGGATTTGCCAGGCACTAAAGAAAGCCCAGGATTAGAGGATATGCCTGGATTATTCCAAGTTGTGGAGTACTAAAAAAATACTAATGATAGCCTGCAAGCTCTATCTGTAACAGCGAACTTTGCTTGATCCGCTACCACTTTTTCCCAGTTAGGTATTTAATTACCCTGCTTGTAAATACACACAATTGATCACAAATAAATCAACTTAGGCTATTAAATCCAAATTCTTTCTTCATAGTATCTTTTTTATAAAGCCAAAAAGTATTTGAAGAAGGCTGCTTTAATTCCATGATATGGAGTACAATTACTAGCCACCATTACAAAGTTACAGAGGTAAAGCAATTATACTTCCACTTAGCTGACAGAATAAGCTCAAAAATTAGCTCTTCTCTAAATAAGGTATTATATTTCAAGGTTAAAACAAATGCACACACATACAATTACATGTCATTTCTTCAGATACAAAATACAGGCAAGTTTCCCTAGAACTTGTGAGGACATGTCAAGCCAATCCCTTTAACACTTTAAGAAAACTTGCACTAGACCTCTGTATTTTGGTAACCTTTAAGCAAATAACTTCAACAGTTGTAATTATGCACTTAGGTAAATATCTGCAGAACTTCCAAAGGATTTCAGCTCTCCCAAGAGATACTTTCACCTGAACTACAGAAGTTTTTCTCAATTGTAAATGGAAGAAGAGGAAAAGAACTGACACAGCTTGGTCAAAACACATTTTCAGAATTATGTGTTTTCAGGATATTTACAGCAGCAGGAACAGCACCTCCTGCTGCTATACTACCTTAAAACAGTATACCTTATGGTATTCGATACTACCTTAAGCTTGGAGGGGTAAGAAATCTCTTTTCTCTAAGACCCTATAAAAGAAGGGCTATCTATGTCAAAAAAACTGTATCTCCTTAAATCTGCTCACTGATTATAGATGACACAGTCATTTGATAGAAGTCCCATTAAGGTACAGACAAGAACATAAAACGTCCCCTAAATCCTTGAGTCCAAATCTTTGACGTTATACTCCTAGGATCCATTTCATGGAATTTAAAGCAGATGCTCAAAAGCCTGCTATACATAGACAAATATAAAAATGGTGTATAATTCTCCACATACAGAAGCAGCCGGCACTGACTAGAAAAGACACTTGACTAGAAAAGTGTTCCTTGGGTGAAGAGCAGTGGAGTCTTCAGAATAAAAAAAACAGTTCTACAGTGGTCAAACAGGAAAACAAGTTCAGCGCTAGACCTTCCCTTTTCCACTAGGGCCAAGAGACAATCTAGTGCGGTATTTCAGCTGACCTGTTTTCAGGCTGCTTGTCTTCTCCATTTCGTAACAGACTGCAGTGCTTATACATCTGCCTCCTGGCTGTTTTGGAGGCTCACACAGCTATTCTGTTTTGTTACACAGGCAATTCTAAACAGCTAGGTATGTTTCGTCTACAAGTAGAAACCTACCTTTTGGGGAGGATGGGGGAAGGGAAAGATCCAAAGAAGGAAGAATAAACCCCCATGCTACTCTCAACTTTGGTGAACACAATTTTAAGACATCAAAAACATTTATTCTTAGGATTAAACAGTGCTAGGTGAGATGACAAAGAAATATGCCCTTGTAAGAGAATGCACTACTCCTTTTAGAGAGCTCGGTATTTTGCAATATAGGAGGATACCAAGAGATCTATCAGAAGGATTTCACAAACCACAAAACAGCAACAATCTTGTACACTGAAGATCACAATGGAATGAAATTTTGTTGCAGCCTGTAGGTCAAGTATCTTCTACCTAGTAAAACAATTATGTTGATGACCCTTGATTTCAACTGTAGACTACCCACAGGCAAATGACTTCTGGTGAACAATCTGGTACACACCACCTATTCTGTAAGACAACTTGGAACTTCATGCAGGTGTCAAGACACACTGTTGTTTTCTGTGGATTCAGCGGCCAAAAAGTTACATTTCTCCTGATTGAGTGCACCCACCAAAAGTATTTAATATACTCAGCAACATAAACTGCTTAGAAGACAGCAGCGAAAGGGTAAGGTATGAAGAAGTCTGTCTAAGTTTGCTTAAGAAACACATAAATAACAGCAATGTTCTCAAGCTTACAGAAGACAATCTAACTGACAGCACATAAGATTCTTAACTTAGTTTCCCCCTGCCAGTTTCTGACTAGCCTTCAGATTTCTCTATCTGCAAATATCTTAAAGTAGATAACAACCAGTATCAGTCTACATTAGCCACGCAAAACCTACATCTCTCCTAATAAAAATAACTTTCTCGTTAACTAAACCAGTCTAATGCATGTTGAGTAGGGAAAACCTGCATTGTTCAGCAAGTGCAGAAGTCCAATCCTAATGGCACAGAATGTACAGCCCACCTCCTTAGCACCTACCGCTATCCCTCTACTTCAATTGCTGTACCTCTGTGCTGTTAGCATGGAGGTTTGAAGGCAGTGAAGGTACCTCCCCTGAATCTAGTTGCTCTTCAAGATACATGGGTCAAAGTTCTTTGTATACCCATGTGAGACTTTTATCGCAATTTTGCAGATAACAAATACCGTACAAAAGTTCTCTGCATCCTCCACAAATATTACATGTAAGCGTTCGTAAGTTCTCCATCTGTATTTCATGAATTCTATAAAGCTTGCAAACAAGGCAAACAACATATTGCTTCAATATAATAAAATCCACATAATCTTAAACAGTTTATAATAATTTCATCTGACTGAGCGTTCCACATTAAACTAAACTACAATAAAAGTGATCTTCAGAAAGACTTATTTTGCTTTGTTTAAATGACCTGTCCTTGATTCTAGGCTCTTAAATTTGTTTAAAATTTCCATCTTTCCAGATATCAACATTTTTGAGACTGGCAACCTATATTCACCATGGTTTATGTCATGCAAACCAAACCTCAATTAATAATTAAAATTAGCAAAGGGGGAAGGCAATCTGTAAAAAAAAAAAAAAGAACAACAAAAAACAAAAACCACAACCAACCACCCACCACCAAAAAATACATTCCGTAAAAAGAAAAAAAGTTACAGCTGGAAGAAGCAAGTGGAACTGGCTAGGCACAGCTTAAATTAAGCCAGTTGTGTCTGCAAGAAATAAAAGAAATACTGCTTTTGGTCTATAATGCTGGCTTTCCTAAACAGGCAGTAACTACTTAAGTTACTCCTCAAGCAACTTCTTCAGTTCAGTTACATACGCAAGCAAATATCTGATGACAGTTAGTTCAAGAACAGTATTTCAAGACCTGGCCTTTTTGCACCAAGCAACTGTAATGACTTTCAAGTCACTCTGGTCAAATTTCTTTTGAAGAAGCTTTTGGCATATTTCTAATATTGCAGTATTAGGAAAAATGGGTTAGGCAAGAAAAACACTGACAGGAAAATAAAAACTCACCACCCAGGGCCTTTTCCTCTCAAGCATCTCAATTAAGTCTAGATGGCGCTTGCGCTCATGGTATCTCTCAACGTCTTGTTTGTATCGTTCAATCCTCTGTCTCATTTTCTCCAAAGAGTTAGTTTTGTCTCTGCACAAGTTCTGTAAGAATATACATTTTCATGTTTTACAGTATCTACTTTATGAAAACACTTTTCAGGAGTAGCCCACACCTCACCTGTACATTTAAGCAGGAATTTAACACCAGAGAGGACATTGTAGTACAGCAGTAATTACAGGGGAACAACCCAACTAGGAATAGATGTCCAGCTTTTTCAAGTACGTTTATCACGTACTTTCTTTGAAAACAAATCTAATTTAAACAGAAATCTTAATCTGAAGAAAATACTTTAATCTTTTTTTTTTAATTTTCTAAGGAAGTTACACCCTACAGCTCAAGCCTCCGTTAATCTAGACATTTTTAAACCACCATAACTGGTTTTGATATCTACAAGTAGCAAAAATGCTTGTGAAGGATCTTGCAACAGAAATATTAAGGTTGGCATGTGAATGTAGTATGTATGAGTGGAAATGCATGTGTGTAAATAAGCACAAGAAACAGCAGAAAAAAGGATTAAAAGAATGGCCTGCATGGCTAATGACAGACACTGTTCCCAAGACACCATTCCCAGCAGTAACAGCAAGGAATACATTATTTCTGCAAAGTTAACTAAGCCTGCACTCTGGTAAGATCACAGTACAAGCAACAGTCGAGGAAAGACCCTGCGTCCTAAAATGAGGATGGCAACAAGGCTGCAGCTTATTGCATACACTATCCCTTCTCCTTTTTGTCTGTTAATATTCCAAACCAGGAAAAACAAGTAGCAGGCAACAATATTGTCCATAATTTATGAATGTTGAAGTCAGCAAGATTAAAGCACAGGACCACCCTATAACAGCTGGTGACTGTCCAGAGAAGTTGTTGCCAGTCAAGAATTCCAGAGAAGTGATGAGTACTTGACAACAGGCATCCCTTGTCCTCTGTGTCCAGACCACTTGCACACATGTGTCTTCGTGCTTACAAGCACATGAGTGTCGGAGTGAATGAATTCTGAGAGAAGATGAGCATGATTTGGTAAAACCAACTTAACACAGACTTTATAAATAAGGTCCACATTCTAATTCTGTTACATTTTATTATGCTAATTTCCCTACAGTCACTGCTCTCTGTCTGTATAATGTGCATGTTTACCTCCAGTTCTCTTTCCTTTTCTCTGAAGTTTTTCAGTTCACAGTGAAATCGGTACATTTCTGGAGGACCGATGGATTTTTCAGTGGCTTCAAGCAACTCAATCTTACTCAGTTTTGCAAATTCTCCAACTCTGTCCTACAAAATAAAAAGTTACAAAAATACAGTATTAGTTAGAACAGTGCAATACAGTAATACTGGATTTAAATACCACAACTTATTTTTCATGAACATCACCTGACTTACAGTTCTATGCCAGTGAAGTTAAGCATAGGATGACCATCTCATAGACTAGCAACCAAAGCCTCCCAAACTTTTTTAAGATTTCATACATGGCTTTCTTGGAGCTGTTCTGGAATAATAGGTGTTCTTGGCTATTTGACAGCTTTTAAGGGTAGCTGTTGAATGACATGGGTTGGTTCATTATTTTTGAATTGGCTAATGTTCTTCTGAACAGGACAGTTTAGTACAGGCAATTAAAGGTTTTTATTCCACTGTATTCCTAATATTGCTTCTCAGGCTGCTGAGGCTACACCTTCCCAGTACAAATGCTATGATTAACTCAGAAGTTAAGCAATGCAGAACTTAATATTAAGGCTGGCAGCCAAGGGTATCAGGAAGCATTGCTGCTGTCCAAGGCAGAGGAACAGCTCAAAACCAAGACTGGAGTGAAAGCTGTGCTTGCCATTGCTACAGTGGCAGAGAGCAAATAAACCAAAACTTTCAACACAGTAATATTCACTGAACTGACATTTATGTACTAAAGAAAAAAAGTTTTTTTAAATACAAAAGTTATGTTGGCAGAGTATGCAGGAAGTTCTACTCTAAACAAATATTGTGAATATGTAAATGAAAAAAAAAACCAACCCCAGAATATTTGTTTCTGCAAAATTTTACTGTTTTTCAGCATGTCTTCTTGAATGCACTTCTCCTTGAATAGAACAATAAACCCATGGTTGGCTATGCACTGGTAAGTTTTCCTTTTGTTACCATCCCTGATGATCCACATGAACTGGAAAGGTCTTAGGGAAGGAGCCTGCCATAACTTTCTTTAAGGTGCAATTGCGCAGCAAATTAGTTATCTGCACAGAAATCCTGACATGCCTGAGCATGGATTCAGATATGGAAACTGCTTGTAGTATTCCTTCATCTTCTCTCTCCTTGAGGAGCTATTTTCCATCAGGATGATTTTACACTTGCATAATTTGATTCTAAATATCTATGCATCTTACGCTGCTCCTCAAGAAACTGCTGAGCCCCACACGTTACCAAAAAGGCTCTAGTAGCAGTCTCTGTTGCAACTGTAGAGTCACTTAGTAAGACTCCTTTCTGTTTTTTGGAGAAAAAAAACAGACAACTCTTCCCATTCATTTACCAAGTACAGGATCCAATCCTGAGGAACTGACTGGATATAACCAGAGAAAAATGCATGCAGGGATTGACTGGGAAAGTCAGGGATGCACGACTGAACTACAGGAACCATGCAAGTGAAGGTACAAAGAGAGTGCTAGATCTCAAGACCTTATAGAAATTTCCCTACAGATTTGTTGTTAAAGAACACCCCTACAGCAGCACAGACAGGACAGAGAGATACCATTGCTACTCAAATACCAACATGGGGAACATCAGCAGCTTTCCTTTCAGTGTCAACTGACAGCAGGTAAAAAGACTCCAACTAGTGAGCCTTAAAGGTCACACAGTTCCTCCATTCTTTCACCATCACACCAGTATGCCTACCTCATCCCTCTCACTCTTTGTGCTGTCCCGTTAAATCACTGAAGTGATACAAAAGCTAAGCAGCAACAAAACCCTCTCAAAACACAGGAATCCATTTGCACCCACTGTCTTTCAAAATTCATTCATACCTGAGGAAGAAACTGGCACAAATTGTCCACCTGGATGTTTAAGGCTGCAATCTGCTCTTCTACTGTTTTCAGGGTTGCTGGCTTTCTGTTGATAAACCATGCTGATGTGTTGTTCACCACTTGAATCTCACGTGTGATAATGATATTGTCAGGTGTCTTAGAGCTGGTGAACAAAAAGACATGTTTACACTTCTAAGAATACGCAAAGGTTACCAAGCACCAAAGTATGTTAGAGTTATGGTATTAAAACTTTAAGATATCTAATATTTAATACAAATTAACTGGACAGTAGCAGCAGATTCACATTTTGTGTTTCAGAAAACAACCAGTAGTTCAGTGATGAATTAATCTCACAAGGAAAACATCAAGAATATCTGCAAATCTTAACTCAGAGGAAGTTATTTACATAAATGACATACTCATGCTGAATGGATGAACCATTTAAAAGTTGCTATAGATGTGAATAGTTACATAAAAGTGTATTTTTTATAGGAAATTTACTAAGTTTTAAAATTGGTATACAGGAGGTGCACACTAACGCTATGCCTTCAAAGTAAAAAAATACTAGTGTACAGAACTACATCAATAAGCTGTGTATATACATTTCATTTGGGAATATAAATAGTATCATACAGTATGAAAAATACTAATTTGTTTTAATTTTCGGCTTTTAAGAAAGAGCAAAGATACATCAGTTGTCCACTTAGTTCTCTAGCTCAACACCTACCTTCATAAATTTAGTCTGGTTAAGATGCATCAATAACAAATGAGCAATGAGATAGTCATAATCTCTCGAAATTTCGGTCACCATTTTGATACAGAAATTGGCTAGTGTCTGTTCAGTCAGCATATTGTTAAAGATGAAGAATAAGGGCTCATAACAGTTTGGAGGTAGTGTACCTCAGGAGACTTAAGAATAGAGTTCAAAGTAGAAGTGAGCAATTCAGCAGCTTCTAAGTGCCATAGGGATATGAGCCTACTTCTTGAAGTCTGTGTGATCATTTCCTCACAAGTATCCACTACCTTACTTTAATATACCAGGCTTCCTTCAAAAGACCTACAAAGCCATGCTCCTTTCTTTTATCAGATCAAGGACTTTTTACTACTATAACTCTTGATTTTAGTTACAATACAAGGGCCAAATGCAACCAAGACAATGAGTGCTTAAAATTTTAAAATTCCTGCCAAAAAGCAATCTTCTGCATCACGTCTTACTTGATCACTCCCTCAAGAACGAAAGTGGACAGGATTTTTTCAAAGACTTGTTCCAGTATATCTTTTTTCCTGAACACAATTTTCTTCTTATACAGTCTGATCTGGGTGGCCAATTGTTACACAAATTAACTCAGGCTCTGGATCAGTTGATTAGCTCTATGGTCTATTCAGTTCAGGCAAACAGATCAGGTTAAGGCTTATCAAAACTACCTGTGCTATTGCAGCTCCATGTTAAAATCTTCACAAAAAAAGCACCCATTTAAGAACTCTATTAGGATATTCTCTCTTTAGTTGTTAAAAAAAAACACAACAACCAAACCGAAACTTACAGGAAGCATGTAATATTGCCCTGTAACCACAAGTTACTCATGGAATTTTAGAGTAACTCCAAATAATTTTCAGTTACTCTGTTTTGCAAATGCTTACCTAGAAGACTGCATTAACTGGACTTAGTCAGATCTACTTTTTTTTAGTTTATTCTTTGTTTCAGTAGGTGACATTTTCAGTAAGAATGTAGAGTCCCTCATAGCAGCAGTATCAGTATAAGACAGTGAAGGCAGAATATTTGGTTTCAAAATTTAGACTGTCTTTCTTTTTTCTTTTCTTCTTTAAAAATAATTTCCAACCACTACGTCACGATAGCAGTACTGACTATATCTGAATCATCTCAACCTTTAATGTAATCAAAAGCTAGAAACACCATATACATCAATCTTTATCTATTTACTCTTTTTACATGAAGACAAAGTAAAATCCTTCCTAAAGTCAAATCAAGACCAGCCATCACTGCTTATTTCTTATGTGGTAATTATTTAACCTCAAAATTTCGAAGTCTGGAAAAAAAAAAATAAAAAAGTAAATCACCAGCTTAAAGACAGACCTCTGTACACCAGATTTTTTTGACAACTTTGTGAATGACTGTGTGGGGAAATAATATAATTAAAAATGTATGAGGAAATACAATTTTACTACTTACAGTTCAATTTCTACTACACCTTTCAAGCACCCCTGCTTTACAAAGAGGCCAACCTACAAAATTAATTATAGAAATTATTATTGTAAAATAACAGTGAATTAAAATGTAATCTCTTACAAAAATATGTATAACAGAGTTGCTGTAATGGGATATTTTATTGAAAACTTACAATTAAAACCTAAAATTTATTTTGGGTGTGTATTAACTAAAAATAAAGGAAGACACATCTTCCTTATCAACTAGCAACATTAGAACTTCCTCCCCAGGTTAACAATTTCTGATCAATTTCAACCTCCAAAACTGAACAATTTATAATCAGAAGATCCACAGAGAGGAAGAAGTCCTCATGAATCGAGGGGACAAAGGCAATACAAATGAAAGACACTGCCAAACATCTGTACTAGTAGAACTGCCAATTCTAACAGCATAAAAATATAAATATGAAAAGCCAACAAAAATAGCAACACACAGTGCTGCCATGTAGTCAACTTCCATATTTATCTTTGCTCAAGACTAAGCTGCAACCAGAGAATATGTACAAACATTTAGGTATCCAGATTCCATGCTCCCAAAATCTACTGAAATATACTCCATCCAACCAGGATATCCAAGAAAACAAGAGCAAAACTTAAAAGTTTGGCAATACAAACTTCCTACTATAATGTCAACACATGATCTCTTGGGAGCAAAAAATGAAAATAATAGTAGTACAGCCCAAAACAATCCAACTTCCATTTAAATCAAAGACAAATGACTCCATGCTTTTAGATAAATTCTCAGACACATTAAGGATATATTATTTCTACAGTTTCTATATACTTGGAAATTTAAGTTAGACTTTTTTTTTTATTTATTTCTCCTTTAGTTGATACTCCTGATCAAATGTTATTTATGTACTGGGTGGCATTTTCCTACCCCACTGTGGAGGCTTAGACATCTTGAAATATAATCTCTAGTCTACTCAGGTTCCAGTACAATTCAGGTGTTCCATTCCATAAGTCAGCCAAGAAAACAAGTAGTTTAAGTAAGACAAAATCCCTTTGGCAAAAGCCTTTGTCTCTGGGCCAGATTATTCTACAATTTGAACACTTTACTTTTTTAAAAAAATAAAGCAAATCAAGGAAGACAGTGTTTTTCCCCCGCCTCGGCTGGGGAAATTTCATTTCTTAATGAAATTCAACTTAAATATGAAAATTACAGAAGTTCATAGTTACCTTATCAGCTCGCCCTATGAAGGAAGGTTTTCCAGCCAGTCCCAGGCAGATCGCACAAACAATGCTTGACTTTCCTGTTCCATTAGCACCTACAATCACATTCAGATTGGGTCCTGGACGTACTTCACAGACATCATATGTTCTGGAAAGCACAATAATTTTTTGAACCTTATAAACACTATCTCACTTTGAAGAAAATTTACTTGCTTAAAACCACTTCATGATTGTATTAAATATGACAGATGATTTTACCAAATCTAGACTCAATTCTCCAATACTGTTTTGTAAGAAAATTTCAGAATGAAATCTAACACTACAATAAAACACTGTGGAATACATTCCTACTAATCAGAGTACTTACAATAACTTTCTTCAAAACAAATGATTATAAAGAATGAAATCCAGCCACATAATGACAATTTCTATTGACTTTACTAGGATATTATATTATTTTATATATTAAAAAAAAAAGACAGAAAGAAAATTGAGTGAATTCAGTAAAGTCTGCATTAATTCCAGCTGCTGATGCACCACAGTCACAGGAGATTCCACTTGTTTAACGCATACAACGTACTTGGGTTTTAAGCTCTGCAAGGATCACACAATCATAGAATGATTAGAGTTGGAAGGGCCCTTAACGATCATCTAGTCCCAACCCCACTGCCATGGGCAGGGACACCTCCCACTACACCAGGTTGCTCAAAGCCCCATCCAGCCTGGCCTTGAACACTTCCAGGGATGGGGCCTCCACAGCTTCTCTGGGAAACCTGTTCCAGTGCCTCACCACCCTCAGAGTGAAAAATTTCTTCCTAGTATCTATTCTACATCTCCCCTCTTCCACTTTAAAACCGTTACCCCTTGTCCTGTCACTATACCCCTTGATAAAAGAGTCCCTCCCCACCTTTTCTGTAGGCCCCCATTAAGAACTGAAAGATCGTGATAAGGTCTCCCCAGAGCCTTCTCTTCTCCAGGCTAAACAACCCCAACTCTCTCAGCCTGTCCTCGTAGGAGAGGTGCTCCAGCCCTCTGATCATCTTTGTGACCCTCCTCTGGACTCACTCCAACAGGTCTGTGTCCTTCTTATGTTGGGGGCTCCAGAGCTGGATGCAGTACTCTAGGTGGGGTCTCACCAGAGCAGAGTAAAAGGGGCAGAATCACCTCCCTTGACCTGCTGGCCACGCTTCGTTTGATGCAGCCCAGGATGCAGTTGGCCTTCTGGGCTGCAAGCGCACATTGCTGGGTCATGTCGAGCTTCTCATCTATCAGTACCCCTCAATCCATTCTGCGAGCCTGTATTTGTGCTTGGGGTTGCCCTGGCCCAGGTGCAGGACCCTGCAGTTGGCCTTGTTGAACTAAGACAAACCATTAATGCTGGTATGATTGGTAACGTTCCAAATTTATAATGAACTCCGCCATTCAACATTCTGTTCCTGCACTATACCACACACAAAGACAGGAGCTGAGACACTAACACCAAAGAAGAAACAGAAAGCAGTTAATAACAAGACAATAACATAATTCATGTATTTCTGGAAAAGAAGGTATTTGAACCCTTTATGATGAGGCTTAAACTACTGTTTGAAGCTTCATTTGACATCTGTAGTGTGACCCATGAAGTATGATACTCTGAACTGTTTTCAAGGCTGACATGGAGCTATCAGCATACAAGCTGTAAGAAAATGGTCTGAAAACTTCTACTAGTAACTATAATAGCTCCTAACAGAACAGTATTCCCAACACACAGAAGCTGGAGAAAGCACATGCAAAAGGTAACACCACAGACACTTTACGCTAATGGTTCCCAAGTCCTGTCCCCACCCCCTTGTGAACATCTCCTGCACTCTCCCCTCCTCCAACTGCTTGACGATCACCATCCGGGGAGAAAAAAAGCTTGCAGAGACTGACACGGGCAACAGGAACCACCACCTTCAGCAAAGAAGGGCCGACATGACCACCACTGGGGAACGCACCCCTACCGATGCAACACTGCACTAAGAACCCACGGCACTCGTAATCCACACAGGAGGTCCTCTGAGCCTCGCTGAGACATCGCCTTCCAGGGAAAACACGTTTCAAGCACTCCCTCTTCCAGCCCCGACTCGCCTCGGTACCCAAGGCCTCACCACGGCCCCCAGTTAGCCGAGGGCGACTCCCCGCTCCGTGCACCGCGAACGCAGCGAGCGCGTCCGTCCCAGCCCCGCTGCCCCAGGTTTGGCACTCCCGACTTAACCGCCGGCTCCCCAGCCCCGCACCCGCTTTGAAACGGCGCGGAAGGGGGGTCGAGTGGTCGCGGGGTGGGGGGGGGCGAAGCCGCTGCCTCAGAGACGGCAGGGAGCCCGCACGCCAGCGCCCGCAGGCGCCCCCCGGCCAATGGCGGCCCCTCGGCCGCCGCCACCTGGGAGGAGAAAGCGCCTACCGCTCACTCACAGAAAGTTCTCCATGAAGATCCTGACGATGGAGCCGTCGACAAAGCCGGGACGCGCCTCACCGCTCCTCACAGCCCGCTGGCTACCGCCGGCGGCGCCCACCTGAGAGCGGCCTAGGCTCCACTTCCGCCGCTCCGCCACCGCCATCTTCCCCCCCTCCCCCCGCCAGCCCACCCTTAACCCGCGGGCCGCGAGGACGCGCCGCCGCGCCTTCGCTCTCATTGGCGGGCGGGACATGGCGGGCAGGTCAGAAGCGCGCTCATTGGTTTGTGGGGCGGGACTAAGACGGGCTGAAGCTTCTCATTGGCGCGCAGCGTGCCGCGCTGGTGCCCATTGGCGGGAGGAGAGCCGGACTGTGAGGGAGACCTGGTAGGGTTGTGTTGCTTTCGATTTCAGCCGACGGGGCGGGAGGGGGTGGGCCGTGGCCGTGGCTGTGGCTCCTGGCGCTGAGGCAGGCCTGAGCCCATCCCGGCCGGCGGGGGGAATCCCTTCCCACCCCGCGGCGGCAGAACGACGCCTTGCGGCCTGTGCGGGACGTGAAGGGTCGGGCGCTGCGCGGAGGGAAGGTGCCGGTGCTTGCGCCGTGCCCCCGGAGGCCGCTCCCCCGCTCAGTGCTCCCCTCTCAGAAGAGGGGCGACCGGCACCGGGGCCCGCCTTTAACGTGCTTTTAGGAGGCCCGTGCCCGGAGCGGGGCGGGAGGCGGTTGGGCAGGCCTCGGGGCTGCGGGCCCCGGCCCCTTCGGCTGTCACCGCCCGGCTACCGGCCGCGGCCTGTCCCCGGCGGCGGCGGGGCAGCGGGAGGCGGCGCGGGAGAGCGAGGGTGGCGGCTTTCCCACCAGGTGGCAGCACAGCCGAGCAGTTGGGCGACCAGCGCTCCGGCGGCGGCGGGCACCCTGCCAAGCGTCCCGCTGCCTTCCTCCGCGGGGACAGGCTCGGGTTCTCGGCGGGCGAACTCTTCTTGTTTTCGTATGCCAGCGCCTCTCTGGGTTTCCTTACTTCTTCTTAACTTTTAACAAAATAACAGGAAAAACATCGTTTACAGGTGCTACTTCAGAGATCAGGGAGTCTGTGGGAAGGATGGATGCTCTTTAGAAATGATACTAGAGTAGATTGTGTGTGTGTGTGTGTGTGTGTGAAATTTTGGCACCTTGACTGCAGGGCAACCACCAGTGTCACTGAGACTCCTGCAGATCCCTTACCTTTCCCACATGCTTTATTTTTTTTCTCTCTCGGACCAAGGGTTCCTGATCATAGAATCACAGAATTTCCTAGACTGGAAAAGACATGTAAGATCACCTAGTCCAATCATTAACCTAACGCTGACAAGCCCACCACTAAACCATGTCCCTGAGCACTATATCTACACGACCCTTAAGTACCTCCAGGGATGGGGACTCCACCACTGCCCTGGGTAATGCGTTTCAATGCCTGATGGCCCTTTCAGTAAAGAAATTCTTCCTAATGTCCAATCTAAACTTCCCTTGGTGCAACTTGAAGCCATTTCCTCTTGTTATATCACCTGTTACTTGACAGCACAGTCAACACCCACCTCTCTGCAACCTCCTTTCAGATAGTTGTAGAGAGCAGAAGTCCTCATAACTAGCCAAAGCTCTTACGAGGGATGAGGAGGCTGATTAAGACTGCTGAAAGACAGAGATAAGAAACTGCTTGTGCTTTAGTGGAACTAGGTAAAGGAATCGACCCATAACTAGAGTGATTTGTCCTAGAAAGGTTACAAGGAAAACAACATTTTTCCAATATGAACCAGATACCTGGCATGCGGAGGCTTGCAAGGCCACCTGTACCTAAGCAACTATACCTGTAATACCCTCCAAAGACTGAGACTGCCACAGTAAAGGCATCAGAACAGCATCTTTGGGTGTGGATGTAGCAGAATTGGGACCAATAAGGAAAAAGTCATTTAAGGCAGGTTGCTTCTTTGAGGGGAATTTAGGTAGACAAAGGGAGGTACAGGAGCAGTGAAAAGGTTGTTCCAGATACAGGGAAAAATGGGGGAGGAAAAATTAAGATCCATTAAAGAATGAAGGGGACTTCTGCTCCAACAGTATGAGTGGAGATGCCCACAGATAATAATAAAGCTGATCTGCATGTCCAAGCCCACCAGGACATCAGCTTTGGATAGGCCACTGGACTCTCCACCAGGTCCATGTCCAAAAGACTTGGTGTAGAAGAATAAAGAAGCATAGAAATGCACCCTAGTGCATGTAGTATGGAGGGGAAAGGATAATAAAATTGAAAGTATGTCATTCATAAGACTTGTGATAATAGCTTTGTAATAGCTGTGTAATGGAATGCAAAATTGTGTCACTGTAAATTAGTCACATCAGCATGTCTATTAGTTAATTAGAATATTAGTTGGTAATGTCTTACTTAATCAATAAAAGTTGTAGTCTCCTAAATCAGTTATGTCTCAAGCTTGCAGACCAAAAGGGTAGAGTTGGACTCATTAAGTAACACTGACTTCCAGCTGAAAGAGAAAGAGGCAGAACCATTTCAACATGTTCCCACTGGAGACTGCTGAAGAGGTCTGTTTTCCAGGATCTGGTGAGTATGGATGCTGTTAAGAGCTGGAAAAAGGAGACAGCAAAGGCCACAAAGTAGGAAGTGTTTGGACCAAGAGGGACTCTTGAGAGAAAAGAGTGTTTCCTATTTGGACAGAGCTGATGGGATATTTTTCATGTCCATAAAACTGAAGTTTGCCTGAGGAGAAATCTTTATGCACCTTCCCTAGTTTTCAGATGTTTTGTAGCCATTCTTTCACTAGTCTGTGAATTTCCTATTCTATAAACTGATACTCAACAGGCACTGAAGTAATGTAAAACCACCTTTCAAATTCTCCCTCTGTTCTTTAACTCTTGCAGCAGAAATGGGCAGAAAGGTGCTCTTGTTCCCTACTGAAGGAAGAACTTAAGCTTCTTTTTTGCAGTCAGGACGGTGCTTCACACCCTATGGATAAATACTACCCTCGGTGTTATCAACAAAATCATCGTACCAGAGAGGTGTCTAGAGAATGCTCAATGGAGAGCAGAATAGAGTACTTCCATATTCATGTCAGCCTAAATCTGATTACTTTGATGGAGTGACGCAGAGGTGTATAAATTGTTAGAGATGGGAATCCAGTAGTTATACTTTATGCTTCATTTCATTTACAGAAAAGTCCCATCAGAAGTATGGAGAACCACCAAGCCTGATGATTTTAACCACTTCATTTTCACTTGTTTTCTGCTTAGATAATTTGTTTCGTATGTTGATACCAAAGCATAAGCTTTACAGAACAACTGAAAAACTGTATTGACTCTTAGGAAATAGTCTATTGTTTCTGGTTGCTTTCATTTTCAGAATAATAGCCAGAGCGATGCATTCAAAACCAGCTGCCAATGGGGACTGTAGGGAGCTAGGATAGCCACTTAAGATGTCAATTCATTTTAGCTCTTCCTCTGTCTCTAGAAAATAATAAACTGCTTCAGTCTGTGTTGTCAAATAAACACATTAGTACCAAATGTATTTAATTGAGCAATCTCTTCAATTGTTTGTGTCACCAAAATGAAAACTTACTAAAGATGCAAGGGGCTAGATTGTCACAGGTGCTGTTGATCCTTATAGGCCGTTAGGAAAAAATGTATACTTTGTTCTGAAAGGAGCAAAGGCTGTTCTCACTTTTCAGGGCTCACATCTTGCAGCAACAGCTTGAATGTGGTGGCTGTAAGAATAATTGTCATGGCTTAATACAGGAACTTCCTGCAGCAGATCAGATTGCTTTCTGTCAGCTGTCTTAGGTGATGTGACGCACACATTTCATTCTCTTTGCATTCAAAATATTGAATTCAGGCTATTATATTAGGTTCAGTTGTTTCTTGTTACACTGATAACTATAAAATCTACAGCAGAGCAATAAGATGATTTTCAAAGTTACATTTTATTAGGAAGTTATAATAATTTCAAAACAAAACCGTACACACAAACACATATAATCTTAAAAATTAACAAGTTGTGTGAATTCAGTTTCCTATTAATATAAATGCAAGGCATCTGTGGTTGCATAAAGCGTAGGTACATTCTCTGTGAGTGTACAAATTGAAAAAATCCCCAAGGCTTGTATGCCAGAAAATACGTGGCTTCAAAGAGTTTCATTTCAAATAGTTCAAAATGTCAGCAGCTTACACTGAATTATACTGGAACAGTAAAAGTGAGCTGGTTATTGGCAAGGACAACAAATATATTTGTTATAGTAAAAGGATACAAAACCATAAAACATTGCCAGCAGAGTGTTAAGAGTTTCCCAGAGAGATTTGTCATCATGAATAATTGCACTTAACATGTTGGCTATTACTAGTAGCTAATACTATTTTCTTTATCATTTCAAAATATTTATAATTTCCTTAACAAAAATCCATTCTGTACCCAACACAAAACATTCACTGAATGCAGATTTAAGATAACACAATATTGGATTTTAATTGTGCACCTTTACTTTCCTCTTTTTACCCATATACCAGAAAGGTCAGGTTTGTTTTTTATTTTTAAAAAGGCATTAAAATGAATGATCTGTGCAAAATGGGAAGCCTTTATATAATAACTGATACCTCATGCAAAAGAGAAAAAATATATAAAAAAAAACAGTCTAAGAAGCCCTGAGTCAATAATTTCATTGCAAAGGCAAGGAACATGAGTGCTCTGAGTTTTTCCTATACATTGGTGCATATTCAAACCAGTCCAGTATTTCCTTAAAACGTATTTTAAAATAGACAGTTTGTGCAGTTTCTCACGTACAAATCTTCTATGTACTTCATTCCTTTCAGCAGACCGTATTTAATACTCAATTTCATTTAAGCTGTCAGGATAGCCTCCTGATGAGAATTGAATTTCTTCCACTTCTAGAATACAAAGAAGAGGGAAACACTGTAATCATTTCTATTTTTATCATACGTAAGAATGCATAAGACAGAATGTATTTACCATGCTGGATTTAAATGGGACTGCCATATGGTTTTTAGACAGCGTTACAGCATCTTTACTAGTGCAGATTCTGAGTATGGTCTTGTGTCTTATTAGAAAACAAAAATTCTGCACTAACCCAGCAGAAGTATGATACTAAAGTCAGATCCGTTCAGTGATAAATCAAGGGAAGAAGTATCACCTGTCTAATTACATAAAGCACCATGAGTTGCTAGGTGTCACCTAAAAGAAATAAAGTATGTTTAAACTTACCCAAACAGGGTCCTGCCTGGAACATAATATCGTCAATAGCAGTGTCACTTCTCATTGACACACCGCGGATTGCCTCAAAAATAATCTGTAAAGGTAAGAGACAGCTTTTCATGAATCCCACAGGAGGAAGGACTAAATACCCATGCAGTTTATTCAAGGATCTAGCGTGTCCTGAAAGCCTGCTTCTCAAAAAGAAGCTTGTATGCTCCACCAGTGGACTGATGGCCCCTGCTCAGAGAATCTGGGTGTGTGCTATGCCGAAGGAAGCCAATTTGTTGTTACAATTTGTTAAGAAATTGCTGTGTGTTATAGACCACTGATAAATTTTCTCTAGTCCTATTTTGCTTTTCAGCCCAAGTGTGTCTCTGTGTGTTGCCCATATGCAAACAACACTTGAGGGGAAAAAAAAGCATTACAATATTATGTTGTGGTCTTACTAATAAAGCTAAACTTGCCTTTCAGTAAGAGGTTTCTTTTTTCCTAATTAATTTCCAGGCTTTTAAGGCAAAGTGATTAAAAAAACCCACACAACATCTTTGGTTAGTGACCAGTGCAGTTTTTGTGCCCAGTGCTGCTTTAGTCAATAGCAATTTCAGCTTCCTCTTTGACAAAGAAACCGAAGCAGGCTTTGTCTCTGGCAATACTGAAATGATGGCACTGTTGAAACCAAAGGCAGATTTCTGGCTTTCCATCATCCCTTGCTCTTGGTGCCACCTCAGAAAGACCATCCTGCAAGAAGAAGCCATTTTATCACAGCTTTGTGGTTATGTGAAATCTAGACAGGGCTTTAGACAGCTGAAGGAAAAGAAATTCCACGAGTGATCTAAATAAAAACTACCACTACTGACAAGACATGATGGGAAAACAGCATTTAAACACTTTAAAAAAAACCAACTTTGAATCAATGAACAACTTTCATACTTGCAGCCTATTCATGTCTTTAGTAATTCCCTCCCTACCTTCATTTGTAAGAAATTACACGTTACTTCAGCTTGTTCAGGAGTCCATTCAATGCTATCTACATTTTAAGATTTTCTTTTTTTATATATACAACCCAAAACTTGGATTCTAGCACATAGTTCAGTTCAATATTCCATTTTGACTCCTTTTTCTTTGTTTTTTCTTACCTGGTAGTTTCTGTCACTTTCATATTCTATCAGTCCCCTTAGCCATGAGATGCTTTGTTCCCCTGTCCTCCGCCACAAAGGAATCTCTTCATCATCACCTTCCTTTTTTAGATAAACACTTAATAATCCAGTCCCGGCTCCATACATGTGATAGAAAAATGTCAAGCACTGTTTTCCAGAGGTTCCTCTTAGTGATCTTGAAACTAGGTATGCCCTCTGCCCATAGACCATGTTGGATGCCTCTATATACATGTAGTATCCTTAAAAAGATATAAAAGCAAATATTAGGAAAATAGAATACATTCTCTCAGCATGTTAATTATGCTCAACATGCTCATTATATAAAAAACTATGAATGGAAGTTCTGATAAATATTTTTATGCCGTAGACCGTTACATTGGTGAACTGTAGTATTTGTGAAATTGTAATAATTGTGTAGTGTAATAATGGTAATATTTGTGAATGCTAATGTGATAACACTTAAAAATTTGTTTATATCTGATGAAATACATAGCAACAGAAAGGAATACAAAGTAAGAAAAAATCAGCTGTTCTTAAACCAGGAATGCACTCTGACAGAGGCTGATTAATTGGAATTCAGAGACAGCTGCATGTACATCTGCGGGTATCATTTAGGCAGTGGTTGGAGCTGATGCTATTAACAAAGCAAATGAATTGAAATACCTCTTTTAAATCACATATGACATCAATAATATTTTTCTTTCTGTGATCAAGATGTGAAGACACAAGTGAGGAAAACTAGACTCTCTAGAATCCGTGAATGAATGAAAGATTGTCATGAACTCTGATCTGTGGAAAAATTAGTCATTAATTGGTGGCAGGCAAATTACAGCCCCCTGCCCTCCCCCCTCCATCATTTGGTTATTTCTAACTGGAGCAAACTGAGGTCTATCTGAAGGCTGAGGAGCATCCCCATGTCCCATCTGCTGCATATGGCAGCTCTTCTGTGTCTTGAGACATACACTCTGCCAGCAGGCAGTGAACTCGGGTTTTGCAGCAGCTCTTCATGCTGTCCCACTGCTCTTTTTTTGGGGTGTTGGAGAAAACAAGCTGCCCTTCTGCCACCACAAATCCTGGTGGTGAGATTGCCCTCAGGGGGAGAGAGGATTCCTAAGGATCAGTGAGGTAGGAGGAAAGCTGAGAGCAGCAAGAGCAGCCGGTGGATACTCGGGGTGTCCCATGATACTCAGAGTCCTATTATCTACACAAACCCATGCTGAAGACATCCCCTCTAACCCGGGTTGTAGTCTGGTGGTAAGCAGCAGTAGAGAGAAAGGGTGAAAAGGAAGATTATCTGCAGCTGTAGGTCTGTAAAGAAGAGATAATTCCGTACAGTGTGTTGGAGAATTCCCAAGGCTATTTACACCAAAACTAGTGCAAGCCATTGCAAGGATTTTGATGTTCACTAGGCTTAAAAGCTCCTGCAGTTAGAAATCAAAACCTACAGCTCATACTACAGTATAATAAATAACTTGCCTTTAGTTCTAAGGCCTAAATCTTATTATAAACTTGTTAGAAAGACTAGATCAGCTCTTGCTTTCGTGAATTCAAATCCTTGTATTTCTCAGCACATCTTGCTGCAAAGAGATGTATGAAATAAGGAATAAATATTGTTGTCACAGGCCAGACTTAAAAGATTCTATTGCTTCATCACTTCTAAAGTCAAGCTATCAGCCTCAGATCTCAGAATACTTAGTGATCTACATAAACAGAAAATTGGTCTAAAGTCAGTTTCTGCCTTAGAAATCAGAAAATTGTGCTAACATCCCATTCCTTTTCTTGAGCAAGAAACTCTTTAAGTGTTGCTCCTACTGTAAGGAGAAGATTATTGTCCTTGGAAACACAAGAGCTGGGATATAGGGTATTTGAAAGAGGAAGGATAAAATATATTATCTAGGGAATAACCAGGGGGAAAAAAGCATCAAACAAACCTGAATGTTGAATCCTTTTACGGAATTGAGTTTGGTTACCTACCAAAACAGCCAGCAACTTTAATGTAATGTCCTTTTGGGTTATATCTTGTAGAAAAAGAAGGGTCTGCCAGACAATACAGAGATGGCCTACAGATGCCTCTCCAAGAATCTCACACACATTTCAAAATAGAAATTCTCAAATGAACTTCAAAACTGTTTGGAAAAATTCTCACATATTTTAAAGCAGGTGATCACACGTCTAGCTGATGCAGAAGAACTGGGCAGCACAGGTAACAAAGACTTACAGACAGTATGTCATCTAATTCACTCTAATGTCATCTAATTTTTAAATGGAAAAGGGACAAGAATTTCAACATTCCCTTTTGAAAGTCATTCCACAGCACAAAGGTATCATTATTGGGAAAATGTTCTTGATTAGTAGATAGCCTACATTTTCCACATAGATAACTTAGCCAATAGTTCCGGTCAGAATATGGTCAGATTTTGTAAGTAATGTTTCTTGTTTTTATTTCATAACTCATAAGAGACACTTCAAGCTTTAAAACTTAGTTATCTCGGAAGGCTATTCATATTTCTACCCAGAATCTTGCTTGACCAATCTGATAGCCTTCTATGATGTTATAACTGGCTGGCTGGATGAGGGGAGAGCAGTAGATGTCATCTACCTTGACTTCAGCAAGGCTTTTGACACTGTCTCCCATAACATCCTCACTAGGAAGCTGAGGAAGAGTGGGCTGGATGAGGTGACAGCGAGGTGGATTGAGAGCTGGCTGTGTGACAGAACTCAAGAGGGTTGTGATCAGCAGCAGAGAGTCTAGTTGGAGACCTGTAACCAGCGGTGTCCCCCAGGGGTCAATACTTGGTCCAATTTTGTTCAATATATTCATTAATGACCTAGATGAGGAGACAGAGTGTATCCTCAGCAAGTTTGCTGATGATACCAAACTGGGAGGGGTGGCTGACACTCCAGAGGGCCGCGCTGCCATCCAGCGTGACCTGGACAGGCTGGAGACCTGGGCAGAGAAGAACCTAAAGAGGTTCAACAAAAGCAAGTGCAAGGTCCTGCACCTGCGGGGGAAGAACGCTAAGCACCAGTATAGGTTAGGGGTGGATCTGCTGGGAAGTAGTTCTGAGGAGAAGGATCTGGGGGTCCTGGTAGATAGTAAATTATCCATGAGCCAGCAATGTGCCCTTGCCGCCAAAAAGGCCAATGGAATCCTGGGCTGCATAGGGAAGAGTGTGGCCAGTAGGTCGAGGGAGGTCATTCTCCCCCTCGACTCTGCACTGGTGAGGCCACAACTGGAATACTGTGTCCAGTTCTGGGCTCCCCAGTTCAAGAGGGATAGGGAACTGCTGGAGAGAGTCCAGCGTAGGGCAACTAAGATGATTGAGGGATTGGAGCATCTCCCTTATGAGGAAAGGCTGAGAGAGCTGGGACTCTTTAGCCTGGAGAAGAGAAGGCTGAGGGGAGACCTTATTATTGCTTACAAGTATCTAAAGGGTGGGTTGAAGGAGGATGGAGCCAGACTCTTTTCAGTGGTTCCCAGTGACAGGACGAGGGGCAATGGGCATAAGTTGGAACACGGGAAGTTCCGTTCAAATACACGGAAAAACTTCTTTATGGTTAGGGTGACAGAGCACTGGCACAGGCTGCCCAGGGAGGTTGTGGAGTCCCCTTCTCTGGAGATTTTCAAGACCTGCCTGGATGCAGTCCTGAGTAATGTGCTCTAGGCAATCCTGCTTTAGCAGGGGAGTTGGACTAGATGATCTCTAGAGGTCCCTTCCAACTCTGAAAATTCCGTGATTCCATAATTCTGTGAATCAATACTGTTTAGAATTAACAATGGAAGAACATAGTTTCCTGGTGATCTGAAATTTCAAGCCAAAGAGAAACGTTCCCATCTGCATTCTGAATTCCACATGTGGGATTTTGGCCATACAGTCCCCCACACCATGAATTTCCACCTCTCTAGTCAATTTCCATACCCTGCTCAGGATGCAGCTATTACAGAAATTTTACCAGGAGAAAGGAAAGGGAGATTTTGCTGAATGTGCACAAAGCTATCTTTTTAGATAAAAAGATCAGAAACAACACAAAACAGTTGTTATTTTATTAACTAGAAGCATTTGTTTTTTTGTTACCTAGAAACAAAACAGTTTTCCAGAGTAACTTCAATTAAGCTTGCATAGAGCAAGATTTCATATGCACAGCTGAAATAACTATGCTTGGTAAGCTGCTTAACATGATTTACGCTCCATCACAGTTGACTTGACAGAGTAATAATAGCTTTTGGTGAGCCTTTTGAGCAGGCCAACTGCTTTTGTAATCCAGCTAAAATTTTTAACAGACTGGATAGGTGGCTACTGTGAATAAGACAGCTTGTCCGCAACTGACTTTATGACTTGTTGAAAGAATGCTAGCTGCTGTGGAGGAGGGCAAATCCAAAAGCCTCAAAGGCCTTCATAAAACTATGTAAGCATTTAAAGTTCACAAGCCTTAGGGCAGTTTCATCCATCATACTGTGGAAGTCAGTGGAGTGGTTACTGAGGTCCTCTTCTGCAGGAACATGAGCACCCAACGCAGTGACACAGTTCATCATTTCCAAAAGTCACCAGGTACTGCTCCCGGTGTGGGGGCAATTCTTATGCAGTTTTCTGTGCATTTGCTCATGCTAATGGGGGCCCTACTTGCCTCAATACTTTAAATTACAGAAGTGAGGTTATGGAGCAGATTTTTCAAGACAAAGGGTCTGTGGGACCTCTCTTATTATCCATATTTTCTTCTAAGTTCGAACAGGAAGGTGCCGATGCAGAAGGGCCCCCAACCACTTGTCTGCATTTTAGTTTCAGGGAATATTCACGTAAACTAAGGGTTTGGAAGAAGGCTTTTCTGCAGGGTCTGAAGAGTCATCCTGTCCTTTTTTTTTTTCCCCAACGGAAAGGACTACTTTAGAACATGAAGACTGAATTACCGGCTTGGTTTGCAGATAATTCAGATTAAACATCACATTCTCAAACACATCTGTGGGTCCCTAAGAAACAGGTTTACTTCACTTGATTAATAACTGTTCTGAATAGAACGGTAAAAACTTTCTCTGTGTTCTAGGTTATCATTTCAAAGTATTTTTGACTGTCAATCTCTGTTCTGAAAGTTCAATGTGGAGCTTAACTCACCTACCCCGGTAGTGTGGTCTCCTTTCGGCCCGGTGTAAGACGTGGGAGTTGGACCCCTCCTCCTGTGCCAACTCCCACGACCTCTCTTCTTCTGGGTAAACACACACTCATCTTTTTCAAAAGTACACTCTCCGGGATTGGGCAGCAATACATCTATAAGGAGAGGACACTGTTTAAAACTGCAAATATATTAGACGGATATCTGGAGAGATTACACAAGCAATGTATCACATTCACTCACCTGCTGAAATCACTTGTATCTACCTAGCAATACTTACAGCAATACGAGCTTACAAAAGGTAGTTTCAAAAAGATGTACGAAATTTAATTTCACTTTCTTCACAGCTTTGGGGAAAGCTGTGCCCTAGTCTGGCTCACTAATATGTACTAGTATTCTTTAAAACATCTCGTACAGTTTATTATCTCATCAGAGCTCTTACTCCACAATGGGCTGTACCAGTGTAATTTTCTTCACTACTGTGGCACCCCAAGCAGTTTAATGAGCTCCAGCATGTATAACATGCATATTAAATGAGTCTTGTCAAAGATTGGAGTTTCTGTGATCTGAAATCAAAAGCCACATTTAGCTCTCTTATGTTCCCTTGGCACCAGATTCTAATACCACATACAACAGACCACAGAGCTGCAATTACCAGAGTATTTTCATTATTTCAATTCTATGAGATGATGCTGAAGAAAGTTGACAATTCACGTGCTCACCAGGAAGCTTCTGTCAGCTTTTCTGCTATAATCTGAATTTGTAGTTCAAGAGTAGACACTGAGTTGCTTTCACCTTTTGGAATGGAGGAAGCCTTGATACCTCACATACTCTGGGGCATTTTTCAGGCATTTTTTTGCTGCCATCACTGACAAGTCCCCATAGGACTATACACCCAAGCATCAGTTCTGCACCTTTGGTTCCCTTTCAAATTACTTAGGAACTATGTAAGACAATTATTGGAAATGCTTTAGAAAAATGGCACCTTGTTTTATACATATGACTTCTCTCTGTTCTGTAATGGTTAGCTGCCTGAATGCATGAAATCCAATCAAAGGAGGTCATTAAAAAGTTCTTATTACATGGGAATATAAATGGCATGGTCAATCAGGCTCATCGCTATTTCAAAGGCATGGCTTTATTCTGAAGAAGAATGGGATTATAGATTGTGCCTGTCTGGTGAGGGTGGTTTCCAAATTAGGATACAATTGTTGCATTGTCAAACCTCAAAAAGCCCCAAAAGAGGGAGTTTGGGTGAGTTCAGAGAGGTTAGCATGTGCATGTCAGAGGGTAAAGCCTTGCCCAAAAACATTCATTTCCTCCCACTATAGGAGGGAGAGTTGGGCTCATCCTATCTGTCTTCATTAGAGAACTGCAGTTCAGACAAGGGACTGTGTCTTGGCCTCGCACAACTCTACTTCTGGACTAAATAGAATAATGCTGTGTTTTGAAAATAGCGCTTTTGGGTCCATTCCTGGTTTCCTAAAAGCCATTTGAAAACTACTTTCCCCTCAATTGGACTGTTGGGGTTTTTTTAAATTGCAATGCTCCAAAAGGAACGCTCACCTATATACAACTGCAACAGAGTCAGTGGAGTTCGTTAGGAGTTAGCTGGTACCCCTGTGAACAAAAACTGGTCCTCGCTGTATGGATGCTGCTGCAAAAATAGGATTTATGCAATATGTATTGGAAAAAAGAAAAGAAAGGAAACCACAGTGGGATGAAGGCAGCTGTAGGATAGGCTTGGAAAATGAAGGTATGCCATGAACTCTTACTAAAAAGGGTAGCAGCTGTTGGACAACAAATATACGTGGTCTTACCAGCAGCCTGGCAGCTCCCCAGGCTCAATGACACATCATCCAGTGCAACAAGTCCACAGTCCCAGAAGCTTTTACACCAGCTCACAAAGACAACCTGCAATACATGAAGCAAGTTTTAGGTATCTAACAAAAGCTGGCACTGTTCAGAGTATGAAATCTTAGATTTTTCCGAATGTGCTAATAATTTCGACATCTACAGAACAGAAATGATGAATCCACTTTGTTTTGGCACGTACTAACACTGCCAATGACTGAAGTTTCAAATCCAGTGGGGTTTAGATGTATGTTTTCATTCAATAGAAAGAGTTTTCTCACTTCTATAGGCAAATGATGTATGTCTGTATGTAGTTTCCATTTTATTAGGACAGTGTGCATTTTTTAGTGTATAAGAAAACATGACTCACTGAGGCTGTTGCAGTTTCTCCCCCCCAAAAAAACCAATGTGAACAGTTCAAATGTCCTCAGCTATCTTATCCTTAGAAACAGGAGGTTTTACCCATGGAAAAATAAATTTGAAAGAGTAATGCAGAGTGATGGCCAAGAGACATGACCGTGGCAAAAAACCAAAGAACAATAGAGATGAGATGAAACCACTGCATAAAAAGGGATTATTCAGAAATGACAAAAGGCCACGATATCATACAGCAGGAGGCTGGAAAAGCTAAGCTTCATTCACAGTGTTCATCTGGGTTTGTGAAGACCAAGAATAGCGTCCGAGATGTTTTATTTGACTACTCATTAATTCTGCCACAGACTATACAAGTCACTCATGAGATGACAAAATAAAATGTAAAGAAACTATAAGATTCCCAGCTGCCCTTCTCCCAAGGTTGACACAGATCTGTTTGAATTACAAATGATACAATAAGGTTTATTTTGTGAAAATACCGCTGGCAGATTTCTTCACCTAACTACTGCAAACCATCTGTCTGACCACTGAGGTTATGACCATAGTTTGAGAGGAGCTTTTCAAAACAATTCCTTTGTGATGAGGTCTGAGCGAGTGACTGGAGACGGATGAGTGTCACTTCTAACAGTTTCATATTCTGCAACAACTGTAAACACCTCACTTACATATTTGAGGTTAAATGCTGACTGACAGTTTCACACAGATACAAAAAGGTTGTTAAAAGTCATTCACGCATTATTTAGTATGTCCTCTTTTAACAGGCTCGGTAACACCTTCAATATGTTCTTCAATTACACCGAATTTTGCTATATTGCTTTGCTTTGTAGTATATATTTACCCATCTCCTTATAAAACAGCCTGGGACATAACTCCACTTTAACCTTTGAAGCATGTATGGGTTATGCTGCCCAGGATGGAGCAATTTTCAGAACCATTTTCCATTCAGTGCTACCAATCCTGGTAACAGTGATTACCTGTCTTGTAAACTGTTACAAGTGTGGACACGAGGAGTGCCCCCACACAGCACACAGAACTGCTCAGTGTATAGTAGCCGAAAACTGGCCTTTTTTTTTTTTTCCCTGTAGAGCTGCTCTCTATTCTTAAGGTCTAACAGGACAAAAATTGTTTCCTACTTTCTCAGTTCGTTCTCACGAAACAGGCGCAATCTATTAAAAAATGGTAGCGTCTCTTGGAATAAAGAATACAATAAATACTGACGTTGGGTGGACGTCATTCACCAGACTTTTAATAAATGCATTCTGGTGAACATTTGTAATAAACTAAAGACATATTATAATCCTAAACCCAAGAATCTTCAGAAAACCACACATGAAAGGGTGAGGTCAGTCCTCGTTTGTGAAACAACATTTCCACACTGTGGAATCATGTTGTAAGTGATGTTTTCCTATTGACATCATTGGGAGCAGGATCAAGTTCTTTATTCTTAAATTGCAATAACTTGTTCCATAAAAGGTATGTAATTACCCATTGGATCCTGCAGAAAGCCCTCCGTTTCAAAAGCATCGCAACAATAACTCTTGGTCTCTCGAAGGCCGTTGAACCCGTAGCCTTTGTACCATCAAAGGACTGACGTGTTTCAGTGACACTTGTAAACTTGTTCAGCTTTGTCATCTGTATGTAGCTTTAGCCTTACTAATTCTCCACTCGCTTTTTGTGGTGTTGAGTGACACGTTGCCATGAGCACAGGGATGGGGTGGGGGAGCTTGTGTTTGGGAATGTGGAGTTTCCAGTATTAGCTATAGCAAACATACCGAAATTGTCCATTGTCCCCTCAGCTTATTTTGTTGTTATATTCTTGACTTAGTTTTAAGTAATGGGGTAGAACATATTTTTATTCACAGGTCAAATTTATTCACTCTTCTTTTGTCCTAAATGTCCTTTTTTTGTCATAAAGGGACATCTTTGACTATTTGAACTTTAGCTACCAGATTTGTATCAATCTGGATTTACTCAGCTACTCATTTTCACCCCACATCAGATCCCTGAATCCTTTCTATAGTCACGATAGGACTAATCTCATGATGCTTTACATTTGTTCTTGTTTTGAATGAAAATATTTCCAAGGCTAACTCTTCCAAAAGAAATTTTTGTGAAGTTATCTCATGCCTTGGAGAAGAGAATAGAGGGATCTTTGTGCTCAGCTCACACTTTCTTCATAAAACATGACAGATGAACAACATACTAATTGTTTCAAACTAGGTAACAAATCTTCCTGGACTTGCATGCTATCTTGGAGGCTAAATTAAAAACATTATCAAACGCAGGCAGTCGTTGCCTGTGTTACTAAAAAATAGAATGTATTTTCCTCTCATGTCTCTTTTTGTTCCAATAACAGAACACAGCGAGGGCATTAGTTTCCTTCCAAATCATTGCCCTGATTTCTGGAAGCTGCTTTGGTTTATTTTCCGGCGCTTAATCAATGTTCCTGGTTTGCAGCCTCAAAGTATCAATAATTAGCATTTATCCTGGATTATATCAGTAATGAGCAATGCCAGATGAGAACATCTGGTAGAGGAAGCGGGGTTTCACTTCTCCCGTGACACGTTGTTGGGTTGTGCCGCAGATACTGAGTGAGGCAGAAGGGACTTCTCATCCTTAGCACTCTGCGTCTCTACAAGTAGGTGTGAGTTAAAACGTATGCATATGAAGTTCACCTGCTTTTGGAGGTAAGGAAGAGTGGGACATGCAGCAGGGTACCTCCATCAAGAAGAGTAAGGAAGGACTGAGGGGGAAAAACCTCCTTGTATAAGGAGGTTTGGAGGGAGCTGGACTGAGAACAGGAGAAAACCAGAGAGAGGATGCCCCTGGATTCCTATTGTTCTGTGTATTTTCTTTCCTACTTGTTTATCCCTCAAAATATATCTCTTGCTCAGAGAGCCAGACCAGCTAAACAAAAGAAAAACTGTGACAGCAGCCAAATCTGGTGACTTAAAAGCACGCTATGCCTCTGCAGCAAATTAATTTACCTGAATCCATCCTAGTGAATATTCCTGGGTTTAAACTACATACTGTATATCAGTGTAGACACAAAACTCAGTCTGTCACTTAGATACATATTTAGGTTCAATTTCTTAAAGGAGAACGGCAGTTATAGTAGAGTCTGAGGTGGGTTTTTGTGAGAAGCAACTATTTCCATACAGTGACACAAAACTCAGTGTTACGAAATCCAAAAATAATTCAAGCGCCAGAAACAAAAGTGTGACATGACACAAAAAAGCAGTCAAGATGTTTTCACAAAAGAGGGATCCTGGCTTTTCAGACAGTTACATTAGCACCGAGCTCTATAAGTGTGTAAGCCAGGGACCCATCACTGGCACAGGGAATGGGAGAACCAATCTGGCTGACCCAGGGCTGTTCAATACAAACGTTATCCAGATTACTTTTAACTAGTTTAATTAAACCAGATTTTAAATGGCTTGTTTTTCTTTGGCTTAAACAGTCAGAAACTCATTTATCAAGAACGCAAGAAAGATATTAAGCCAAAATGAGAATGTCTGCAAGCTTCTGTCATATAAAATAAATGGATTTAAAATGGCATTCGCCAGGCAAGTTCAATTTCTTGCCATGTAAATACAATGAGCTTCTGCGGGAAAAATAATGGATTATGAAAGCTTCTACGTAAATAATTGGATAACATTGGTAATAAGTTCATGACATTTGAACAAATATTTTTGAAAACCTTTACTGTCCAAGGCCAAATGGGTTGCAGAAACAAACAATGGAAGAGAAACATAAAGCCAACAGAACAACCTCGGGCCACAGGCTGTTAATGCTACATCTATATCCACTGGATTGCACTGTCTAGTAGGGAATACTGCCTGCACAGAAATGTACACAAGACACTGATGTCCTCAGCTGTTCCCCAGGGCCCTCCTAGATTTCCACAAATCTGCTATTATAGCTCTATCCTCTTTTCAGTGCAACAGTTTCCTTGGCTCTTTTTGCAAGAGGGAAAGGCTCTTGCCTTTAGACTGAGGACTCCTGTCAGATGATGTGGCATCGTAGTATCACTGTATTAACTACCCAGAACAAAAATTGAGCCAAAAAAAGGAAATGTCAGTTAGGTATCCCACATACAAAAAGGAGATATGTAATATTTCATGCAACATATCTCCCTGCTTAGCTACGGTGAAGATGCAGACCGCATAGCTAACACTTGCTAACCTGAATAATTTTTACAGTTTCCAGTAGGTCATTTCCATAACTGTGTATCAAACACCACAGAGAGTGGGGTACACATTTTGCATGCACTCATCCTACTATTTACAGACCCTGATATTCTTATTTTAAATAGGCATTTTCAGTGACTGTTCTTTAAGAAATTTCTTGTTTTACAGGTGAGAGAAGGAAGGACAGAACGGCCATACTATAAAACTGCAGCTCATTCCAACCTCTTTAGGTTGCATAACTTACTGTGGGAAGACTGATCAAGGGTTGTGTCAAAACAGCACCAAAAAGCTCCTTTATTTGACACAAGTGAAGGTTTTTCAGAGGACGAGGAGGAGATGAGGACTAGGATGTCTGCCCTCCTGCACTTGATACCTGACTGGAGAACTGTGTCCTTTCTACTAGTGAGTTGGTCACAGGGATCTAGGACTTCATCATGTATCGAAGATTGCGTTAGTCATTTACCTGTGGCTTTGGTGGACAAATGGGAGACACAAATTTCTCAGCGGCAAAGAGAAATGCTAGAATAGTTTAATATTGAGCACTATCACAGCGACGATGTGAGAACAAAGGTCCAAAGACCCTCATATCAAGCCCTAAGAAGGCAGAGGAGTGATAAAGGATCTTCAGTGAAAACAGTACAAGAAACAAATCAACCATAAAGCTATTTGGGCCATTATATTGTGTTCAGCCCCCAGAGAGCTGGAGAACTCGCTGAACTGGAGGTGTCACACCTGTACCACTGTGTTTATGGTCACTGTGAGGTCCTTTTTCCATGAATTTGCCTAATCCCTTTTTAAATGCATGTATACTATTGGCCTCCACAGCATCCTGCAGCAAAGGATTTCAGTGTTTAGTCATTCCCCAAAACCCCTCCCTTTTGTTTGTTTTAAAACATGTAAATATTGAAGTGCAACACTCAGTCACTTGATTTTGCTTTCTCACAACTGCAACTAAAATTAGTTACGGAGGACGGGTGAAAACAAACAGATGAACTCAAGAAAAGAGAGTGAGGAAAAAAAACATCAGAGAGGAAGAAAAGTAGACTGAAAGACTGAAAACCCAAGAAATGCTGCCACAACTACTCTGATGGAAGCAGGGTGGACTGTTATGATGCCAGCTGCCTTTCTGAGGATTTTTTTTTTACCTCTGTGGGAGGCATTCAAGCATGAGGTAACATGGTGAAAACTTGCATGAATGGATAAACAACTTATTTCCTTTTGAAAACCTGAGCTTCAGAATGGTGAACCAAATCTAGCAGAAATGAACAGAGCTGATGTAAGTAGACCCAACTGCACTCAAACCTTCATTTTAATCTAGGCATTTTGCATAAAAGAAATATCTTTCTGTGGTGGCATATACACACAAACACACACACACACAATTAAAATGCAGATTCTTGCTTCACAGTGCATGTGAGCATCTCCAGGTTACATATGACATATGTGAATTTTTCCTTCAGTTAGCTCTGACATTTTCCTGCCATGTACTGTCCTGGAAGATCAGTTTCAGTATATTCAATCAGATTAAAAATAATCTACATATTTCAGACTCAGGTTTTTATGCTGCCCTTTAAGATGCTTATTCAATAAACCATGGAGGGTTTCATTTATTTTAATAAATGTTAGGATTTATTTTTTTTATTTCTTCCTTGTCACATTTATTCCCTGGGCACTACACAGTATAAGAATAATATTGTATGTGTATAGGATCATAGGTACTTACACTAACTAAAAGAGAGAGTGCCTCAAGTACGAATTGACAAATCAGGATTTTCAATTTCTTGCCTTCTTGCTAGCATTATATATCATATCTATTTGCAGTATGCACACATATATACATATATATATGTATAAACATTTATGACTTGCTTAGCTGGATCATACCACCTAACCTTTTCAACATGGTAGTTTCAAAGTGTCATATTAAAGCCTGTTGGCCAGCTTCATGTTTCCTGCTCACAGAACTCAAGCCAACAATCTGTGCCAGACTGCAGTTAGCTAATTCAAAAAGAACTTGCAAAAACCATTACACAAACCAAGGGATGAAAATCTAAGCCTTTTTCTTTTCCTGATGCAAACAAATATGTTATCAAAATTAAAACATATCAGATGGATTTTGTATTGTTTCCAAAGCCTTGTGAGTAGTATTCAGAGCAGAAGAAAGATGAAGGACATAGGTAATCAGGTATTTTAGAACAATTGTTTTCTGGCTGCAAAATCATTAAGACCTTCAGGACTCTCTGGCCAATGGCAGCATAATGACTGCCTCGCTGACTTTACTGGCCATTAAGGAACTGCCAGGAGACTATTTACTGTTTCCACAGGCGCTGACCCAATCTACAAGTCACACCCAGTAACCAAGAACTCAATCAGCCAAACTACTGTGCATGCCTTACAACTTCTTATCATCCAAGTCTAGACATGATGCATCTCAGAAAACAATATGATAGGCACATCAGCCACCACATCTGTACTAGAGGAAAGGTGGTAGCCCTATCTTATTTTGAGACCACCTCACTCCATTAAAAGACTGTTTTTCACTTGCTTATAATATTGCCAAGATGCAAGCTCAGACTTTCCATGCTGGGTCCTTGCTTCAGGCTTGTTTTGGAAGATTTAAGCCAAAACATTTCCATCATTTCCGAGAACAAGGCTAGGAAAAAAGGTTTTATTTTGCCCCTATTTAAAAAATTCTTTGAAAAGCTTGTGCACTCCTAGGCTTTGGAGTAGGAGCACGAAATGTGTCAGGGTTTGGTCTTTGTGCCAGAACTGTGCTTTCTGTCAACTCATTAGTTTTTCAGAAACTAAAATTTGTAAGAACTGGGACAAACAGGGCACACAGACTGGGACACGGACAGGATTAGAGGGAAAAAATTGGACTGTCCAGAGCTGAGGAACCAGGAGTAAAATGGGGAATCGAGGTCAGTTTGCTGCCTACGGTGCATGATAGATGCGACAAAGATGCATCAGCAAGGAGGCAAGAGACTCAAGGGCAGGTTGGAGGAGACAGGACAAAAGAGGTCAAGCGTCAGGGACCTTGTTCCTCTCAGGTTTCTCTATACTGTCTCTCCCTCCAGAGGATGAAGTTGTAATCCCTGACTTGCTGGTTCCCACCACTCCTTGCTGTAAGGCAAAATGTGCTCTGATGCACCTCCACTGCTGGCCTGCATTGAAAACGGCCATTGAAATGAGTGCTCCTAGTCAGCTATTTCACTAGGTCCTAGGCAGATGCATTTTTACAGGTAACTAACCTAAGTGTTTACACAATGCCACACGGTGCTCCTTCATTTCCTTCTGTTGGCTTGGAAAAGAACAAACGAACAAAATAAAGCATGAAAGGACTTTTAAAAGTATTAAGGTAGAGGAGTTGGGCATGAGATTGCAAGGAAAAGCCAGAATCGGGTTCACTGTGCCACTTCATTCAAGCTTGCTTGTGAATGTTACAAGCAGACAACCTGTAACTACACCAGTTTTTCACCATTGCCTTATGGCAAGCAGACACACACTTTGACATCACTTGTCTTTTGTATGCTACCTTCTCAGCTGTAAATACACATGGATATACTTTTCCATACTGACATGCTTCGGAACTTCACCCATTGTCTTCCATGTACTATTTGTCTAAGGAAAACTTTATAAACTGATTGTGCATATACATACACAGCCATCAGGAAAACCATAAAACTCTTATACAAAGTTCACAACATATTATTATGTGCAGGGCACATATTATTTATTATGGACCAGTGGCATCTACTACATATGCAAAACTGCAACTTACTCCCCACTCTAAACCTAATTTAATCTTCCAATCTAGGAAAAAAAGACTGTGAGAGAATAGGTTTAAACCAAGGCTAAGGTAGAAATACATAGTTATTTGGCTTAAGGGATGTCTGCATTATGATATTCTGAACACATGCTGAGTTCTTTAAAGCCCAGTAAATCTCACTTTTTGTGATATCTGAGGAATATCAACAGAAACATTTTGCAACCTGCTTCTGTGGGAAAGGCGGCTCTCCCATCACAAGAACTGAAGGACCCACTGAAGGTGTCTGAGAATTGCCAGAGGACAACAAACCCTCCTGCTGCAAACCACGGGGCTTCTTCCCTCCTGCAAACCTTCAGGCTCAGAAGCAGGAAGGATATTCACTTGACTTCTTTATTCTCCTCTGTGCTGCTGTCCCCATCTGTTACTGCCTACAGACAGACTGGTAACTACAGACATGAAAGCTGCAATTCACAAAAAGCTTTCCATCCCAGGCAAGCTTCTTCACAACTGTTTTAGATATACTAATTTCTAGGAAAACATAAAAATAGTTCTTCATAAATTCATATGGGAAAAGATTTTCCATGTAAATGTCAGATGCTAAAAAACCTGCCACCTCCAAGGCTATAAACCATTTTTAACAGTCATGCTCAGCTGTCATCACCACTCATACAGTGTATTACTCTACACAAGCTACTGAACCTTTTTAGCAGTAATAAATACGTAAACAGAAGATGGCAAAAGTATGTAATAAGCTTGCCCTTTTAGCTAATAACTTTTCATTATTCAAAAAAAGAGAAAAATACTTTTCTGCAAATATTTCGGGATGATACTATGAGAGCCTTTTCTATCATGCACTTGCTGGGCAGTAATAAAATTCTTTTTTTGAATTATTACATTTTATGCATAAAAATATGTACATAAAATTTCCATCAATTTTTTAAGGTATCAGGTATCTGAGAGAAAACACTAGCCAACAATTAGGACCAAAATTTTCATCGTAAATTTCCCTTTTAACACAGTTAGGCAACTTTTTTTTTTGTGAACTTTTTCTTTTACAGTGTACTTACTTCGAAGAAAAACACTTTTTTTTTTTTTCCAAGAAAAGTTAGACTCAATAACTACTGCAATTTCAAAAAGTACTTTGTAGTGGGGAAATTGCTTAAGATATTTTTCTATAATTCAGAAATACCAGAGTTACAAGACAAACTTTTATTCATATGTTCACAGTACTATCACACTCTGAAAAAAAGCTGGATTTATCTCAGTGTCATCAGGTAGCAATCCATCTGTTCCTCCTTAGATGACTCACAAATAGTGGAAATTGACTACAGAAACCAGGATAACCGCAGAAGTAGCGCCTACACAAATTTGTGTAAAAGTCAGCCTCTGTAAAATGAGTGGAGGTGAAGAATAACAGCAGCTTGAGGACTTACTTGGGAGGTGATGTGAAATATTATGGTATCCTTATGAACTTGCTTGGATAACAAATGGACCTCTCCAACCAGATGCTGCAAATACTTCAAGCTCTAAATTACACTGACTTCCGGTTTCATATTTCAAGCCATTGGTTGAATTTAGGAGAGCAGGATCAGCTCCTCATTTTGACCAGAACTTACCAATACTGACTTTTTAGATTAATTAAAATCTGTAATTAAGTACAGTGATGTGAATCATATAGGAAACAAACAAAAATGAGTGAACGTGGAGCCTGCTGAGAAACCAAGACACAACCGGCTCTTGTTAGAGCTCCTCAAGTGAAATCTCCACAAATAGTGTGACTCCAGTTGAGGACACCAGGGCAACACTGCCCTGTTCCTGGTACAAAGTCCCTTTATCGGGGGTCCCATGGGAGCCAGGCTGAGAAGAAACACTCTGCTCCCCACTGTACTGCCTGGGGAACTCAATTTCACTTTGCAGGTATAGCTCTCTTAGGATTAATCCCTGGATAACAAAGAACCCTGGGAGGAGAAGGCAAGGAAAATCTCCATCCAGAATTCAGCAGATTTGAAGAATTGGTTCTTACCTTGCAAGGCATAGGCTTTATGAAGGAGATTTCAGCTTGAGTCCAAACTCCCTTTGGAGAGTCCAAGACGGACCAGATCTTCTCTTGAACGACATGATTCTCCTCGAAGATATAAACAGCAAGAGTACCACTCATTTGGAAAAACCCATATAAGGCATAAAAAAAACGCAGACAAAACTGCAAGTTTCCTGGCAGGGTTGGGCCATACAGACGTCCAATGTACCCAGGCTGTGATGTAAACTTTGTGTTCGCCAACAAATAATAACCTGCAAGACAGCACAATTATTAAGTATTTCTAATACACAATTAGCACCGCTGGTTTGCTATTAAAGCAGCTTCCGTTATTGCATCAGACTTTGGTTATTGACACAGTTTCTACTGGCAGGAAACTGATTATCACACTCTGTTTGAAAGGAAATAAGAGTTTTTCTAAAAGCATCCCGGCTACTTCAAGCTAAACTGGCACATGGCTGAGTTACCAGAAATAAGCACTTTTCAATTTTACACTGAAAAATTCTCTGGCCTGCTGGCCTCACTGGAAACCTGGCTGTTTCAAGGGTACTGCTCCGAGACTGAAGAATGAAGGACAGGGCACAAGGCCTACTATTCCCTGCACCAAGTATAACGAGGTGAGACTTTAGCGCATACGATTAGGAACCACGAATACTCTACGTAAAGAGACATGTGAGTTTCAGAACTTTTTAGCAGGCCTTTCACTACGTGGCTTCACTACACAACATTTCACAGTTTTCCCTTAAAAAGGCCAACTATCCTAGGCCTGGAAGAGCTAAGAGCCCACCATTCCTCTATATTAAAAGCAATGCATTAAGCCACTATTATATTTGCTTGCATATTTTTGTGGAATCGTCCCTTCAGTCGCTACAGAACAGTATAGTGCGGATACTCTGATTCACAGCCCTGTGTGACAATTCAACAGGTGACCTTCCCCCTTTACATGTTGGGAGGCACAGCCAGAGTCCCAGTTAGGACAGAGTGGTGTACACTGATTTTCAATGGCAGGGAGTTGCAGTGAGGCAATCTAACCATTGTGCCAATGGCGTTATTTAATGTGAGTGAACAATAACACAACAGGTTAACCTTTTTATCCAGTTTGACTCTTCGAGTGAAAAGGAGTTTTGATTTACCAAACCCAGTAGTGTGATCTCCTGCTCTATACACGTTACGCTTCACTTTCACTCTGCTCCATCCTGGGCCGTCTTTGTGATCCTGGTAAAAATTACACAGGTCTTCCTCAAAATTGCAGCCTGCCTCTGCAGGATTGAAAGGAGTTCCTAAAAGATAGATGTGTATGTTCTGTTAGGAAAAGCACAGTATAATAAGCATAGGTATGCAGAGCAAGGATGCCAAAGGATAGTCTGTTTCATCTTTCTTTCCATTACAGAAGATGAGCATGTGCAAAGACGTTACACATATATAGCGCAAAGTCACAATGATATCAAACTATCAATTTTCTATTGCAAGTGGGTGTTATTTTCCTCTCAGCTGGAGCTGGGAGGAAACATCCTTCACAGCCCCCGTAAAATATAAAAAAGTTACAGATATTAAAAGAAGATTCCTCCTTCAGGACATAATGCACAAAGACATTCAGACCATTTGTTTTCATCCTCATCCTTCATTCAGAAGATATTTGGACAAAATGTGTGTGAGTGTGCACACGCGTGTGCAGGGGTGTCATATTTTTATTTCCGTTTCCAAGGGGATAACTTTCTAACGCCAATATTAAATATTCTTTTAAAGAGTACTTTTTAAAAAAACACTTTTGTAGTCATGTATAATGAGTGTGCATATGCATGCCGTAAGTATGTAAGTCAAATAGCTTTTGGTCCATGTAGCATCTCATGGCTGCTGATCTCTGGAGCTATGCCCCACTTATTTGAGCACTGCAGCAGAGACAGCTGCACCATTTATAGTGAAGTTGATTAAGAGCTAAGCTAAGCTCCCCAGCCCTGCTGATGGCTCCCTCTTGACTGCAATGTGGAATTCATGGGTCAGGATTTGCTTTAGCCTGAAAAAATCCCCCTGCTGAACGGGTGCTTTTAAATAACACATTTCTGTTTCTTTAAAAGCCTCGGTCACTTGTACCAGATGCCGGGCGAAGGAGGAGCACAAGCGAAAGCCATCGTGCAATTTTCAGAGTCAGGAGCTGGCGAGTGTCACTCCACGGCAGCACGCACGACTCTTCTGCACAGAGGCTAAGAGGGGCTTCCCAGCAAGGGCAGGGACACAGGCTATCAGCTTCAGGAGAAGCAAAACTTTGGCACTGGAGAGATGCCTGTGGTCTTTTCTGCCTCAAATAAGCCAGATCTAAGCACTGCCCGTGTGTCTTCCTCTGCCTACAGAGAAAAAGGAGGCAGCCCTGGCCTCCCCCCGCTGCTTCCCTAGCTAAATAAAACGCAGTTGGAGCATTACCAGGTCTATGCAGCATTAAAGATTTATCCTTTGGAGAGCAAATTTAATACTCTGATACCTTTTCCCTCCATTTGGCTAACATTGAGACCTTTGTTGACCAAAACTTTCAGAAAAATAAGGAAAAAATGCTGTTATATACACTGCTATGGCTGACTACAAGAAGAATGAAAATCTCTTGCTTTTCAACATCTCTGCTCAAAACAACTGAGGACAGAAATAGGAGATAAGCCTGAAGGATCAACCAGCTTTGATGTAGTTCAACAAAATATAAAGCAAATGATTGGTATTAATTTCTCAAACAGAAAAAAAACCACCCCAAAACCTCAAAATCAGAGCGAGTAGGCAAAGCTCTAACTGAACCTATCTGTCCTGGTTTGAGGTAACACAGGACCATTTTTGTTCAGTAACTTCGCTTCTTAGCCAGGCCTCTTCTAACTACTGAAATTAACAGCGTATCGTGCAGACAATGTTCAGTCTCTCAGGGTGGTAAGACCAATTGTTTATAGCTGATGCCCAGGCATGGTATGCAGAGAGGCTCCTGCTTATACTTATTGCTCTAACACCCAAGGCCAACCAACTTTGGTTTTTGCCCCAAAGGAGGGTCAGAAGCGGAAAAGTGTAGAGGGGTCCCACCTGCGGGGAGGAGCGGACAGGACGGGTGACCCAAAACTGATCAACAGGGTATTCCATCCCATCTGCCTCATGCTCAGTATAAAAGCTGAGGGATCAAAGGGTCAGCTCTCTTTCTTCAATGGCCGACGTCTGAGGAGGACTCTGTTCGTCTGCCTTTGATCCCGATCCTGAATGCAGATCCGGAATCCAGTTCCTGTCTGTCACTGCGTCCAGCCTGGGACTGCCCCAGTGCCAGCCAGTGATGTGATTGTCATCCTGGGAGCTCGATACGGTTTTGTATATATTTAGTTATTTCCTTTTATTTTATTATTAATATTTCATTAAAGTAGTTTAGTTCCTTCTAAACTGATAAGTCTCTTTTTCCTCCTCTGCCTCTCTCTTTGAAGAGGGGTAGAGGGGAGCATCTGTTGGTCCCATCTGGGGTCCCCCAGGTCCCCAGTAGCAGATTTGGCCTAAACCACGACACTGTCAAATTTACTGGTCAGAGTAGGCCTGACCTTGGACCATGACAGCGTGACTAAATCAGGGTTGGGGCAGAAAATAGTATAAAGTTTATCCCATACCTCAGCGCATATAAGCCATCTGAAAATTAAAATGTAAAGCACAGATGAGCACACAGCTCCAATCCATGGCATACTGCAATCATAACTCGGGATTTTTGTTGCAAAACAAAGCAAAAACAGAACAGGCATTGAGGACTTAATGAAACAACTACATTTACTGAGCCAAGAGTCATGGATTAATAACATATCTGGAATCTACCTCCTATTGACCTTTAAAGGTCCCTTCCAGCACAAACTATTTGATCTTGATGCCTGAGCAGTGCAGGTAAAACTAGCAGAGAGTCCAAGCAGACAAAAAAGGGCAAAAGATCTTTTTCCTTCATCACTTCAAGACTTCAGCCAAAAGTTCAAACTTGTGACTGAAAGAATGGGCGGGCTCAGTGGGAAACCACTAATCTTCTTTTGACTATTGCTTAGTGCTACAGTAAAACCCAACCAACCAGTACACAGCTACTTAAGAGGCTGCACTCAAAAATAACAAAGTCCTTCGTCCCAAGTGCCTCTACTGCAGAGGTCACGTGGATTCAGCTGACTTCTGCTGCTTTGAAAACCTAATAAAATCCTGACAGGCGTGCCACTCTCTGAGATAAACAATACATCCCGGAATAGTGAAGACAGGAAGGCAAGGCTCCCGTTTTGGCTCTGAAGAACACCTCAGGGCACGTGGCATGGAAGAAGATATTCCCTAAATTTGCAATAATGAAAAGCCCAGAACATTTTCTTCCTCATACTGTCACACCTGGGAAAATCCCCCTCTCTGCGACAGGCCTGCAAGTGGTAATTTGTTTAAAAGCTGGGGGGGGTGCGCAAAACCCGCATTCAGTCCAGTGCTCCAGTTGCAGATCCCTGAGGCAAGGTGTTTGCAGGGAAAGCACTAAGGACTGGTTTCTGGATCAAATGAATGGCATTAGTATTCATCTGCTGTTTTGTCACCAGGAGGAAAAGGAGCCCAATGGCGCTGGTCAGTTGAGAAGGTAGCATCTGCACATCTCTGCCAAATATTGCAAATACTGACAAATGGTTCAGAGGGGCAAAGCAAAGGGGGAAAACAAGAAAAGTGGACAGCAATAAGAACTCATACCTGTCTGATTGCTGCAGTAAACCGGAGAGAAAGAAATGTCATCAAGGGCAACGTAACCTCCCTTGGCGCTATTGAAAGCAACTTCAAATATTACCTGGAAATGATAATTGTTTGTTATTCCTCTACCACATACACAACAATAATTTTGGTACACATCTTCATATTACAGAATTCTGATCTGATGTCCCAGACAGACTCCAGGGCATCTCAGACAGCACTGCAGGTGTTGGGACAAATTAAATTTTATCACTTATTAGGGATACAAATCAGAGCCTGACCCTGGCACCAGATCTTTGCCCACTCAAGGTCAAGGAAAAATCAAGGGGAACATAGCTCTTCTGCTATTTTATGAAGCATCGGTTTTAAAGATAAGAGTAAGGCTACTGTACCATACAAAGCCGTTATTCAGGGTCATCAGTCTGTATTAAGTGTACCTCCAAAGCTGCCTAATTATTAGTGTATCTAGAATCTGTCTGGATCAAGAGCTAAAAACAAACTGTGGATTACTCTGCTGTTACAGTATCAAGTTTTACTGTTTTCTCTAAACATTTGCAGACGCTGAAACCTTTGCCGTGGCATCAGCTGGCAAGGAAGATTTCCTTTAAAAAAAATTACTTAAGATAAGAACCAGAAAAGCTATTGCTTTTTTGTTTACCACAAAAATCAAACAATGTTTGTACTTAACCATTCCCAAGGGACATCATTTCCTCAAGTGGAGGACAATCCATAACTCTTGAGGAAGCTTCTTAAAATTTCTCTTGAGTATCAAAGCTCTGAGTTACAGGAAAACTTTGAGAAAAGGCCTGAATTACAAGGCAGCCCCAGGGACAAAACAAGGATATAAGGACAAATGCTTCCAGAGTGAGCTCCTGTTCAGTGAAAGCAATGCCTCTGATGTCTTGCCTAGGGATAGGAGCCAAACTAGGAGAGCTGTGAAAGAATCCTGTGCGGTCTCCTTTAGCTGGATGAAACAAAGAGGAAGACCCTCTTGAAGCAACTGAAGAAATTATCTGCAAGATTTTATCTTATGTCTATAAAGTGATCTCTCAAATAATGACCGTGTTGGTTTACATAAAAATTCCGGGAGGAGAATAAATGCCCATCTAGCCCAGAGTCTTACTTCCAGCAGAGGTCACCTAAAGAAAGAACTGAAGACAAGTTTTCAGTTCTTCCCTCACATTGCATTCCTGACGGATTCTTTCTTTCCCATTAATTTGTCTAATCAGTTTTTTTAACTAATCAGAATAATGGTATCCATATTATGCTGTGGAAGGGAGTTTTACAGTTACATGATTTAGAAAAAAATCCTCCCCTGAGTTTATTTTAAAACTGCTACCTGGTAATTAAGAATTTGGAATAGCAACATAAATTATGAGTAAAAGGGAAAAGTTAATCTTTTCTGTGTCAATCATGATTTTTATGAACCTCTACCATATTCTACTTCAGTCATCTTTTTTGACAGGCTGAAAACTGTTATTTCATTAAGGTAACTTCTTGATACTTTTGATTTTCCCCATCTCCCTCTTGTAGTTGTAGGATATTCTTTTTTAACTGCAAGGATTGGAGTTGCATACTCTGCTGAACACAGGGGTACCCTGTGCATTCATCCAGTGGTACGACATCCTCTGTTGTGCTGTTTATTCCAGTATAGATATTTTCCAACATTCCAGATGGTTTTATGAATGCCACTAAGAACTGAGAGGATATTTTCACAAAACTAATCAAAGTAATGCCAAGCTCTAAGTCATCATTAATTAGTTTCCATCTGTAGCACTAGGACTGTTTCTCCCCTTCCATGTTACCTTATATTTACTGAATAAGTAATTCACTTACCATTCAGTATTATGAGACCTTATCAGATCTAATCTCCTTTCCTGTACCGTTTGAGGTCTGACAATTCAAATGGATGACTTGGTCACTGACTTTTCATAGTATAAAAGGACTATGTAACATCTGATTAAAATTAGCTTTACCCCTTACAATTTCTGAAAATCTGCAGACTTATGGTGAATTAACAAATACCTTATGTGGAGTTAAAGCAAGTAGAATGAAAGCCAATTTTTAGTCCAATCATCTAAGATATTTACATATGTATTATATATAAGAATATTTTACATATATATAAAGGTATTATGCATATATGTGCCTTTGTGTGTGCACATATATTCATACATAGATATATACATATAGGATGTTGACGCCAATCTTCTAAGGTTTGGGATTTTTTTCAGTAAACTCTAGGGGATAAAAAATTTAATTTCTTTCTGATACTTTTGATATTATTTATAGTAACCATAGAGAGCTGGCTTTCACATATAAGGACTAATGTACTATTAGGACCCACGTTTGGACTCTGTCTCGTGAAAGCACAGAAAGACTGAATTGCAGGATCATATAAGGCAGAGAATAGAGCTCAAATATTTTTTTTTTGTAACTTTTTCTTCTGCAGTAGGAGGCATGCATTATTTTGTGATACTCAGCACCCTCAAAAATGGATCATCAAGTCACAGAAATATGGGACTGACAGACCACTGACATTATTTAGTAGGAACTGAAAGGCCTCACATTAATAGGACTCTACAACCTCCCAAGGTATTCTGTTCAAGCACTTCACCACCTGACTTCATCTCTGCTCAAAATCAAGCACCAGTATGGAAAGTGATTCCTCCTTGACCCTTGTTGTTTCCTTGGACAAAGAAAACAACAGATCACCAGCGTCTTTATAACCATCATTCAGATACTGGATGGCCACAGCCATGTTCCCGACTTGGCCTGAGTCGGCACTGGTGTCTGATGGAACCTGAAGTCGTATCTGGACTGTACAGGAATGATTTCGTTACCTCCATGGGGTACGGCGCATTGAAGTCAACTTCTGCTAGTGCCCAGTCCGCACTCAGTGCACTCTCTGTTTTCCAGATCTCCTCGTAAAAGCCACTCGTGTCTCTCAAGTAAACGGTAAAAACAATGCTACTCTCCTGCTTAAGTTGATAATAAAAAGATAAGCAGCCAGACATTGGGGCCGTGGTCTTTGGTGAGATTAGCTGGGCCACTTCCTGAAAATGTTTGACGTAAACAGAGTCCACATACATGTAGTGACCTAAAAGTATAAAAGAAACTTGGTATAAAGACATTCTTCAAAGGACACAACTCACAAGAAGTATCAAGAGATGGGCAGGGACGAGGCATGTATCTTTACAACCTGGACAGCAATGGTTGATTCCTAGGAAATTTTAGTAATTCTAAGGGATCTTTTTTTCTCCTTTCCCCCTATGTACAACCCAAAGTTGTTTAGCTAAGACACCATTGGCAAAACAGTAAGTCTCAGCTCTTTCTTAAGTCTTTATTTGAGACCTTTATATTAAAGAAAGTAATAAACTCTCTGAATTTTGGGAGCCACTCATAAATGGAAAAACGTGTGACAACTGAGTAAATTCCCTGCCTCACAACAGCTCAGTATTTAGTCTTTTTCCAAGTACAACTTTTACTGAGGCAACCCAAGTAAATGAACAAGACTGTAAGCCATGAGTTTCCTCACGTTTTACTCAGCAGTTCATTTAATATATCAAATGAATTGGCAAATAACATTTATTCTGCACATTTCACTGCTTGTATAATTCTGCTTGGTCTACCTAGGATTGTGTTTCTAAATGTTTTATCTTTACTGAATAGACTGCTTTTTCACAAAATCCATAAAAACAACTTTTGGGAGAAGCTAATAAACAGAAAAATGCATTACAGATGAGTAGATTCACTCCCCCTCAACAGCCAATACGACCTGCAGGATTTTCAAAGGGTACAGCTTCTCGGACTTTAATTTTGGGAGAGCTAGCTCAATTTAAACAGGACACATCCATGTGCACAGATATGCTGTGCATCTGTAGTTTTTCTTCTTCTACACTCCCAGAAACACAACATCAAACAGTATCAGCTGATGAATGGAAAAATGGTTCTTCACAAGTAGAAAACTTAGAGGAGAATCAAGTGTCAAACTGATGGGGTACTTGAGCATGGACACTGCAAACTGTGCCGTTAGGTTTGCATCTACACCACTACGTTAATTAGCTAATAGTGTTCTCAAACCTGGAGACGTCACTTCTCACTTCACTCCAGTGGAAGGAGGGGAAAGGGCTTTCTTGGCTATGGGTCTTCTCCAGCCTGCTCACTGCCAGGGGACTGGTGACACTTCAGATGTACTTGCCTGAGAACTTCTGGGCTTCATTTTTGCTCTGCAGTTTTACCACATTTCATAGCTTAATTATGATCTCCCTGGCTGATGTACCTTCATAGCACAATTCTTGCAAAAAGAAGGCTCTTCTGTGGCTTTTGGCTTCTTGGGGTCTTCTCAGTTGATGGTCAGCAGAGAGGTTTGGTGTGAAAAAGAAACACTGTGGCTACAAGAAAACAGATCCCTCCCAGTTGGTGGCATTTCCTATCACATACAGTACTTTATTCAATAGGTAGAGCCACTGTCTGCTGTTGAAGTTGTGGTGAGTTAAACTTCCATCAAAATTTTACCAGCATTTAGGCGCCATGGGGTGACACTCTGTACTCAACTCACACAATTGTGAAATAAATAAAAAGGCACAGCGGCATGAGTTAAGGAAAGAGGATCAACCCTGCTTTCCATGATGCAATTCTTTGCACCATCACAATCGTCACGTTGTCTGAGACGCGCAGTGTGCTGCAGCAGCCAGATCTCCTGACCGTCACCTGTCGTGGTGCCTCATGCAACACTACATCAAAGGCTAAGATGTCTCCCAACCCTTCGCTATGACTATGTAAAATGTCCTCCTCCCAACAAGGTGGCCGGGACAAGTATTTCATACAGGGCAAGTGCTGAAAAATCCTTTAAGTCCGTACAGCGTTCTGCCTCCGATGGACTGTATTAACAACACCATATTTGACCAAAAGGAACCAAACTCCTAAACTGTGCAACTTAAGCCGAGATTCTCCAAACATATTTCAATCCCTTAGCTTTCCTACTCAACTTTCCCAATAGCCACTGGAAAGAAAACCCCTGCCAGATGTACAGAGTAGCAGTACAAGATTTTACAACTTATTGCGGCCCATACTTCTAGAATCCCCAGAAGGTGCATTTTCCCCCCTGCATCCAAAATTTTATTCTTATTTTGAATAATTTTGAAGCTAGCAAAGGGCATAACAACCTTACTAGAAAGCTTACAGGAAACTTTGTGTGAACTTCTGCAAATTCCCCCCACCTTTTTCTTATCCCTTTTCTGCACATAAGTAATGCTTACCCCACCCAGTGCCAGGAGAAAAGAAAGAACTCACATAATAATTTGCAGTCTAAGAGTCATACGTGGATCACAGACTCAAATCTTCCCCTATAATTCTGTTTTACATTCGTTGCTTACCCAGTTCACTGTTAAGTGTGTGGTCTTTGGGCAGGATAGACTGAGAATTGCGAATGTTCCCTCCACCAACAAACCAGTTGACATTGGGGTTCCAGCGGTTCACGAAGCCACAAAGATGATTTTCTTCAAAGTCACATTCTGCAATTGCAGACATCACCAGCTCAGTGCACACATTTTCATTACAGAAACTGGAAGAGAGGCTATTGCTAAGCACTGGCCTTGTTTTACATATGGCAGTGCAGATAACACCTATATTTATAAAAGTGGACGCAGCACTTAACGGCTTATAATAAATGGAAGCAAACTTAGCCACAGTTTTTGACCAATCTTTGATAAAATTCTCATTTCCTTCCTGTTCAGCCTGATCTATCTTTTTCATTATTTGGCAATACAGGAGTGCTGTAATTTAGAACCAAATAAAACAGATTTAAAATATACCACTTATGAATTAGTCAGAGCAGAACTTCCACTTGTAAATCAGGGCTGGCTAGAAGCAAAGCAGGGCTAGTATTTCACAGCGGTAATGAGACTGCTTTGTTTCCTTCACAGAGCCAAAGAATTGTGACAATTCTGTTGGACTCCACCAGAGCTCCCCAGAAATGCAAAGGTCTCCCAGCCTCCTAACCACTGAAATTTTTGAACCTCATCAGCAGTTTTTTTGGCAAATGTCATGAGGAAATAGCAGTAAGTGTAAATATCAACAGAGTTTTGACTCTGCGGCCTCCAAAATGCCAGCGTCAGGAAGCACGAGCAGGCAGACAGCAGAAATAATGTCACAGCTGTTATGTCCAATATTTGCAGCAGTCTAGTTTTGTGAAAATACAACACTTGTTCCTGCTTGAACAATAAATAGCTTCAGAATGAATTATTGTATGTGAACTGTCTATATATATCACAGCTATGGGTGAATAAAAGCACATATTAGTGTGTGCAACCTTAGCTCAAAAAATATGTCAAATATGGCAGTCTACGTTTCAATAAGGAAAAAGCCATTGCCTTTTTTCTAAACCCAGACCTTTAATTGAGTTTTAAAACTGCCAACAAGGCATTTTTTTCTATGCAGACAATATGGGAGCTGAGCAGACAGTACTTACCAATACAATACCCAGGAGTTATTTTAATTTCAAAAACTGCTATACTGGCGGATTTATCTTGTCCCATTTCACCTTCCAGTACAAGCTGCACAAAACAAAACAAACTGTAAATTTTAGGGTTTCGGTATTTCCATTATCACCCTGGACATTTAAACAGGATAAACAGGAGAACAAATTAAATACATGTGGGGGACTCATCATCCTTACAGTCAGGAGCGATGCTTTTGCTGGAAGAGCTTTGCAGAATGCATTAAAGATGGAGTCAGTGCCCTTCCTCGAGGACAGAAGGCATGCTGAAGGACAATGAGACAAAGCCAAAAAATCCCACACTTCGTATAAGAGTATGGGACTCCAGATTCCTCAGCTGTGGCTACACAGGGCGTTATTGTGAGAGATGCGATGTGATGGGATTTGGGTAGAAATAATCTCCTCTCAGCTTCTGACTCCTCCCAGAAGGGCCCAGAGGACGGGAACAAGTGAACGCAGCTGCAGACCCAAGACCTGGGAGGTCCCTTAGCTGCTACAGGACACCAGCAGCTCCGCAGGGCTGCCACGAGCTGAGGTGTCCTCGCTGCACAGCTCAGCCAGCCGTGCTTTCCCACGCATCCGCTGGGAAGACCACCGACTGCCTGACTCGAGCCACCTCTGCTCACTGATTTTAGGAACAGAGGACTGACTCCCACTGACAGCCCTAGAGGTGAAAGCCCAGAATAGGACCCAGAGCAGAAGTGTTCGAAAAGCTGTCCGTACACCCCAACCCGTGCACCAGCAAGCCTGTGGCATCTTCTAAAGTCGGGCTTACCTTGTACTTCTTTGTGCTGTTCATTAAATCTAAGCTAGCTATGAGCCAGCTATCTGAGGGCTCCTTGGCTGACCACAGCAAACGATCAAAGCTCTCTCCTTCCTGCCTCAGGTACAGGTTGAGCCTGGCGGGATCAGGCGAAGGCTCTGAAGTCGTTGCTATCTGATAAATCAGTCTGACGCAGCTCCACTCCTCAGAGTACAGCTCAGGGCTGGAGAGCACTGCTTTCTCACCCTCATAAGATGTATCCACAGAAATGTAATGTCCTGGGAACAGACACACATCAGAATAATAAATGTCAGAGGCTTTGCTTTCGCCTCCCTGGACAAAAGTACTTATTTACAAAAGAACAGTTGTTCTGGGGCTAGGTTGGGAGATTGAGACTGCCACTCATTCATTAAGCAAGTCATTTAGCCTTTTGATATCCCGCTGTACCCACACAAACACCAGTTCATGTCTCTCACAGCATTTTTAATCTCAACTTTAGAATTATTGGAAAACTTCAGAGAAAGATGTTTTATCAGTGTAAAGCAGATTACTAAGTAAGTATTGCCCTCCAGAACTGATAGCCATAGACAGATGATTTGATTGACAAGATAATTTACACAGGCAGGAATATGCTGCAGGAATGTTTAGTTGTTTTGCAGATCAAAACTTTTTAACTTCATTTTTATAATTTAGATTTTAAAACTATAAGTAAAGAACACATTGCAGCCAAAAACTTCTAAAGCCTTTCTGGTTTCCAAGAAGAAAACGAGAAAGACACTCCTAAGTAGTAAAACTAACATGTACACATCTGCTGATTCAAAAAAGCGCTAAAGATACGCTACATTTAAGCATATCAGCAGTCTCAATGGGATTATTTCAAAATTACTCTCTGGATGGATATTTTAGGAACAGGGCCTGAAACACAACCTTCTCTGTAAAAACAAAAGAAAGGATGCAATGACAATCTAAAAATGCACAAGGAGGACAAAAAAATGCCAAAGAAAGAACATGCAGAAAAAGGAGGCAACAGTAAATAAATCACAGTGAAACAAAAGCCTGGTCCTGGAAACTTTACTAATACATCAAAAACAAGATCAGGAGAGTAAAATGGGATACAGGAGTCACAGAAATCTGGAATGCAATACCAGAAACAAATGAAACAGAAAGAAAATTTCAAAAAAAAAACAACCCAACAAAACAAGGTAGGACATCCATGTCTGAAATATTATCCCATAGATGATTCGAAAAATGATTCTCCTAATCTAGTGGCAATGCAGATCAGGCAAATCCCATTCCTGATACGAATTCTCAGCAGCCAGTCTGCAGGCAAGAGCCCTAAGAGCTGTCAAGGACTGTGTTGTGTTAGCCCTTCACCCAGCAGCACATCACACCTATCCTCTTTAGACTCCCCAGAGCATATATTTCTTCTTCTTTAATCTCATTTCACATGACCACAGAGCTTGTCTCAGTTTCCACACGCATGTAAGCACTTGCTGAACTTGGACACATCAGCAGTCGGACTGATGTTAAATACATTGCTTGCCTTTGAGGCACATCCTCCCCTCCCAAATCCTGCCTGAACCCTCCAACTCTACCAAGTCACCCTCAGGTGGCTTCCCAGAAGCTCCCCTATTGCCTTGTCAAAAGTATTCTCTCCGATGTGGAAAAAATCATCCACATGGACAGTCACTGCCAAGGCAAACAGCAGGTACAGATCTGGTCTAGCAGGGTCCCAAAGTGCTCTCCCACACACCCCCAGGAAGATGCCAGGAGCAGGCAGCAGCTCCTGACAACACCTGCATCCTTGGGCAAGTGCATGTTACAGCATCCCCCTGCATCTGCTCCCTCTCTCACCTGCAGACACTGTGCACAGCAACCCATTCGTACTGTGCATTTTTGTCTAACAGATATAAGATAAATGATTGCTACTTATTTAGGGTGTAGATGCAGCCCTAAGCAGTATAAGGGGCTGTGTAAATACAGAAAAGCTGCATTTTCTTTCCCTTTTTAGGGAATGGAATTTTTTTTTGCCTCTTACCATAACTTCTCTTTATATCTACTGTGTTTGGTTTTAGTCTCCTGGAGGAATATACAAAATCACTGGTTAAGTACGAGTAACTTGTTACTGCAGCAGCAACATGAAAGAAAAATAAATACAGGAATAAATGTTTAAAAATAGGCACCTAACATGCCTGCCAAATACTTAATCTGCCACTATGTAGAACGTGAGTGCATAAAACATCCACTCGCATACAGATATCTAGTTAGTTCATAAGAGTTAGCACGCACAGCATTTATTTGCTGGCATGTGCTAGTCCAAGGTATGCATGTTTTTTTCACGTGCGTGGAGGATAGAGGGAAATCACCAAGGCTCTATCAGAAGTCAAATGCTTCTCACACATTTGTTTTGAATTGATAAAAGCAGCAATATCCAGTTCAGACGAAGAATTTGTGTTCTTAGGCTAGTCTGAATTTGGATCGTTTTGCTTACAAAGAAACCTACAATTCAGAATCCATGCCTGGCAATTTCAGTTTAGATTTCAGCCCTATTTTTGTCAGCACTTCATGAGAAAACCCATAGGAAACAGAGCCTTCTTATAATACTCATCTTTTTTTTTTTTTCCAGAAATAAATTAGTGTCGACATAGGAAAATACATTCACATGAAGACCTCAAATTACCAGCTATGAGGCCTAAATGGCTGGATTTAAGACTTAATTATAAGTAGACTAAGGTTCTCCTACAAAAATAGTGATTTAAAAGAGAAAGAAAACCTCTTAGAGTTTCCAGTCGGGATGATTATGTTACTATAAACTTGAGTCTGTGTTCTCCGTTTGCTGTACACTTGCTCTCACTTGGTCTGATTCCCTACGGAGCAAAGATCATGAACTCTCCTTTTAATCGGGGGGGGGNGTGGGTGGGAGGGGAGTTTGGGGGTTGGTTGCTTTTTTAAAAAAGATTAACTTGACCTGTTCATTAAGTGTCCAGAAAAGGAGTGCTCTCACCCCCATTCTGCTAATCAAATGATCTTGTGGAAGTTTAAATGTGTGATTGGCTCCACTGAAATCAATGGGAGCACTGATAGAGAGCTTTATGCGTAAGTTTAAATGCTTTGCTAATCAGGATCAGGCAGCCTGGCACTTTGCAGTATCAAGCACAGAAAATGCTAATGTTAAACTTTTTCCAAATGAATGCTGGCATTGACTAAATGGCCTTTATACAAAACTGTACTTCAGTAACAGCAACGACATGTGCCATTGCTGCCGAAAGGAAGGTCCCACAGTGCAGACCTCAAGGACTGACACAGAGCAATTGTGAAAGCAAATCAATGCGAAGAGGGGGTTCCTCGGACTAAAGAAGCAGACAACTTTCCACACTCGTTCGTGGGAGTAACAGAAGGATATTTAGCAGTCAATGGAGAATTTGATGAATGCACAGTGCTGTAGCCTGAAATCTCTCATTAAAAATCTAAAACGCAGCTTCGTTTTGCAGCATGCCACACGATTTTTTTCCTCAAAATCCTCCTCCTCCAAATGCCCACAGCACTTAATTTAGAGCGGTCATTTAGGAGTTATCAAGAGAGGGCTGCTCTTCAAAACCACAGGAAAGCAAGAGAGGTAGTCACAGAACATTAGGAAAAGCCTGATGGCACAGAAACACAAGCATACAATTTCTGGCAATTACTTGCTCAGGGGGTAGAAGGCAGCCCTACACGGTATAAGGGGCTGTGCAAATACTGGAAAGCTGCACTTTCTTTCAATTTTTAGGGAATGGCATGGGGTTTTGCCATTACAGCGATGACACCCTACAAGCTTCTTCACAGGCAACAAAAGCCAGGGATCGTGAACTACCTTTGATTGCTGACAGCAAGCAGTTCCCTGGTGAAGGCAAACACCTACAGCCAGAAGAAGAGGTGGGAGAAAGGGGACTCTCAGATGTATTTCCCTTATCACTCCCTCACTACTCAGGCCGGCGAGTAATGCAGTTTTGTCGTGGTTTAGGCCAAATCGGCTACTGAGGACCTGGGGGACCCCAGATGGGACCAACAGATGCTCCCCTCTACCCCTCTTCAAAGAGAGAGGCAGAGGAGGAAAAAGAGACTTATCAGTTTAGAAGGAACTAAACTACTTTAATGAAAAATTAATGATAAAATAAAAAGAAATAATGAAAAATATACACAAAACTGTATCAAGCTCCCGAGATGACAATCACGACACCAGCTGGCACTGGGGCAGTCCCAGACTGGACGCAGTGATGGATGGGAACTGGATTCCGGATTTGCATTCAGGATCGGGATCACAGGCAGACGAACAGAGTCCTCCTCAGACGTCGGCCATTGAAGGAAGAGAGCTGACCCTTTGATCCCTCAGCTTTTATACTGAGCATGAGGCAGATGGGATGGAATACCCCGTTGGTCAGTTTTGGGTCACCTGTCCTGTCCGCTCCTCCCTGCAGGTGGGACCCCTGTACGCTTTTCCGCTTTCGGCCTTCCAACGGGGCAAAAACCAAAGTTGGTTGGCCTTGGGTGTTACAGCAATAAGTATAAGCAAGAGCCTCTCTGCATACCATGCCTGAGCATCAGCTATAAACATTGGTCTTACCACCCTGAGAGAGTGAACATTGTCTGCACAATACGCTGCTAATTTCAGTAGTTAGAAGAGGCCCGGCTAAGAAGCGAAATTACTGAACAAAAATGGTCCTGTTTTACCTCAAACCAGGACAACTTTTTACCCATATTCCTATAATGCTGTTTACCTTACTGTGTAACTTCACTGCCTTCTCCTTGACAGCTGAATCAAGCTGTACATGACCAAGCATGTGTTCATCTTACATTCCTCCCTGTCCAAGCAAAATATTGAGCCCAGGGGGGGTTGGGACCCAGAGTTTCAAACCTATCCCCCCTCAAAACCAGTATGCATTGCGGCGGTAAGACTCACAAAAACGAGAGCTTTCTGTATGCGTGTCTCTCATCTTGCTGCTCTAATAAGCAGTTCCGAACACAGTCTCTCTCAATTACAGTTGAGATACAGTCAAATACATTGACTCTATGAGTCATTCATCCAAGTTTTCCAAATCTGTATTTAGTTTTTTTTCTTTAAATTTACTAACCAAATAGGCATCAATACACCAGTCAGCAGTGATTATATCAATGGCTAAGGGAAGGGGGGGTTGAGACCAGCAATACTACTTTTTCCCAAAACCAGTGCAGAACTTACACCGATTGCTTTCTCTGTAAATAACTCAAACAGGACAAAATGCCAAACACTGGCTAATAAACTAAACCAAATTCCATTGACAAAATGAAAAAAAAACAACTGGGATAACTAGAATTACCAGTTAGCTTTTCAATGATATATTTCCTCTGTAAAAATTTGGAAGGGTAACCACAGACATGTTAGACCCTTCGTGGGGTTTATAACTGACACAGCTGTTCGCTTAGTTCAGCAACAGTGAAGCTTTACAAGAAAAACTGCATATAAGCAGTGAGCTCCAAGAGAAACAGTATTAAGGAAATATGAAACAAAAAAAAAGTTTGGCAATTTACATTCGATTAAGCAATCATTTATAGAGAAAATTTGCAAGAAATGTCCTAAAGTTGCCACTCACGTTTGGATTTTCTCTGTACTTCCCATACAGAAACAGGAAAAAATATTACCAGGGTTTCTTAGGACAAAAATTGATCTACTGATATCTTCTCTGGTATCTCAGTTTCTGGATTTTGGGTTGGTTTTTTTTAAGTATTCTACTGCAAAAAAAAAAAAAGGAAGCAAAGCAGTTCACTTTTTTGGACCTATTAAGCCTTCTTACATTTCGAGGAAAAGTTAGTTAAAAATATTAACGACACTGCCAGAGAGACATCATTTTGCAAAGAGGTTTGCACATGGAGGCTATCCCTGGGTACAGATGAGGTTTAGATGAAGGTTCAGAGTTTGAGTTAAGAACACTGAAACTCTACCAGCTACCTTATACGAGATTTGGGGTGAACCTAGGAGAAGGCTTGTGGCCAAATAGGAAAGCTTCAGACTCAACACTCTGCTTTTCATTCCATTTCTTTTCAGTAGAAAGCAAGCTTTTCAACTAAAGCAGACGTTTTTTTGCTGACAATTTGTCTTGAAAACCAGAATTGAGTGCAACAACCTTATATATGTCCTATCTATGAGGTTTTCTGAAGAGAATTCTTCCTCTAACCAAGAATAGTCACCATGTATTTTGGCAAGGCTTTTTGGAGCTAGAGGGTGAGGTGGTATTTTTTTCCAAAATTTTTTTAGGCAATGTCTTGGGAAAGCAAAAAATCGCATGAGCAAGTGACTTTTTAATTGGAGGGAAAGGTTTTGCCCTACCATTCCATGAAGAAAGTAAACGGAATCCCCAAATCAATGAAAGACATAAAAACCTGCACAAATATTTCAGCCAGGGCCACAATATTGTGCTGGGATTAGAGAAGCAGCTTAAACTGCAACTATAGCAGCAATTTTTAATGACAAGTCAAACGAATGCAGTTTGGAATACTTTAGTATCTTTTGACCTACAAGCAGACAGCTGTTATCGGAGCTGGAGGTCTTTGCAGCAAGTTTTGGTCCACACAGCCTTAAAAGCTAGGCAGCATCAGGCTAGAGGGCACCGAGCCCTCACCCTGGTCCCCATGCTGGATGCTGTGGTCCAGCTCCAGCAGGGTGCCAGTGCCAGCTCCCAGCTGGCCGCAGGCTTCCCCTTGCTGCCCTCGTCTGCCTGCCATGGGTCAGGTCCCCTCTGGGCAGCCTCGGCCACAATATCACCAAACCCGCCATGCATCAAGAGCCACCAAGACCTCTTGCATGATCAAGGTCTTTCAGTAGCAGCAGTGCATCCCAGGCAGTTGGAGAAAGCATCGCCTCTCAGCACTGCTGCTGGACCGGAGAAGGTCTATCCACCACCCAGGCCCCTGGGGGATCTGCCCCACACCCCCTTCCCCAGCCTGGTCTGGCAGACGGCAAAGTGCGGCAACAGCCATGCACCCTTGCGAGAAGCAGTGTTTAACCACTGCCCCTTGGCCCCTGGGAGACTTGTGGCAGGTGTTTCTCCCCCCCAGCAGACAGATGCACGGACGACGCGCACAGGGCTGAGCGGCCAAGCCTGCCCCACATGAACGAAAGTAGAGGCTCAGTCCCAAAACACCCAAGGTGGTTCCATGATTAAAGCTACTTGACTCCACCGGGCATAACTGGCATTTTCATTCCCATCAAGCCACAGATGGCTTTATTTCTGGTAAGCTGTTAGGTTCACACCAAAAGAACTGCAGCATGGTATATGCTGGGACCAATTAGTGTTGTCATCATAGGAAAAAACTTTTCAGTCTTTAAACCTCCTTGTCTCCTCCGTGGTTTCTTAAAAGCAGCTCTGTGGAAACAGCTGAGGGACGGATAAGCAGGAGGTTGTCTGTGCTCGTCTGCAGCGACTGAAATGCACTGCCAATGTCAAGGCTTTTCTTCCTCTTGTGTCTACAGGGGTCCCTGAAGCCTAAACCTGTCACCTTTCTGTAGCAAAAGCCCGTGGTCCTGCCTGGCTGGTCCCAGCTGCCAGACCCCCCCTCCCTGCCCATGCCAGGAGGGCACCTGAGGACCCCACTAAATCTGCCCCTGTGCTACTCCGCTCCTTCAGGGGGAACAATGGGGTTTCCAGGCAACTTTCACAAAGCTGAGTAGCATTTACTGGAAAGAAAAGCGTTTTGTAGAAAAGCACAGCCTCATGCGATGAACACACAGGCGGTTCAGGAGCAGTCACCCACCTTCTCCGGCTGGAGGGACAGCCCTGACAACAGGAGCTCCTCCGGCAGCTTTCTCTCCAGCTCACCTTACTTTTACAAACTGAGTCTCCCTCCAGGGACTGACATTTATCATTTGACCTTTTGTTTGCCACGGCCACCAGACCGGACCAGATGGCTCATGTTCCCCAACCCTGCGGGGATGAATCTTCAAAGGGTCCTTTCCCAGCAGAGGACTTGGATTAACCACCAGCTCCACCTCCTGCCCTGCCCCTTGCTCCCCCAGAAAGTTCAGAAAAACAGCTCGTTGCAAGCCTGTCAAAAACCATAAAAGTAACACAATTAGCCCTGAAACACTCTGCGACTGCGGCATCTGGTCGCAGCTACCTACCACGCTGGCCGTGCCTTCCAGCACCGATCTGTCAGCGTGCCTGTGAAAGCCTGGCAAAGGTCCACCCAGCTCGCGCTGCTGTTTTCTGTTTCTGATTTAGAGGAGTTGCTCCACTGCTCTGGGGACGCTTCAACTTGCATAAGCCTTTTTGGCAACAACCGGCTCCTCTCCTTGCTCTCCCTCTTGAAGTCCCAAGATCCTTACATCATGCACCAACCGCAGCAGATCTTCCGTTTGCTCCAAACACAAGCACGGGGGGTTGTTTTCTTTCACAATCACCTCACAGATTTCCATACACTTTTCAAGTTTTCTTTCCGCTCGTTCCAACCAACCCATCAGTCCCAGCGAGCTGTTGTTCAGACCACTCGGTTCTCCTTTTCACGCTGTTCATTATGTAATTTTGACAACTTCTTATCTGCTGACACAGAGGCTGCCAGGTTCTTCTCCCTCCAGTTTTCCTTGTAACAGCTCTTTCAAAAAGCCACCTCCGTGATTTCTATTAGCTGGCATACTTGAGCAGGACGTAGGTAAGATTTGGAGACACAAGGTTCTCTGCTGTGAATTTCTGAATTGGAAATAATTCAGAAAAGCCTTTTATGTATTCTTTGGCATCCTAAATCGTTTTCCATTGTCCCCAGTGCATGAGGACTATTAAAGATAAAAACCAGATAAACTAGGAATCATCAGGCATCTATTTGTTCACAGTGCTCACCTCTTTCATTACTAGCTCTATCCCTTTGCTAAACCATGTTTCCACCAGGATGAAGCACACAGGGGAAAGCACTGTGACAGCTCTTCCAGCACTGCCGCTTGTCCCGGCAGAGTGCATCACAGGGCTGCCTTGCTTCAGCAAAATAATATGAAGTTTCACTCCTACAGTATTCCCTTGCATTATGTTGTCTACTTACTTTGTTCATTGCTCCTTTCATTTATTTATGCAGATGCACGTGGTGTGATGTGGAGTATACCTGTAACGTATTACGAGCTCTGCTTTGTACTATGCACTAAGCATGTCTCAGCCTGCCCGAGGCAAACCTACCCATCCACAGTCCACACAGCTTTGGCACTTTTTTGAAGAAAAATCCATCAGATTTGCAACTCAGACCAAACTCTGGCCCGCACCTCACAGGGGAACCAACTTGAGGAAGTTGGTGAGCCACACCATGAGACAGGAGGCTTCTTGTTGTGTTTTAAGAGGGGGGGGGAGTTCTGGTGCCACACTTCTCGAATCAGAGTGACAATCACAGCCATAGGGAATAAGAGTTTGAGAGAGAGAAGAGAGAGATACTGCAACCCAACCAACCCTAATTTAGTTGCTGCATGTCAGGATTTCCATTAATCTGGAAGATCATGCTTTTGTGCTTCAAAAGCAAAGACTTCTTCATTGAGAAACTTCCTTGGTATGCTCCAAAGGGGTTAAACTAAAAGCCCATGGCACTCACCACCTAAGCAAAACTCTGAAGCAAACCTGCACTCAGACAGGGATACGGGAAAACTCCAGTCACAGCAAGCAGTGTCCTCAGGAGGGAGAGGACAAGCGAGTCTCAGAGCCGGGGCGAGCAGGAATGAAAGTCTGCCCAGCATGGCTCGGGTTAGGTGCATGAGGGAGCAGGGTCACAGCCTGCAGGGGGGTCCTGGGCCAGGCTGCGACGCTGACCATGGGGAAAGAAAAAACCCTCAACCAGTAGCCTTATGGAACACATCTGCAAACCACAGGGACGCACGCAGTGAAAGACTATAAAAGCAAAACTTTTCTACTGCATGGATCTGCTCTCTCTGCGTCTGCCAAATCACTTGGCCTACTGCGTTACCCCGAAAGACAGCTCATCTGCCTAAACGCTTGTCTGTCTCTCCCAGCTACATCAGGTCAACTAATAAAATGTAGCCTTTCCCCACCAGCCTCATCCCTCCAAGGAAAGTTATAAATGCGCTTGGCCTATATAAACTACATTCACTCCAACACTCACCTGGGCCCTAGGTCCTAAATAGGTGTAAATATTACTTGGTTTAAAAATATTTGAAATATTTATTTGGTTTCACTGGCTTCAGAAGTTGAAATCCTGTGAGTCTGGTTTCCTGCTTTCCGTAAGCTTGGTGGTTTTTTGGTCTTTTTTTATATCAGGATTGTTAGTATGACTTGCAGGCTCACAGTGTGCTGATCACAGATCTTACATCACAAAATAACAGAACTGCTAACAGACGAGATACATATTTATATACATGTCCTGAAATAGCTGCCTACAGAAAGTGCTTACAGGCGAGCTAATCAGATCCTGACAAGTGCTAGCTGTAACCTGGTAGAAGGTCACCTGAAGGAATCAGCCTAGCCACACCATCAGTTTCCAAAAGCTGTTGGAGGTCTCTGTCTCATAACTAATTTATCACCGGCTGCTGCTGTGGCAGCCTCTAAGCTGCTGCTGTGTTTACTCAATGGCCACTCTCAAGTAATCCAATCTAAGCAAGAGAGCAGCCACAGTGACTCATCTTCTGCCCCAGCAAGCTTCATCCTGGACCAGGAACATGCAATGATGAAGATTCAGCATCTGCAACCACAAAACCTGCAGCCAAGGGACACATCTATGTTGAACATCACAGCCACCAGGACCATGGCTAATATTTCCTGGAGCTCTGCAAAACTGCATCCGGCAGTTAGCCACTTCAAAGATCAACACTGGTGGCTTCAATCTACCGGGGATGCTGCTAGGCATGCAGTCCTGTACATCATTTCTGCCTGGCAGGCGGCTGGTAGCAACTGAGGGCGTGTGTGAGTGTGTACAGACAGACTGGGCCAAAATCCACAAAACTGGAGAATGGGATTTTTCAAGGGTTTATCAAAATAGCCCCAGGTTAGATAACTGTAACTTCCAAAACATCTCATACAGGTTTTAGGGGAATGGAAAGTAGTTGTACATTTCATCCTGAAATCTACATTTGCCATTTGATCTTTAAGTATAACCTGTTGTTCTGTCACATTCATTAGATATCAAAACCCCTAAGTCCAGAGACATTTGCCAAAGTATTTTTCATTCAAGTACAATGCATCCAGCTTCCTGTATCTGCCCTTCAAGCAGAAAGTACACTTCAAATGACACATATCCATGCCCCATGGTAGAGTACATCCATTGGAAGCAGAGCACAGGGACCATGGTCATACCCCTACTCCTGCAAGAGATCTCCTTTTGACAAACACGAATGATGACTTCTGGCTGAGTACCCTTAAACAGAAACTGTTAGGACAGGCAAAATTAAACAAGACGTTAATTTCACAGCCCAGGAAGCCTGGAATTCAACCTATCTAGGCTACTCTGAGCTTTGTTTTTTCTTCTTCAATCATTACCCTTTTTGTTGAATGGATAATTTTAAAAATAGTAAATGCTACAAATCAAAAGACAGGAAGGACAGCTTGCTTTGGTTTGGTTGTGGGTTTTTTTTCCCCAGAAACTTACACGTACTTATTAACCCCAGAACGACTTTCCAGTTTTTACAGGGATTATAGAAAATTGCACATTGATAAATTGCTGGTCTCAAAATTCAGAAGATCCCAAAGTATTTTACAGGATGCTGTGGGCCTCGGGGAGGTGGGGGGATGGTGCCCTATGGCTCCCTTCCTCCCCTCTGCCTCAGTAGTCGCAGCCTCTAGGATCACTGGAAGGAGATCCAGTTGTGGAGCTTTGGCTCCCAGCAAGACGTGGAATACCCAGACTGATGTCCGTAACGAGCACTCCCATCAAAAGCAAAAGACTCCTCCTTGTGCAAACTCCAGTCCAAGGGAACAAAAAGGAATGGACGCCAATGAATGTTATGAATGTTTAGGCATTTAGGAGATTTAGGAACCAGTATTTTGCTTTCTACAAGGTATCTAATTGCTAACAGTAATCAACAGAGTTTTGATACATTTTAGCTTCCCTGGGCTTTGTGTTTTAATTGAAACAGCCAGTCAAATTCTTCTTTGGGACAGAGACCAAGTCAGCGAACCACCTTATACTTCTGAATTCATCTCAGGCCATTGGATGTCACCCAGAATATGCACAGGGCTCTGCCATCTGTCTGGACCCGTCCACTCTTCACACGTCTGTCACGTCGTGGTGGCCTCTCTGCCTCCCCTTGCTAGGCAATGATCAACAAACGAATTCCTTCAGGCAGCCCCTTCACACGCTCCCCAGCTGCCCTGGGACAATTGTCATTGCAGATGCTCAGACTTTATTCTTAACACAGGCCCTAAATATTTCCCTTTTTTTTTTTTTTTTTCTAGATAACTTTGGAAGCAAAAAGCTACTGAAACTTTTGGCAAATTTTAGCACTTACTGCAACATCATTCCAGTGAATATCCAGTATGATCCTCAGGCATTTGCTTAGCATACCCCAGTTGATCTGGGGTATGCTAAGCAAATGAGACACATTTATCAAACAGAAATAGCACTTGAGATATAAGCTGGTCATTGGAAAAAATTTATCAATCTGACCCTGTCGGTTCATGACACTGTTTCCTTCAGGATATCCTCACTGACTCCCATTTCACTGCCAAAGTAAGTAAAAGCTTGTCAAAACTTTCCAAACTCTTAGAGTTTATGGGCCCTCATTAGATTATTCTTTTTTTCCCCTAATGGATTATTAAGGCTATTAGGCCTCACTCTACTTACTTTACATCCTAAATATCCCAGGGTGATCACACAGATGTTAATGAAGTTTAGGTAAACCCATAAAACACCATTTAGATTAGCTTACCTTAGTGCACTTGGGCTGCCAAATCTCACCGGGCGCTTAACACTACAAACAAGGGAGCAGTTCCATTGCAAACGTGCGCCCCAATTCATTGCTCAGAAAGTAACTTAAGGATGCCAAAAGGCCCCCGCAGATCCAACCCCGCATCCTCTCAGCTGGCTGTTAGTGCCCAACAGTGGTCACAGATGGACGCTCAGGGAAGAATTAAGTGTAAAACAAGCACATTGAGATACTTCCCGCGTCCCCCTCCCAGTCCCTGCTGCCATTTTTCAGCGTGGAGGACTGCCTGAGCTGGTTGTGGTACGGACTGTATCAACAGAGGAGCCCCACTGAGCAGCATGTGCCTTGTACTTACTCTAAATAAAAATAAACTGTGGAGAAAATAAACCCTTGCAGAAATAACTTTGCTCTATCTGCCAAGCTTTGTGTGGTCTCTCTAAAAACAGTCCTTAGTCCAGTTTTTCTGAGAAAGCCTCTTAGCGTCGCATTTGCCATAGTGTATAGTTCAGAAGTTATTTGAGACAAGGCAAACGCTGGAACGCTTGAAGGTGTTACCGAAGTTCATACAGAGTCAACGAACACGTTCAGCGCCGGTCCCAACACATTTTCTGTATGTTTACAGTTTCCCCAGGAACAGCGAATTCTTTGCCGGCAAAGTATTTTCTGCAAACAGGCAGCCTTCGGGGGGAAATGGGAGCCAGCAGCTCCCATACGCCGCTCGCCGCACTTCGACAGCGCCGGCTGGAGTCCTGGCATGCCCGGCTGGTCACTGGCAATGACTCACCGCTTCGCTTCTGGTGTCAAGAAACAGATTTTCAAGTCCCAAATCGTCCCGGCAGCTGATCCCACCAGTTTTGCCTGTTACCCTGCAGAGTCAGAAACTTGCGCTGCCTGCAGAGAAAGCTCGTTGTTTGCTAAAGAAATTTGCAGCAGTGCTCGCCCAAGGAGTATCAATGGACATCTCTGGGACTACAGAAGCAATTAACTCCTTATTAAATGTTAACAAGTGACTAGGCTAGCTCCATAACCTTTATTTTGGGTTCAAATTTCACACATATGCTGCCTGTCTCCTAAAAGCGAACGTGTAGGATTGTCTTTTCCAGCCTCTGCTCCAAGCTATAAGCTCAAATAGCACTGACAGCTGCTCTGCAACCCACACAGAAAAGACATTTGCCATGAAACCTGTTATCGGTGCAACTTTCTGACATGGTCCCCAGCCTCTCCCTTTACCGTGCGTGTCCTGGTTTGAGGTAAAACAGAACCAATTTTCTGTTCAGTAATTTTACTTTGCAGCTAAGCCTCTTCTAACTACTGAAATTAACAGCATATTGTGTAGAGGAAAGACTCATTTCCACAGCACAGAGAGGGTGAAACTCCCAGAGCTGCTGCTCCTCCTCCACACCTCAAAAGCTGAGAGTAAAGTAGGCCACAAGAGTAGCTGCTTGCCAAGTTTTATCTTGGAAAACAAGGGAAATATTTATGACCGTTGGGAACTTGGAAAAAAAAAAAAAAAGGATAACTTTTCAATGCATGATACTGAAATAACCCGGAGTACTGAGCCAGTATTCCTACAACTGCGGTGCTCTGTGGGAGGAAAACAAAAGGTCTCACACACCAGTTTTCAAAAGTCTGGTCTCTAACACCACCAAGAAGCTGATCCAAATGGACCTAATATACCACAACCTTCTAAGGCCAAAAATCTTCACATTCGTAATTTAGGCAAAAGTAATTTCACAGGATCAGTGCAAACCAGAACTTTGCTATAAAGACTTTATTTCTTAATTTAAAAAAGGAAAATGCTAATGAAGGGCAGGATCAATAAAATACATCATGCAAATAGGTAACTAAGTTTTCTGTAAATTTTTTGGAAGCCAAAAAGCACACAATGCTTTACACAGCAAGGGATACAGCATTCGACACAAAGAAAGCAACCAAGCAGGGATATTCATATACATGGTTATTTCCTTGCTTTTAAAAGTGCTTTATTTCATTTTCTTTTCCACAGGGTTTTTTTTTTCCCATGTTGGCTTTTTCAAAATCCACGTAAAAAAAAAAGAAATCAAAGTCAGCAGTATCTTTTACATTTTGCAAATAAGGGAATTGTTTCTCTGTTATGCTTCTGACTCTTGAGGCAAAGTACAGGAGTATTAACAGTCAGGAAACTGTCCTCAAGAAATGCCCATGGTTGTTCTTGCAACCCTCTGGGGAGGAAAATGTCTCTGCTTCCCAGCTGTTCTCATACCGATGAACCAAGCTGTTTCAGGAGAATATAGACAGATTCCAGCAGGGGAAGCATACAACGAATTTTCAACCTGCTTCCCTCCTCTACGTCCCTCTGCCGTGTGAAGCCCAGTCAGGAGAAAATTAAACCCACAGAGCTGTACTTGAAACAGATCTAACTGCAGAGCTCAACCTCTGCTCAGCTATTTCAGCAAAGAATAAACCTGTAGTTACTTTTTTTGTATCTCCCTCCACACGTAATTCAGTAGTATATGAGGGCTTCAATGCCGCATCAGATATAAAGAAAACAGTATCAACTGAAAAGTTTGGTTAATCATGACCTGAGGGATTGCTGATGGACCACTGGATAGAAACTACAAGCACAAGCTAGATTACCTCTTATATTATCCAAAAGCTGTGGCTGCCTGCCAGACGATGAGCAATGACCATATGGCAGAGAGGCCTGCAGACAGGCAGGTCAGTGACAGGCAGAGGGCTGGCAGCTACCGAAACAACGCTGCACCTTGGTGTAGATCTCTTGGCGTCTAATGTTTGTTCGTCGGCATGGAGGAAATGTGTCAGAAGAAGCAGTTGGCAACCTCATTTGGACAGGAAAGGAGTCCTCCGGTGCAGGATCTGAGGCAGACATGCGCATTCCCTATGACTAATTTTTACGGTGAAAACTGATGAAGACACTCCCCACCAAGAACTCACCTACAGAAGACAGTGCACAGGCTTGCTATTGCTGTTGTGACCTGCACACTGCACAAATGCAGTGTCTCCTGTCAGGCTCATCACCTTCTTTACTTGTTCGCTGAATCTCCAGGACATCCAAAATACCCAACATCAAAATTTCCTTCTGGGCACATTTTCCCTTTGAAATATATATCCTTTCTTTTCTGGGAAAAGGGGTACACAGACATTTGATGGGTCAATGAAATAGTTTATTAAGCCTTTCTTATTGAAAAGCAACTGTGGGCCAATTTTTAAAGATGCATCCCCTTCTTGTGGGAGTTCCTGGTTATATCAAAACAAATGTGAGAAGAACCAAATTGGGCACACTTTGACAGTGTCTGGTTAACATTATCATTTATTTGTTCTACAGAAGCAATGATGAAGGACATTCCCGTTGTAGCACCATGGCTTGAATTTTCAAATAAAATCACACCTCACCTTTTTGAATGCCCTTCCACAACAGCTCAGAGTTAGGGGCCATAATTCAGTCTCAGGGCGGCCTTTTAATAAAGATTAATTGAAAAGGAGAAGTATACTTTCTGCTCCAGGAGAGCTGAAACTTTGCTTTTAGTTTGTATATGGTCATACTGTGTATTAGTACAAGTGTTGCCATAGAATTACAACATATGGAAACCTGGGCAACAGATCATGCAAACAGACATAATCCTAATAATGAAGTATGTAAACAACCAGAAAGCAAATTCCACTGCAACCAAACTGTATTCATCAGACAGACCTGTTGTAGTATATTTCTGTGCCAGCTATGAAAGAAATATGGTAGCATAGCTGAATATAAAAATGACGTTCAATAAAATTCAGAGCCTGGTCAAGATGAGTCAAATATGAATTATGATATTCAACTAGCAGCCATTTGTTAACCTCAGGAAATTCTCAGATACTGAGAACACTCTTTGATACAGAGAGATATAGATTTGATATATGGACTACTTGATGGATAGGGAATTGACTGGATGGCCACATCCAAAGAGTTACGGTGAATAGCTCAACGTACAAATGGAAACCAGTAATAAGTGATGTCCCTCAAGGGACCATACTGGGACCCATACATTTTAATATCTTCATCAATGACACAGACAGTGGGACTGAGTGCACCCTCAGCATGTCTGCAGATGACACCAAACTGAGTGGTGCAGTTGATAAGCTTGAGGAAAGGGATGCCATCCAGAGGGATCTGGACAGGCTTAAGGAGTGGGCCTGCGCGAACCTCATGAAGTTCAACACCGCAAAGTGCAGGGTCCTGCACATGCGTCAGGGCAATTCCCAGCATCAGTACAGACTGGAGGATGAATGGATTGAGAACAGCCCTGAGGAGAAGGACGTGGGGGTACTGGTGGATGAAAAGCTGGACATGAGCCTACAATTTGCGCTTGCAGCCCAGAAAGCCAGTTGTATCCTGGGCTGTATAAAAAGCAGCATGGCCAGCAGGTTCAGGTAGGTGATTCTCCCCCTCCACTCTGCTCTCATCAAGACTCCACCTGGAGACCCCAGCACAAGAAACACATGGACCTGTTGGAGCAGGTCCAGAAGAGGGCCATGAAAATAACCAGAGAGGGCTGGAACACCTCTCCTATGAGGACAGACTGAGAGAGTTGGAGTTTTTCAGCCTGGAGAACAGAAGGGGAGACCTTATTGCAGCCTTTCAGTAGATAAAGAAGGCTTATAAGAAGGATGAGACAGACTTTTTACCATGGCCTCCAGTGACAGGACAAAGGGTTATGGTTTTAAACTGAAAGAGGGTAGATTTAGATAGGACATAACGAAGAAATTTTTTATGATGAGAGTGGTAAGACATTGAAACAGGTTGCCCAGAGAAGTTGCGCATGCTCCATCCCTGGAAGTGTTCAAGGTCAGACTGGATGGGGCTTTGAGCAGCCTAATGTAGTGAAGATGTCTCCACCCATGGCAGGTGGGTTGGACTAGATGATCTTTGAAGGTGCTTTCCAACCCAAACTATTCTGTGATTCTCTGATATTAAATATGAATGTATTTGTGGAATAAGTTGGTGGGATAGGAGATTAAAGCTATTAGTGTAGAATACTTCATTACAGTTGGTATTTCAAAATCAATTAATTTAATTAATGTTAGCTGAAAACTAAAAATATGTCATCACTGAAGATAACAGCAAAGTCAATTATTTGGAGTAATACCTACGTAATCAATTTGATTTGAATCTGACCAGGGAATACGTTAATGTACTCACCTCCAGAATAATAGTCTGGAGCTGAACAATCCATCTCATGCTCATTTCTGATGCTTACCAAAGTTGTCACAGAGCAGGTCCATCCTCCCTCACAGCTTATTGCTTTTTGGTTACAGGTGCTTGCAGACACATTGCTGACATGAGGCCGTTATTACCAGCTGCAGATGATGGGCAGCAGAAGCAGCTGGGATAGAGGACTCTGTATTTCATAATTTTTATAATTCTCTCATCTTTCTGGGAAAATTTTAAGGTTTGTTGTTTGGCAGTTCACCTCTGTAAAATATTGGAAGAGCTAAAGAGGTTGAAAAGCACAGCCATAACTCCAGGTTAAGTATAAAAATTCCATGGTGCATATTTGCCCTATTTGACCTGGACCTCTTCAACATCCCTCTCTCAATAGATTTACTGTGGTCTAACTATCTAATGCCTTCATGACTTGAGACAATCTAGACAATCACTCTAGACTCTCATCCATGCCCTTGCAGGGCTGTATTTCTTGCAGCCTTCAGGTAGCTCAGTGCATAACAGTGACCACAGAAGCACTAATGGGAACCCTGCAGCAGGTGTCCTGTTCACATCATGCAACCTCCTCAGCAACGTGTCAGTAGAAGCACCAGTAGAATGTACAGACCCACTGTGGAGGTACAGCCTGCGAACGCCTCTCTCTAAAAGATCTTACAGGCCGCCTTCTTCCATCAGGTTAGAGCAATGCACTATTATGAGGACCCTTCAGACTGCCACCCTTCCCTCTCAGGGAGTTTCCTGCAGAACAATACAGGTCGTATGCATGCTATACAAACTAGGATGGTACAGTCACCAAATTAGGAAAGGCCTCAAGAGGGAGGTTCAGCTAGTGCAGACTTCCAGCAGGCAACAACTCCATTTTCCAGCAAGTTTCAAAGATTAAGGGTTTTTTCCTCTTTTCACAGAATCATTTGAATATTTTCAAACCGTGGACTTACATTGAAACTTTTACTGCTCTGGGCTTCAGCTGGAGCACCTCCTTTCTCTGTCACTTTCTCTCTCTCTCTTGAGTCTTAAACAGAGGTACCTAAGCTGACAAGTGGGTGCCACATGCATTCTTGCAGTAAGCAGCTAGGTTATTTCTCTTAAGAACAGTGGAATAACTTGCAGGTCAACTAAAGGCATAGCAGTGAAATTCCCTTCTAGACCCATAACTAACAGAAAACACAAAATGGTCTGTCAAAAGGAAAGAGCACAAAAGCTAAGGAACTCTGGAAAGGCTAACTAACAGAAAAATATTTAGCTGACCCAGCACAGGAAAAGATTATTGGACTCCTCTGATAGTAAGGGGTGACTGATCATGTAACTCTATTTTTGGCTTCAACACCCATCAGCTGTGAAGTCTACTCCAAATTCATGAGTGCTTTTTCATATAAAAACAAACACTGATTACAGCTCTTTGCTTTTTACCTACATGTGGTGATCCAAACTACACATACCACTCATCTTATTTCCATATATGACATCTTCACTGTGCAAAGTTCTCTCTTCTTTTTCAAACAAACTACAGTTACTGCCCTAATAACTCTCCAGTTTGACACTTAGTTTAAAATAAGCACTGGAAGTGGCTATATTTAGAGAACAATCTGGTATTGGTATAAATCCTCTCATGTTTCCACTTCAGCACACAAGAATATTCTTCGCCAGGAAAGAAAGCCCTCTGCAAAAGGCCCTGTAAGAATTAAAATGCAAAGCAATGACTATATAGGAACTAGTAAAGACTTACATGTTTGAACTCCTCCTGCTTGTTACTAAACTTCAACTAATCTTATACAAAGCAATAGCTTAGATTAGCATTACCTAGCTATATGTATGCATTTTTAAAACATTACGTCACCCTACTTGAAATGGTATAAGCAACAGCTTAAAATGAAGCATTCCGACAGCTACATGTAAGTTTTCAAGGATATACATGAAGATGTTAATAACTGGTTTGCTGACAGTAAGTACTGTGAAGCTGAATATGCAACTGCAGGTGCCAATGCTACACAAACCAGTGTACTGACACAGACTTGTAAACAGACTATATTCTGCATACTGACAGATTTTATCATTGTTTGTGCCCTGGATGTTATCATGTCTCCGAGGCATATCTCTAAGGGAAAAAAAAATCAAGTAAATCCAGTTTCAACATATTTATTGGTGTTATATTGGGTACACTTTAAAAATCCAGGTACCAGTATGCTTGTATTTGCAGTTTTCATTTGTGTATGCGTATGTACTCTAATACTCAAGGCAGCCTTTACTTCCCTTTACGAGAACTTAGGAATTTAAACAATCACAAATTAGTTTACACTTAGGAAAACCATAACCATTGATCTTCTGATTACTGGGAAGGCTCCAAATTAGTTCACTAGCTATGGGAGTATACTGCTGCTTAAGCTATGGCTGAAAGCCTGTACTAAAAGCTCCTCGTTTTCTTGCTGCCTGTATTGAGTAAGTTTTCTACTGAAGTCTGAAGGATGGCACCAACTGCAGGGCTCTATAATGGAAAATTACTCTCTGTAGAGTAGAGGCAAGATAAAAAACAATGGCATTACCCCAGCTCTGCTACAGATTGTCACTGTTCTTCTGCCATAATCATACAGCACAAAATTGGCCATCACCTGACACTTGGGTACTCAGATATTATTTTCCTGGGACGAAAAAGGTCTCAGTAAGATTGTAAAACATGGCGTGACACATGGAAACGTGTCTCCAAGCCTCTGGTCTTCTGGTTCCAGCTTCTACTTAGAGCTTGTAAATTTTTGTGACTGCTTGCCACAAATGCGTACATGTTTAAGGCAGGGAATACACTTCTCTCTACACCAGGCACTTGGCATATGGGGGAAAAAGAGAAGAAGGGATTTGCTAAGAGCAGACAACAGTAACAAATACTGATAATGAACTGCAGGTCAGATTGGGGATACAGGGCTTAAAAGAATCAAGGCCTCTATTTCCCAAACAAATGCAAGGCAGACAGTGCTGACATCTATGTCTGTTTCATCGCTCGCCTGAACCTATTCTGATGAGCTGAGAGCAACTTAGAGTCCATGCCCATTCACTTGTCTGCCTCCCTGCTGACTCCAGTAAACAATGATGCCAATTACTGTCAACTCTGTCATACAGCCTTAAATGAACTCAGCTCGCTTTGGCTAAACAGCTGCGAGATGATATTTGCAGTCAAGGAGGTTCATTTGCAGAATGATCTGCCAAGAGTGATTAGATGGAGCAGAACTGTTTTGCTAAAGCTTCCTCAGGATAACAACCATGTGTAAAACAGTACACACCAAAGACAAGAAGGCTTCAAATGAAAATTATTAAAAAAGTAGAAAATGATGAAGAACAGCCGCTTTCGCAAAATGCATCAGAGTATGCTACGCCTTAGCTTATCTGTGTCCCATGAAATCTTGCAGCCATGAGCATTAGAAAACCTTAGCTACATGATAATCAAGCCCCCAAAACACCAGTAAGGAACAAGTTCTCCATATCCTGCTAACAACAATTAAGAGATCCTTCATCTAACAGGGGACCTACAACAAACTCTCATTTCTTCTCTTGAGTGAGAGTGCAGAGATTTCATATATACATACACAGAAATGGACTCAAAGGACTCAAACATGTACACATACATGGGATTATTCTGTTTAATTCTTACCTTAAAAAGTACTACAAATTCCCATGTTCTTTATTGTGGGTGGAGTTCTCTCTGAAAGACCACTGCAGTTGGTCTTTCCTTAGCTTGCAGTCAAAAACGTGAAGATACCACAGAATTGCAGAATGGTTGAGGTTAGAAGGGACCTCTGGAGGTCATCTGATCCAAGCCCCCTGCTCAAGCAGAGCCACCTACAGCCAGTTGCCCAGGACCACGTCCAGATGGCTTTTGAATATAGAATATCTCCAAGGATGGAGACTCCCCAACATCCCTGGGCAACCTGTGCCAGTGCTCAGTCATCCTTGCACTGAAAAAGTATTTCCTGATGTTCAGAGGGAACCTCTTGTGTTTCAGCTTGTGCCCACTGCCTCTCGCCCTGTCACTGGGCACCACTGAAAAGAGACTGGCTCCATCCTCTTTGTACCCTCCCTTGAGGTATTTATATTTATTTATATAAGATCTCCCCTGAGCCTTCTCTGCTCCAGGCTGAACAGTCCCAGCTCTTGCAGCCCTTCCTCCATAGGAGATATGCTCCAGTCTCTCCAACCCAAACCATTCTATGATGCTATGAAAAAGCAGCCATGCCACAGGACAGCTCTAGTTCTATACCACGCACACCTTTGCTGCAACTCATGTTGCCTTCCCCATCAGCAACATGAGTTGCCTTGCCTTTTCAGAGGAAGAAAGTCTTGCAAATATCAATAGTAATAAAACCAATAATAATAATTACCATTGTTGCCTCAGAAAGGTTTTTAAATACAGAATACATTGGTTAAGCTCATTTGTTCTAACCTCCTTTATGAGAGGGGACATGCCCCTTTCTGTAAAGGAAAATAAACCAGATTTTCCTATTGTCTTTTTCCTATTGTATTTTCCTCCATTCACATCTCCTAGATGAAGTCCTTAACACCCAACACCGTATTTATGTATTTGCTTTCCAGTATGTATATGAACTTAAGCAAACCAAGAGTTTTCTGAACACAGAAAGCATTTCAGAGGCAACTCAAAAAATCCAGATGCTATCCAAAATTTTCTGGCTGAGATGCTACTGTACCCAGTCATTGCAACAAAGCTGTGCCATCCAAGGCCTGCCAATATCCACAATGGGAAATAAAGAGGCAGGGGAAAGTCAGAGTGTTATCTGTAACTCCCCAAGAAAGTCAGTGTTACTGATTCCCAAAGAAAATACCCCACAAACAAAATTGTCATCACTCGGAAAAAGATAAAAGGAAGAAAAATTAAGGCACAACTCATGGCTCTGAAAGGTTCTGAAAGGCTCTGAAAGTTCTCTGAGCTCTGAAAGGCTCAGGCGCGTTCTCCTGATGGCAGGACTACTGACTTCTGAGGGATTTAGTGGTATGGCTCAACAGCTGCACGGACATAGAAAAGTATCTATTGCCCACTCATCCTTTCCACACTATTTCTCAGACATATCTTCTCCCTACCCCATGCAATGAAGAATATGCGTTCCCCCATTATACCTGCTGGACTTACGGCTCCTTTCCACCCTGCTATTCTCAACCTACGCCCAGAAGAACTCTTCTGCAACATAATGGAAAGTAATTGGAGCAGTTCAGTTTGCCACAGCATAAAAAACATGGAACATGCTCCCAAAGGACCCTTCAAGTCCTCACAAATCTTGCAATACCCATGAAGACTTTAATGCAGAAGTGACTTTGCCTTACATCTACCTGTATGTACATGAGGCTAGCCTGTATTCTCATAGCCAGGTACCAACCTCATTATCTAACCCTGGAGTGAAGAGACAGCCATTAACATGATGTTTGCATCCTTTCTGTATTTCACAGAGTACTCATCCTACCTGATGACACCAGCCTTCTTCAAGGAGCTTCTCGAGTCCTGCTCATGATAGTTACTGAAAAGCAAAAAACTATGTTCCAGACTGGAAGAAATATGGTTCAGCAAATGTAAAACAGGCCTATGAAAGGAGACGCATTTTCATTGCAAGATCTACAAATGGATCAGGGACTGACATTGGACAATTCAGTTTACCCATCTATACATCAGCTAAGGGTTTCTACTGCAAGTAGAAAGTGCTTTGTGGAGCACTTAGAGCTTTATTGGAGAAAAGTGTTTACGTAGTTAATCTAAAGATACAGTGCATTAAAACATGATCTGTAATGTTTTTGTCAGAAAACAGGGAAATGTTCTGCTTATTCATAGAGCAAGTAGGATTGTTTGGCTTCCTTACCCTCCAGGCATGACTTTGCCACAAATGGATCTGCTCCAAACCTGACTGCAAGAGCATTTCCCTAGACACCACTGTGCACAGAAACATGCTCCAACCTTTGTTCAACCAGGAGTGCTAGACAAGGCAACAGTCTTACAGTATCGATCGATTGCTACGATGTAACACCAAAAAAAAAAAAAATAGAGAATCTGAAAGATGGAGAATGACGTCCTTTGACAACTTTGCATCTCACTATGGTTTTGTATGCAGCAGCTGTAATCTGCCCTTCCATTTCTGTAGCTCTTCCCACATTTTTAATATGAAATACAGTTTGTGGCCCAGCAAATTTGAAGAAGCTCATCAAGTTACAACAGAGCCTCTTTAAGTATTTTAATGGTTCGCTAATTGAAAACTGTGAAGACTCCGTTTCCTAAAAGACTTTGGCTGATATTTCAAATGGCAATCTAATTACCATGATTCATGGATATTCTCATACTAGGACTTGCAAGGTTTTCAGAACAGAGCAAAGTGTTAGCAACATGTAGCTCATACTTTATCAGAGAATATATCTATTAAAAACAACATTCAAAGTACACCACCACAATTACTCAAACTACTAGAGTTGTCTAATATACTGATCTTCAGCCACGTTTGCCAAAAGAGAATGTGTTGGAGGAAGAGCCACAACGCATAGAGGAAACACTCTGTTAATCAAAGAGCATTTTTAAAGTGGCAGGCACTAATATTGTTATGTAAAATTGTAGGAATCTTTGTCTTGATTACTGTGTGAAGAAGGACTATAATAACCAGACTTGAATCTTTGGCTGCCCAGAACCACAGTGAAAGATGGGGCAAAAGATTCTTACTATTTTAAATGGGAGTGATAAAATATGTTCAAATGATATGAAGGCTTCTAGGCAATCAAAGCATTGTATGAAGTTACATGGATGACTATGCTGGCCTTTTATCTGGCCTTCTGTAGCATTACTGCTACAAGGTAATATTAAGACAGTAAAAACTGAAAGATTAAAGGAAAATAGCCCCTTCTTTTTTAAAGCATATTTTCTTTAGATGTTACAGTAGAAGGTTTGACCTCGCTTGATAAGTTTAATCAGTCAACTAATTGTAGCATTGTGTGTACTGCTCTAGCATACAGTGGCTGCAGATGAAATATCTCCGAAGGTAATATAATGGGAGAACTAGGGAGGGGAAAAGGAAAAAAAAAAAAGGAACTCAAGACAACTAGTTGTAACTGGTCTTGGCTTATTTTTTCAATAAGCTTTCAAAGATTTCCACTTGATAGCATCCTATATAATAAGATTACTAGGGCATTTTCAGGGTGATTCTATTACAACTCTGAACAGTCTGCACCATATGCAAGGTGAACAAGTCTTTTTTAGTAATAGAAACGCTTCTGAAATGTCTGTGGCCATCCTTCAGCACAAGTACAAGCTTATTTTCCCCCGCTACAGATCCTGACCCACATCAGATCTTGGCCAAAACTTATACTGAAAATTGACAGCACTGAAAATACCTTCCTTTCCCTCCAAAAAAAAAAAAAAAAATGAACTGGCAAACAATTGGCTCTCCCCTTCATTTTCAACATGATCACATATGTAGTGTAATAAGCACAACGACCACAAAGTACTGCCTGTCAGCAGTTTTACTACTCAGTAAAACTCACACCATGCATGGACCCTGAAATTCCTAAAAAGAACCTTTAGTTCGATTTAAGTCTTTCATTTTTTTTCAGAAAACTGAAAATATATATAGCTGTTTTCAGCTAGTGATTTTGCATGTTTGTACTTGTACTTTAGCAAACTTCAACAATATTTGCAAGTTCAGTATCCGTCCTGCTTATAGCAGAAGCTGAAAACATATTATTTAACTTCCTATTAATGCAGAAGGTAACCATACACAGCGAGACTGATTTCCGAATCCTGGGCCCTACCCTTCTCCATCAGAGCCAGACACAGCAGCTGTGATTTCAGGTGGGAAGCCGTAGCTCAACCTCCATCATTCGACTGAGACGTGCCCAGATCCCTGCAGCCTTTCAAGCAAACTCTGGGTATAGTCACCTTGCGTACGGGTGCAAGCTGCAGTGGTGAGACCATACTCTCTCTGGGTAGAGACACACACAGCTGCATTATAAATTAAAGCTAGTTCAGGTTATCTCCAGGTATCTGGCTGCTACACAGATGCCCGGCTAGTTCGTCATGTAAACATGCAGCACTTCGAAACGTGAAGCTGCAATATGATTTTCAGTGTGTTTTACAGTGCTGTATCAGTGCTAGACAATCACACAAGTTGCTCCGCCCTGCTAATGAGTAACAAACCTTGTTATCTGGAGGGAATCAGTTTTTTGTCTGGGGTTACATGCAAGTTATTTGTTTGACTGAGGTGACTTGGCCTCCATCACCACTCCCAAACACTCTTTTGCCCTCCTGCAGGATTTTGATTTTTTTTTCAAATTCTAGTGGTAATTTATCTATTTTCAGTTGTTTTCATGCAAAACAAAGTCCAGCCTATTGTCAGGAATTGCAGGTATATTCCGTAAACATGAATTTTGTAACAGCTGTCCTCCCTCTCTTGTGGCCAGCCTCCACAGCTCAGCATAAAATGCACTAAAATAGCTTGTTGACTCTCTAAGCACTGAATCACTAACAGCTGTATGTGCAAATACACTTCTGAGAACGTTACTATCCTGTGGAGGAGAGGAATGCTTTGAAACTCATCTCTCATGCAGTGACTCACTGATAACAATTTGGGATTCGTTTGTTCTCCTGCTGCAAATGGAAAGCCAAGACTTATCAAAAGTGTCACGCACAGGCAGCTGCTGATGAAGCCCTCTATGAAGATACAGTGCTCTTGGCCATCTTTTTTTTGCACAAGACCTGACTCTGAAGCTGAGCAAAAAGTACGCTAATAACTGTAATTTGGGCATAGTTCAATAGAAATGCTATTGCCCAGGAGCCTGGGACAGAAGTTATACCTGGGCAAGCGAAACGTCAGATTTCCTACGGGTATCAGCAAGACAAGGGAGAGGCTGAAGCATGGCTGAATGCTACTCACACGTGGTACTATTAAGCTGCTGGTGACAGACTGAACAGGAAAATAGCAAGAATAAATGAGTTGCTAACACAAGAGTAGTGGCTGAGTAGTCAAAGTGGAGTGTACAGGAGAAATGGCACCAGAGGTGAAGGAGAGGAGAAATAAGAACACGAGAGTCTAAGTGTACCAGAAGTATGTGAGAATCAGCCTTTTTTTTTTTTCGCTCTTGGGAGTGACTAGGAAGGACAGTTGTCACTCCAAATGCAGTTATTTTGGCCAGACAGACAAACATTTTAATTACCAGGTCAAGGCAAAACAGACTGTATGCCAGTTCTAATGGCTTCTCCGCTCCATCAAATGGCATTCGGGGCAGAGATGCCCAGGCTACAGGTTTGGGAGACCCAAACCAATAAGCTTCCGTGGCAGGGCGGATTTATCAGCTGAAAACCTTGCCAGCGAGCGAGCATTCTGGTATGCCAGCCTGGTTCTGCCGCAGCGAGGTACAAGCTGGTGCAAGCCTCCCTGGATTACCCTCTACTTTGCTCCCAATTACACAGGTATCACAGACACGTGAGACCACTTGTCTCATCTTAGGGTTGTAGGGTTGTACAAAGCCAGCAATGTTACACCTTTTTCTTTTTTTTTTTCTTTTTTTTTCACATTTTCAAATTGCTTGCTTTCCTACGTACAGGAAAGTACTGCAGACAGATGGAAAGAAAACTGAGACTACAGACGTGCCGGTCTATCTGCCAGGTTTGGGGTTTGTAACTGAGCACGACACGGCACACATCAGATATGAACTGCGCTTGCTGCGCAACAGAATCTCGGATCACCAGTGGTTACCTGTTTCATTACTCTGCCTATTACAACCAAATGATGTGGCATTCAAGATGAGAGCGCTTAGGTCAGAAGAGGTCAATTTTAAGTCATATGGCACAGCTGTAAATACAAGCTATTTAACTGGTATGCGGGCCGTGTTTAGATTTGAGATTCCTTGTGCTGCTGCTCTCATGCCTGACTTATCTGATGGCCTGGGACGGCTGTCCTGTCTCTTGACATTATTTTCCATCTTAAAACCATTTTAAAGTGTAGCTGTACGATAAGCACGTCCCAAAAGACAAACTTCAGTTTCCTGACGCTGTTGTTAGTGATGTTGCTTGCTTACCTGCTTACCACAACCTGTTACCTGATGGGTGCCCATTTTGAGTGTATCACTGAAACAGAGTCTTAGACCAATGTAGCAAAAAGTTGGCATGTTTTAAGGAGAAGAAAATCAGGGTATTTTTACATATATCATAATTTATTACATCACTCTTCTGAGTGAAATCTATTTCCTCAAAACCAGGACACTTTTGAAGGATGAGTCTCCTTTGGAATACTGCTGAAAGAGAAAACAACATTAAAAAACTCCGAAATGCATGCTATTAAAATACATCCTTGGAGACATGAGATTTGAAGTAATACACGCTTTCAGAATTTTAGAAGGAAAGCAACACACACACAAAAAATACCTTTAAAGCTGCCAATGACCATATGAGAGCAAGATGCATACGGCTGTATCAACTACCAGTTGTAGCTTTAGCAGTTCAGTGCCACGCAGCTAATTAGAGACGATGGACATGGAAAGGTGCTTGACAACGCTCCACAGAAGAGCAAAGGTGATAAGGAGACAACTGTACAAAACCCATTGCCACTACTACTAAAAATAGCTCCAAGTCCAGTGCAACTGGCAGCGCAAAGGCACATCTAACAAGGATCACTTGTTTTTTGGAGCACATTGCTAACATAAAGAACCTCTCTTCCCTATCGCTTGCAGTGGTAACAGACAAATTTCTTATCAAATGCTTAAATCAAGCAGGCAAGCAGATGCAGCACAGCATACTACATTAGTGCAAATTTGAGCTGACAGGCCAAATGCATGTTATTTGTAGCTCTATTAAACTGGTCTCTGTTAAAACAAAGGGAGATTGAGAACAAAACATACCCATAGATACAGGCACAGAAAATGCTGTGCAGATATTCTTGGCAAAAATGTAAACGGCGTCCAGAGTCACAGAAAAGATGGGCCATAGTTATTGTGTCTAAAGAAACCTACCTATAATAATGCTACGAGCAGGATGTTCCTACAGTCCGGTTGTGGCTTGCTCTGTGCTGGACAGGGCTGGGAGGAAAGCAAAAAATGCCCAAATCCAACCCTGCAGAACGGCTGCAACTGATGTAAGGCTGTGTCTCCTACTGCTGTTTGAAGCAGGTCTACATGGTTTCATTTATTACCCTACTCAGGATTAGTGGCTATTACATAGAGAACCTTCCTTTGGTTTAAAGTTTGTTTTACACTTACAAAGCACACGTGTCCTCTGAAATAAATGCGCAATTTGGTTAAAGAAGATCTCAAGATTATTTGATGAAATTCTATCATACAAAGTTTCACAGTATGTATTAGAATTAACCAGGTTTTTCCCTTGCACCGCATACAGTGCTGACACAGAAGAAAACTGCTGTGAAAACTGGCGACTATGCACCTGCAAAGCTTTATACCCCAACATATGCGGACACGAACTCATGCTAAATGTACCTGTGGGTGTCAGTGGCAAGAAACATGGTATTTAAGTTCCTCAACTATCTCTAAATACCACAGCAGTGATGAATATAGATCTGCTCTCTAAATTTCTCATCTGTTAGTTGGGTCCAAGGAGTTTGTCTTGTGTTCTGTACCTGGATTTTTTAAAATAAATTAGCTGTTCAGAGGCAACATGAATGCACAAATATTTATGGTAGCATGCCTACACCTCTGAAGTTAAAATAGACCATTGACACCTTGGTTTATGCGTACTAGCAAATCACTTAAAGCTTGCAGGTCTTATCACTGGTCCCTTGATCACACACAAATTCATCTGTTGCTCATCAGATTTCAGAACCAGGATTACATGATGATGCCCTTCCCCTGAGCAACAACATCACAGTGTTTCTTGTGTAGCTGGTATCCTACAAACACCCATATCATGAGGCACATCACGTTTGCACAGGATTTCCCAGCTTACACAGAAAACAGAACTGGCACATTAGGAAACATGCTGCCTCAAGCACGATGCTATATTTACCCAGCCAGGGCCATGACCTCCGCTGGGTGCACTTCCTCAGCCATAGGTAAACTCACAAGAAATTGATATCCTCAGCTGTTTCTGCATTTTACTTTTTTTTTTTTTTTGCACAGCGATTGTCTGCTAAAAATTATTGTCATTCTCAAACGCAAACACCGAGTTGGCAGATGACTGACTCAAAAAGCTGACAGTTAAAAAGAGCACCTTGGTGTTCATACTCAAAGGTCCTATTCCTGAATCCAGAGCCACGTGAGAGAGCTTGAGGCTTACAGAGTGTTTCAGTGAAGCAGAAGCTTATGGGAGCACAGGTCCACTGGACAGATATTATGGCAAAACGCCTGATTTGTTTCTTGTATCCTACAAACACTCACTTCATTAGGGCCTGATTTGCCAGTCTTGAGTAAAGCAGTAAAGAGTGAAACAGCTATCCGTTTTAGCAATGACTATTTTGGTTTGATTTTCCTTTTGCACTGGACTAAAATGGGGCCTAAAATGCCGGTCAGTTACAGGTATCAAAACTTTAGCTAAAAAAAAAAATTAAATAAATCTTTCCAATTATGAAAGTTCTAAAATTAAAAACAAAAAAAAAATCTCTTATCCCAGAAGTACCAGAATACTCAAGAGAAGCCAGAGACATGTAAAACAGCAGTCAAACCTTAGAAACCTACTGGTTTAAATGGGAATGCATAGCTGTAAACAAAAGCAAAATTTAGCCTCACACTTCCTTTCTGTGCCTGGCCCTTCAGAAGACACTGGCTTCCTTGGCAACCAGGCAAAAAACTTTCAAGTATGGAGTGGAAATTTCTGGGCAGGATTTTAGTTTTATTTACATCATCTTGACAGTTTGGCATAAGACCACACTACTGAGAGATTTATAGGACGAAAGAACTTGCACTGCAAGTCAGATAATCCCTGTAAGAGATTTGCTGTATATAACTCTATATTACAAATACTATTTTAAAATAATAAAACAATTTTGAAGCAACGCAAGGAGAAGTGGAACAATTAAAAGCTAAGCTGCCACTCCCATCCTTAAGTTCCTCTGTTGTCCCAGTAAATTACCCCATGTACATACACCAATCTGCAAATACCAAAAAGGTACAATGCTGCCAAAAGGAACATGGTTTTACTGGACAAAAGAGTAAAAGAGCATCTACAGAAGACTGGTTGTGTGCACCTGCTACATAGATTTCAATGAACTACTTTCAACTAGATTTAGCTAAGAGTCTATGAATGTATTTCTGAAGAGGCTAATACCTTGTGTGCCAAATGTTTGCACAGAAAGACTTAGTATGATTAAATTACAGATCACAGAGAAAAGTTTTATAATGGAAATGCTGACAGAACTATGCCTATTAAGAGAGCTGGTATACCACATATCCTCCCAGAGTATAACAGTTCAGTTACATATCTCTGGAAAACAAGATCTACAATGACAGAAGCTGCATAACCACTGGTATGCTTATGGCCACATAGAAAAATCAAACTACAACAACCAAAATAGTGTTCTGTGGGCCAAAAAAAGTAGGCTGCTGCTGATCCAGATCTCTAATCAAATTTCCCTGTTTCCTGAAGCACCATAGCATGGATTTGCACAACTTAATGCACATTCATTTCTGCAGGTGTTACTCCCAGCACCTCACAGTCCCTTGGAGCTGAATCAATACCACTACCGTGTGGCTTCCTCATAATCACAAGGAGGAAGTGCTGCTTCCAAGACAGGCAGCTTAAGAGGGCATGATGTTAAGAGGCATAGCTGGGAAAGCAGAGATGGTTACTAAATTTCCACTAGTATCTTCAAAAATACAGGAAAATCTATGGATATTTAAATAAAATAAAAAAAAAGAGAGAAAAAGCAATTATTTTAATCATGACAGCCTCACAGCCTTTTCTAAGTTAGCACTTCTCATACACTTTCAAACCCTAATGATTCATCTAAAAATTAACAATCAAGGTGACTTACTTTGCATATCTGAGAACTGGGTACAAATCAGAAAAACAAAAAAAAGCTTCATTATCAATGGAGTAACAAGTGGAATGACAAAACTGGACCAGCCAGTTTTGAATGGAGCACCCATGAGGAGAGGTGTCTATCTCTTTGTACCTGTACTCACCTCTTCATTATTGTTGGCACCTGTTTTGGAGCTTAAAAGCTTTGAAAACACATAGTCCCTTTTACTATGTGAGGACAACTTTCACTTTATGAATGACACTGTTGCCAAAACATAAACAAAACGGAATTATTTTATTACCCAGTTATAACTATGTTGTATTTATTTTTGTTTAGTCCTTGGTTTCTTCATACCGATTCTATCAAAAAATGGGAGCCTACACTAAAATCTTATGAAGTAAGAGTTACAGTTGCATGGAACTCTGTACAGTGAGTGGATTTTGTTCTCTCTTTCAACAGCAGTCAGTCTTAGTAAAGTCTAATACAACTTACTGAAAAGACTAATGCTTATCTTTTACCTGTTGGGCTGCAGGTACCATAAAATGGATAAAAGTCTTAACTGAACACGTTGTAAAGATACTTTTCATAAAAGACTGTCTCCTGCCCTGAAAATGCATCCACTTCTAGAGCAGAACCCAAAACATACTCAGAAAAAACAACAGTGCCGCTTAACAGGAATTTGACAGATGTGTTTTCTCTAGGAAGAGGGTAAGTTACCCACAGCAAGTTTGACAAAAGACACCTTTTCCCAACAGAAAGTAAAAGAAATAGGACGGAGGTTTCTGAGGCATCCTGCAGAAACCTGCGGAGAGACCTGTGCCGGGGATGGGGGGGGGGGGGGGGGGGGGG
>VUYV01000029.1:2726399-2787951 GCA_008711295.1 Anarhynchus alexandrinus
GATTGACACCCACAGACCGAAACCCCACAGGGGAGGGACGCGACGGCGGCCGCTCCCCCGGGAAAGCACCGCCGGGACGGGGGGGTCGGGACGGAACGGGACGGGACTGGACGGGACGGCGGCGCCCGGAGGGCAGCGGGGGTACCCCTGTACGCCCCGGGGGGAGCTGTACGGTCGGGAAGTGGGGGGAACTGCACCCCCCGGGGGAGGGGGCACAGCAGCGCTCTTACCTTCCCCGTGCAGTGCCCAGGGCAGATGCGCGTAGTCCCACTTGTAGCCGCAGGCGCTGTCCTCAAAGGCGCACGACCCCGGGGAGAGCAAGGCGGCCCCGGCGAGCCGCAGAGCTGCAAGGACAAAGCGAGCCCCGGTCACGGCCCGGCCGCCCCGGCGACCGCGGGCTCGGTGCCCACCGCCGACCCCGCAGCAGCGCCNGGGGGCGCGGCCGCGCCGAGCCCGGGGCTGCTGCGGCGGCGGCAGCGACGGCGACGGGGCTGAGCGCGGCCCCTCGGCACCCCGACGGGGCGCAGGGAGGCGAGCAGCGGCCGTGGGAGGGCAAAGGAGGGGAGGGGCGGGGAGGGCCCGTGGGCAGCCCGGGTGGGCGGCCCGTCCCACCCCCGGCTCGGAGAGGGGTCGGCCCGGACGGTCGCCCAAGGCCGGGGGTGGCCCGGGTGGGAGTGACCTGGAGGATGGGGGTGCCGCCGCCTCTCCCGGCAACCTGCTGAAGTGCATCACCCCTCCACCCCCCCACCCCACCCGGTAAAAATGTGCTTTCTTGTCTTGAAGTGGATTTGCCTGTGTTTCAGCTTGTGCCCACGGCCTTGCGCCTGTCACTGGGTACCACCAGAAGAGCCTGGCTCCATCTGATGTACTGCCCCGTCGGGTATTTGTACTCATTAATAAGATGCCCCGGCTCCCACCCCAAGGGAGCTCCTGTGCCAACGCAACCTGCCCTGCTGTCCTGCTGCACCACGAAACCTGCCATATCGGGGTGCCATGGCAGGATGCCCTCACTCTTTTAGGTAAGAAAGGTGAAGGAACTGCTGGGGTGCTCCAAGGGCTGTCGTTCATAGGATTACAGGATAACTCAGTTAGGAAGAGACTGCAGGAGGTCTCCACTCCAAGCCCTGCCCAAAGCACAGCCAGCTCTGAGCTCAGACCAGGCTGCTTGGGGTCTTATCCAACTGGGGCTTGGTAACCTCCGAGGCTGGAGACAATACAACCCGTCTGGGCCCTGGCTACACTGCTGCGCTGTCTTTGTGGGGGAAAAAGTTTGTTCCTTATGAACAGTCTGAATTTCCCCTGTTTCAGCTTGTGCTGCTGCCTCTCGCCCTCCCACCGTGCACCGCTGTGAAGAGCCCAACTGCACCTTCTCCACCCGCTCTGTCAGTGCCAGGGGTGCTGCTGGGTGCCCCCAGGGCTGTCCCCTCACCTAGCTGAATCAGCCCTGGCCCCACAGCCTCTCCTCACAGGGCAAGGGCTCCAGCCACACCATCTTGGTGTCCTCCCATCACCTCTGTGTTGTTCCTGTACTGGACCCAAACTGGAGGCAGTACCCAGATGGGGTCTGATGGGCACCATGCAGAGAGGAGTCCCTGCCCTTCCCTGGCTCACAGAGTTGTGTCCTGCTCGCACCACCCCAGGCACAGCTGGCCCTCATTGCTACCCAGGCACACCAGTTGCCCCGCTCAGCTCACTGCCCACCAGCGCCCAGGGCCATGCCCCAGAGCTTTTCCCCAGTGCTGCCAGTCCCAGTCTGCATCTCTGCCTTCCAACTGTTGGGCTCAACATTTGCCCTTGTTGAATTTCCTGGGTTCCTTGTTAGTCCCTTTTCAGGCCCACTTCAATGGCAGTCCGGCCGACAGCGTGTCCACTGGTCCCCCCATCTGGTGTCATCTGAAAATTTGGCACGCTTGCCCTCCATTCTGTCCTCCAGGTCAGATCTGGCAGCTAAACCCATGTAACACAATCTAAAGCGCCTATCCTCCCTGTTCAATGGTTTTGTCCTCCTTGCTTCAGCAGTTGTTGTGCAACACAGTTCCCCATTGAAACGTCAGGGAAAACTTAGCTGACCAGAGGATTCCTTCTGTCTGCCCCAAGGTAAATTCACTTCAACCATGCTTTTGGGTCATCACCTAAACTAATCAGGTACAGTGAGAAATTTGAACAATTGACTTCCTGAAAACATCCTTCAAAATTACAAAAGTCACCAAGAGTATGTAGGATGTCAGAACCTTTATGTTGGACTACTCGGATCCCACTTTCTACTAATCCATGGGCTCCAGGGAAACAGGAATGAGACTCAATCCATAGAGACTTACATTTCAACAAAAACATCTTTAACTCATGCCAACTACTCTTCTTAATTATAACATGTAGTCCTATTTCTTCATTTTTTCACAGTCTATTACAATTTGCTACTCATGGAAATCGGTTTTCTAAGTACAATCACTGGGTTCAATGTCACATCATTTCATAAAGCTATGTCAGGGAAGTACTAGGAATAGTGCAGAACAGATACATAAGGTTTTTCTTTAGCCATTGTAAACAAATGTGTGGTTTACCTGACAGCCTACATAGGCTGTTTCAGTTATTTGCCCTTTATTTTTCATAAAGTTGGCAAATTTCAGCATGCGTCAAAAGTCTCAACAGGTTTCTAGCAAAGTCACTTGAAGCCAGTAAAAGATCTCTTATACTCACTGAGTTTGTTACTGTCATGTAACTTCATAATATACTTAACATACTACAATTCCTGAATCCCATGTAGCATCTAGAACTTTTCCCCTTAAATTGACGCAGGCACTGCCTCTAGTCAACTGTGCTAACAGCCCTGGTGGTATCTTGGATAATCTCTCCAGCCTTCGCCCAGTTCTTGTTTTGTCCATGCAGATTTTTGGCTGACAGACTTTATCGTGTTTCGGCGGCAAGGGGTATAATGTCAAATTAGCCCTGTACACAATCTACCTCTTTAATAATCAGTCCAAAATGTGTTTGATTTGAAAGGCATTAGTTTTGTACCTAGAAGAGCACACTCTGTATTTTTATGAGGAGGACATGCTTGCTAGCTTTGGGGAACAACAGTGAATGGTTTATGGAAAGTCTTTTAACCAGCATAAAGTTGTTCAATTTTTTTTTGTTGTTCCTTGTGCATAAATAACAGGTCCTTAATTTCGGCCACTCCATTGTAGAAGGACTAGAGTAGGACCTACCTTTGAGATACCCACGGACAGTTTAATTTTGATTTTGCTGTCTGTTAGTGTGATTCCTTCAGTTTCCCTGAAAATATAATAATATTTGCATCCCTCATTCATGGGTTTGCATAGTGACATTCTCAGGTTTCTTGCTTAGCTAGATTACACAAAATTCACTGCATAGTTCACCTTCAAAAATTTGCTGCCCCCTTTCCTTTCCCAGAGCTGTTAGTACTCTGTCAGTGCCCCGAACTCTGCTCTGTCATTCACCTGTACTCTGCTGTATTCACAATACTTCTGTAATACAGAATTTACAGCTGTTATATTTTTATATATTATGTTTTCCAATTAATCACTTCCCACATGCAGCCTGTGGAACTGGTGTGTCCAGAAACAGTTTCTGAATGCCCACAAACATATCCCCTGCTTTTCCTAAGGACACCTGCCAGGCCTCTCTGGATACATCATGCAAAGAAAACAGGTGGCAAAAATATCTGGTACAGGGTCTTCCCTGAATGTTTTTTCGTGGGTAGTGAAAAAACTTCCCCCTTTTAGGAATTCACTCAATTAATACAGGTTTTTAATAAAACTGGTGGTCTTGACCAGCACATGTAACCTCATTTTGTTGGGTGGTGGTTTTTTTTTCATCTTGACCTGTGATTTCCAGAACAAGGAGCCTGCCAGCCCTTCTTCCAGTTTCTGCTCCAGGGAAAGTGGAGGAGTACAGGCATCCCAGAAGAGAGGGTTCCCTCACCTCTGCTCTAAACTATGTCAAAAGCTGCATTGTCTCCTTGAAAAAGTTCTCAAAATCTTCCTCTACTGCCAGGGTGCCCTACTCCATCTCCTCTTTCAAGGAATGTGCTGTCCCAATGAGATCCAAAACTTGGCTCATTTTTGGCTCAATTTATGCCTTGCTTTTACTACAAGTTTTATATTTTCAGCTTTTTTTTTGTGGACATCAGAGGCTCCATGGGTAGTTTCTTGCAGAGTGGTCTGCAACAGACACCAGTCATGAGCTGGTCTCTTCTCAGGGGTTTGACCCCAAAATGCAAAACTGGCTCTTCAGCCACAGGCTGGTCATAAACTCTATGGGTCTTTTATCTTCTTTTGCATTCTTTGTTTAAAAACACAGCATCCTCTTAATCCATATTTTAAGGTGTGCAGAATATCACAACTTGGTAGAGACTTTAAATGCTTCAGAACCAGTTTCTTCACAAAAAAAATCAGCTTGCCTTTTTTTTTTTTTTTTTTTNGTGTGTACAGTTAAGCGCATATGTCCGTGCTTTCAGGGAGTATCCTCTTTTCTGTAGCTTCTACCTGGTCCCACCTCTACTCCTTAGTTTAATTTATTCCTGATATTCTAGACAAAAGATCCTGGCAGGATGCAAAAACTCCTTATGGTCCCATGCCTTCAGCCTTCTGTAAGTTAGATTGTCTGCAAAAGGAGTCCAGATAGTGACAGGCCTGAAGGAGTCAGCTTTTGCAGTAGGTTACCTCCTCAAAAGTTGAAATGGTGTCTGTGTAGCATCTTCACTCAACTTTTGCAGCTGTCCCTTGTATGCCCTGCCTTCCTATCTCTGTTGCTGTGTCAGCAAATCTCACACAAATACACAAACTTGAAGTCACGGAAGTGATAGATTTTAAAAAGATGAACTTAAATAAAGCACATTACAACTTTGTCCAGATGGCTAGCAAAACTAGATGGGTTCTCATCACAATCTTCTTCAGAATCAAGTGGGTTGGACTGTAGTGAAATGGTTCCTTGCTCAGACATATGGCAAATCCAAACATCAGCTAGAGACTTTTCCTCTTTTTGACAAAAGCATCATGTTGCTTTAGTCTTTTTAGATTTTTGCTCTCTGTGTGGCTGCCAGTTGCATAATGATCATGTTTCACTTGAGATGACCAAAGCAGACTCCTATTGCTGAAGAATAAACAAACAAAACCTGACACACTGCATGCCATTATGTTTTGTTATAATGCAGCGACAGATTCAAAATAACTTTGAGTGATATACACAGAAACTCCAGACCTGATGTAAGAGAATCAAAAGGAAATACTTTGCTTTCTTCTAAAACTATTTTGATTACTTTATTCTTTCTTCGTTCCAGTACTGTTGATGCAACTTTCCTGTAATACTAATTGGTCAGTTAAGGCTAAATGTATCTTCTTCTCTCAGTCATACCCACTCCAAGTGCTATGGAGAAGATGATTTCCCAGCTTTGACCATCACACACCTCTCTTCCCATCCCTCTGTTTGCTCTCCTCTCCTGTTCTGTTCAACATAAGCTGCTTGCTTTCACTTTGAAAGCCTTTCATGACCTCCCACTCCCTGACTGGCTTTTCCTCAGCGTTGACCTCAGCTTCTACCCACTTTGATCCTCTCACATAAAAGACGGTGTCCATAATCACCCACATAGTTTCTTACTTGTTCTACTTCAAAGGTCGTTTCTTTGTGGTTTGGTTGCTTTTTTTTTTTTCTTTTTTTCCTGTGAGACCCGTAAAAGATTGACAACAACATGGAAACTGGTGTGCTGTGTCCAACATAAGTCATGCAGGATAGTTTCATTATACTTACAGTCTAGCTGGCTCTTTTAATCCACTGTCCCTTTTCTCAGGCAGAAAACTTTTGGGAGAGGCAAGGATTACTTTTATTTCTGTTTTTGTACAGGGCCCAGTTTAATAGAGGTACTTTGGTTCCTAATTGCTATGGTAACACAAACAATAAGAAATAACAAAGAAATCAGGATCACTTCATTTGTTACATTGCAGATACTGAAATTCTGCATTACTTGTTTATCCAGGCTGTAGACACAGCACACTTGCCAAATCTGACTTGTGGCATACAAAACCCTTTAAAATAGAGACTTTCATTTTAACAGCATTCTGTTGCCTCTTCAGTAATAAGATTTTACCTAGGATTTACCTAGTCAAAGCCATACAGGCTTACAATTTAGGTTTCTCTCCCACCCCAAAGTCTCACAGCTAAAATCCTCAGGGACTTGAATTATCTCATTTCAGGGCATATCTGCTGTGAAGCATTTTTGACAGCTGTCTGACTAATATCTCTACTTAATCTTTTAGAATAAATGGATTTATTCCTATTTCAAAGTGCGACAAACTCCTGGCAGGTCTTTTAGGCAAACTTTCTGAAGCCAGATAAGCGCACCTGACATGAATTAATTTCAATACCAAGGCAGCTGATTAGCTAAATGTCTCCAGCAGCTTTGAAAAATGCCCGTTTTTGCGCAGTACATACACATAGAATTGAGTGTAGTGCATTATAGAGAATACACAACTTTTAAGGAGCTGATGGCCCAAATAGCCAACTGATACTGGTGACTCACCAGTATAAGCACTCACTAAGAACAGCTGAAGTGGCTAATGTGCTTGGTTGTTTTCCTCACTGGTCTTCAAGATGTTGCAGCTCTTAGCAGGGACGGCAGCAGCTCCTCAGCCGCCAAAGTTTACAGCTCCGTGTGTCAAACTGGTGGTTAAACTGGCAACTCCAGGTTGCTGGACCCTCTCAGGAGCCAAGGAGGTAACAGGAGATGCGTGTGATGGCAGAGATGTGTGTGAATGGGATGTTGTGAAGGGCAAAGGGAAAAGGTGAGCAGAAATGTAAATAGGGGTTAGTATTTGGAAGGTAAAGGGAAGAGCCATAAATGCAGAGTTTGTGGAGAGATTTGAGAAAGTATTTAGAACCATAAGACCAATGATTGGGGCGGACATTTTTTGAGGTGTAATTTAGATTTACAGATTAATTTAGAGGAATTGGAGGAGGAGGATGCAGAATATCTGAAAGCCTAGGTAAGCCAAACTGAGAAAGACAAAATGAGTCAAAATCCAGGCCAGGGTCTTGAGACACTAAATAGTAAAATGACATAAAAATTCCTGAAACTATTGTAAAACCTCAGAGTGGCCTGCTAGACTCTCTTCCAAGAAATGTGTAGAAGAGGACAGAACATTTTCCTCAATAATGAATTTGTAAAAGCAGTTTGCACCTTATTAACTCGCATTTCCCAAAATCCCATCCTGGCCTTTCCTGCTGCTATATGAATTAGGTTGTCCTCTTCATGTCAGGGAATAACATAATCACGCATACGTTAACCAGGCTACCTCACAAGTCAAAACAAATGTCAGAAGTGTCATTAGTTGTTATATATGAGTGTTTGAGCAGTACAAAAGCCTTCTACAAATGGTAGAGTTTAATTCCATAGGCATTTCCACAGTTCACTCCTAACCAGCCAGGAAATGGGTAAGCCACATTTCTGCTTGTTGCATTTTAAGACAGGGAATGCAGAGATCCAGGATAAGGCAGAAGGCCAATTACATCTCTTGTTAAATCCTATTATTAAGTGAGCTTGCTTTAAGGACAAAGTTGATCTTCAGGCCACAATTTGCCTTATGTTTATTTGACTTGTTTTATATTTCCAAATTAACTGCAACACCAGAGAAGCAGACAAGCAATGATTAAAGTCTGAGCTTTTCCAAATTCTCTGCGCTCCTAGCTACAGATACTCTCCTCTCCAGTGTTTGTTTTGAAATCCTGGAAAATACACTTCGTAAAAAGATCTCATTGCATGCCCAGGCACATCCAAACTTTCCACTTGTTCTCAGACATTGGACACCGGTACGGTTCTCAATTGGAAAAGGACGTCAGGGCTGGACAAGGAAATGAGGTCTTGTAGCACAGCTCAGTGTTGGTATTTCAGTCTCCTCATATACATGTGTTAATGTTATTATTTCATGCCTTATATGCCTTAATGGTACTAATAATCGTGCATGGAACTTTACAAGTCTAATTAGGCAGAAATCCTGGTTTCTATTTTATATTTATCTTCAATATGAAAAATACCAATGATTTGAGCAGAGGTTGTCTAATCAAATTAACTTTGTGTTGGTGTATCCATAATTCTTATGCCTTTTGCCCATTGTGTCCAGTTCTTCACAGTACCAACTGACTCTGGTCTTGCTTATGGGCCAGTTTCTGCAGCTGCTGTCCTCTCCGTTCTCAGGAATTATGTCATGCTGTAGGAATAATTCCATTGCCTTTCACTGGGTTTCTCATAGAATAAGGTACAAGTCCACATAAGAGTCTAGATCTGTCTTTCTGAGGACATGACTACATTACATCACAGAGTGACATCTCTGTTTTGATATCTGGCTTTATTGCAGGCCTTGCATACAATGCATCGGTTGTTCCCAGGGACTTAGTCCTAGTTAGACCGTATGGGCTGAACTCTGTTATAAATCAAGCAGAAAATGCTTAAAATTTTGCTTCTATGAAGGTACTAGACTACAAAATGCAGTGAAGTGAATGAGGACTCCCCTTTAGTGCTGCTAACGAAAAGGTGACATGGAAAGGTGAGAGTAAAAGGAGTATACATACTCATTTCTTTTTTGCAAAATTTTCTGAAGGATTTGATTCCTAAGAAAAAAAACAAAGAGAGGCTGGGTAGAAGGTACTAGCAGCCAGTGACTGTGCTGGCCATTTCTGTTCTCGTATGGGTTACATGCCATTTTGGAGGGCCAAGAGAAGAAATGCACCCATGGCATGAGCAGGAAAAGGTCCTTACAGTTTTATTTTATTTTTCAGATTGCGGTCACATTGCCATGTTAGCAGCAAACTGCGACTGCCAGCTGAAGCAGTGGGGAAAGGTCCTACAACTGCCCTCTGTGGCATGAGCCACATGTGCGCATCAACACAGCAGGTACATCTGCGTGCTTTTTAGGACAGCTCAGAGAGGAAATTTTTTCCCATTCTGTTGAACTGGTTCTGTATAACATTTTGGAAGGCTCTGCTCTGACCAGCCTGGTATGGTTTAGTACTAACAAAGTACATGTGTTTGGCACATTGTCCCCACATATTGTGTCTTGATTCAATATATTTACTCTTCCGTGCACTGAAGTTGCTTCTGACAACTGATACCCTGAAAACCTCATGTGGAGACCGTGTAGCTCTCCAGTACTTCTGGTTTGCTGAGGGCTGGTGACTGATCTTAAGAGTCACCTGAGTTTATGAGTGGAAATCGCAGTCAGCCCAGGGTTGATTCATCTGCTGGGACTTAGTGAAGGGAACTGCGCTGCGGCTGAGCATGGTGGGATTGGCTGGTACTGAGGGTGGTCATACAAAGCAACGACAACAGACGGGAGGGAGCTGATATGTTTTATATATGGAGTCAGCATCTGCTGTATATATGTAAAATCAGTACTGCCGTACTTCCAGATACAAATTTAGGTAGTGGCTTAACTGAGCAATCTTTAATTTTATGTTTTTTTAGCAATTCTGCAATGTACAGGCTACTGATAGCAGGGAAAAGACCAGGAGGCCCATCTCAGAAAAGGTAAAGTTGGGCATGAAGTCATAGGTCAGCAAAGCTGACTCTCCCTTTGTGAGTGATAACAAAAAGACCCAAGGATGCCTCTCTTACATTAGAAGTATCAGCCTGCATTTTTTTTTTTTATTATATAGTAAGTTTTTCAGACTTGATTTAATTCCCTGTAAAGGAAAGCCACCTGCTTGAAAGAAGTGGGCTCTTGCTGCACGTCACCATGATTTTACAAAGAGGAGTAAAAGAAACAGTCAAGAATGACACCTGCATGTGAAGTTACTAAACAAGTCAAATCCCAGTGATTTCTTTCTTTCTTTGTAAAAACTCTGCTGGCACCAGCAAACTGCAACTTACTCTTTGGAAAAAAGCACTCAGGTGCCAGGGAAATAGCTGGCATAATTACAGCTAACTGAAGTTTTATAACAGCTGTCAGGTCTGACTTCCATGTTTTTTTTTAAAACCACACAGTTACCAGATGTTTGGACTGGAAGGTATCTAAACATTGGCTACTAGCCTGGTTAGTGGCCTGCTAGCCAGGCGGTGGCCTCTGAAGGCCATTAGATGCTGCTTTCAGCTGCCGATTCTATCCTTATCAGTCACCAGAGACAGTGCCAGCCGCTGTGATTCACAGTTGCTATAGATGATCAGGTGGAGGGGTCCGAAGAGGAGACGCGTGCTTGATCCATGCCACAGAGTGTAGCTCTGCAAGAGTCCCTTCTCTATCCTCATGCCACGGGCAGGTTGTGGAGAAAAAGAAGCCAGTAGGTAGCAGCCACAGCAGCACCATCCCTTGCCGAGCAGGAGAGCCAGAGCCCAAAGTGAGATGGGCAGCCTCAGGGTCATGGCGACTGCAGATAATCCTGCTAAAAGAGTAGCCTTCCCTCATGCATGCATGTAAAGGAGTTTCCTCACGTAAATCCAAGCTACATCACTTATGCTTCGCCAACGAGAGATACAAATCATCACAAGAGAAGATCTGGCTTCCCAAGGCGAAGTAGAGGCTTTCTGTGGTGGAACTCACCAATGCTCTCCTAAAGATAAGTGGTTATGAAATGAACTTTGAGAGAAGAAGGAACTATTATTATTCCATATTTCAGGCTTTTGGGCTTGGTATTCAAAGAGGTTTTGGTTCCTGGACAAAACCACAGGATTACTTTAAGGTTCATGTATTTTACTGAATATTTCAGCTACTCAGGTGAGGACAATAATAAATGCTTCAGTTAAAGCTGTACTATAAGTGTTCAGTTACTGCAGGTTAGTTATATCTAGACTAAATAAACAAGCCTTGCTGCTGTGCATGAAGATGTGAGTTTAAATATGCACTTAAAAAAAACCAAACATTTAGAATAAGTGCTACTTGCAAAAACATAGTCTAAATTTCAACACAAGTACCTTTTTCATTTAAAGCAGGATTTAAAGTACACTGAAATAAGACATGCTGGAGCAGGCATTTATATAATGATTGACAGTGTAACTGTAACTAGTAAAAGGCAAATTTTTTGCATGAAGACAAACTTCCAGCAAAGTCCTGCTCAGCCCAAAGCCAGGATGAGGATTTGACTTAGGATGGTGGATGGGGATAGCGATGGCTTCATCACCACCATTTCCAGCTGCAGAGGTTTGATATCCACAATAGTGAAACCTAGCATTAGAGTTAAAATTTGGGAAGCAAGGATCCTCAGGGTTGGAGCAACACTGAAATCCTGCTCTACCCAGAAAGCGAGATGAAGGTCAGCTCTGGATGGCATGGTGGGTCACCATACCTTTTGAACTGGGGAGGTTTATTATCTGCTCTGCAGAAGGATAGGGTTAGGGTTTGGTTTAGGGCTAGGGAAATCACAGAACTCAGAGCTGAAATGCCAGCAACATCCTGCTCAGCCCAGAGACCTGGGGTGGCAGCTGGGCTCCGGACAGGGCTGTAGCTCATTGCTCATCGGGAGTCAGGAGCTGGTCTTATCTCCTGCAGGGAAAGCTGACTTGTAAGGGTAGGGGCCAGGTTAGTTGGCTGAGTGCCACCCTATGATCCTTGGAGCAATATGTAATTGACAAAAGTAAGCTGTTCTTTACAATATAGGCTACCTGTATTCTGCTATATATTTTAGCTCTGAAAATAGAAAAGTATTCTTTCGTTTAAACTGTATTCAAACACCGTTATTGTCTTTGGACATTACAGAATGAATCAGGTGAGAGAAAATTTTGTAACAATCCAGAAAGAACAAAACACTGTGGACAGTATTCTCTGCTAATTTGTACCAGATGTTACACTGTAGGTGTAAAAGTGAACATAATTAGTCCTATTAACAGCAAAATAACATCACTGATCTCTTATAAATAACTAACTCTTACTTGTAGGCACGACCGAACCAAAAAGCCATTGACAATTGCAGAAAACCTTTTCTACAGACGATGTTCCTTTTCCTTATTGGTTCTGTGCCTATAACAATCTATTTTTAAGATTTCTTTGAGATACCAGCTGCAGAAGAAGCAGGGGAATGCCCAGCTGTTCAAAAGCAACTTCATCGTCCAGAGGACTGCATAATGAAAAAAATTAGGGTTGCCATGGTAAAATATTATTTGTATACAAATAAATGCCCTGTGGTCAGTTTCTCCCTCAGATGACAGTACTTTTGCAGAACTCGGAAGAAAACAGAGGACAAAGCCAAATATGAGGAGATGTGCAGAGATGGAAAATGGAGAAAAAAAATAGGAAGTGAGACAGAAGAAAAGGAAGATTTGTTCAGTTCTGTTTAAAACCATTAACCCCTATTTTTTAGGACTGCGTGAAGTGGATCTGCACGTTCCATATCTTGCTGTAAAGTAGTTTTCCAGGGACTTCTTCATAAGACTGGCACTAGCGTAATGAATCTCCCTGGCAGGGGCAAAATAACTCCCCAAAGCAGTGCAGAAATTCTGCAGAGGAGGGTTGCCCTGTCTAAGAGAGGCCTCCAGGACAACTAGTTCAGGAGCTTTTCTGTCTCCTTAATCAGCAAAGAATTGGCAGATACGGTGCCAGTATCGTATCCTTGGGCTTTGGAGTCCTACAGCTGGAAGTTACTGCACTCACCTGGCTGCTGGGCTGGGATTTTGTATGACTTGAAGTCACGTAGTAAGCCACCTCATATGGCTTTCTCTTTGCCAGCACTGGCACCATCTCTTCTCTTGAAACCTGCTGATTAGAGGAAGGGTATATATATATATATAAAAAAAAAGGAAAGACCCATTCACAGCAACAGCAGTTCCAGTTGAAACATCAAATAGTAACCATATGAGATTAAAAAAAAACCAAAACAACACCACAAAAACAAGAGAGCTGACATATGTATGGCACTTTTGCCCCAAGGGACTATGGCTGAAGTTCTACAAATTCGTATCAAAGTGAAGAATACTCTATTTGATTGCAACCGCAAAGGAAATCAGGACACTCGCTCACGCTGGAGATTGCCGATTACCACAAAAAGTACAGCTTCACTTTTACAACCCTCCAAAGGAGGCAGCTCCAGCTGCTCCTCATTTTTCAGTTTGACACATACCATAAATGTACAGACCACAAGATAAATATATATGTAAAGCTGTACAGGCAGGTATTGCCACAGGGTTCCCCCCCAGCCTGTTCATGTTAAATGCCAGCATTTCAACACATTGCATACAACAAAGAAAGATCTCTGTAATGTATCACTTACTTTGATTACAGGTCATAACTTGTTACCTACCTGATGAAAAACCTGAATGGCAGCTCCACAGTGTTCCTGCATATCTAACTGATCCTGACATTCTCCTTGTTTTACAGGGATAACTGGGGCCTTTTGTTTTCCTGTTATACTGATCTGTGAATTTTGCAGCACTCAAGCAGTGTTGAAAATCTTTAAGGCGGCAGTTATTGCAACGGTATGAGAAAGGTACGAGAAAGGAAATTGTTGGAAGAAGAAAGGAGAGCGATGAAAGAGGTGGTTGTTTATTGTTTGGAATCATCCATTTCATTCCTCACCAAGAAGAAAGCATGCTAATGAACACAGATGTTTATATTTTCAAACTTATTTAAACATTTAAGGCCCGATTGGGGTTTCACATTCTGATTTTATACTTCAGACTAGTTTTTCCTGATTTACCCTGCAGTTGGTGTGAAGAGAGTGAGGCTTCCCAACCTGAAACGTTATGTAGCCCAAGTTAAGGGAGTATAGGATCCAGATAATGGACATAAACGTCTTAAACCTCAGAGGTACAGAAAAATCCCTGTATGCTCTGGCCTTTAAAAGCCAAGTTCCATGCAAGAGACAGCACCACTTTGTCATTCCTGACTCACTTTCCAACCAAAAAGCCTTGCCAATTTTAAAATCTGCAAGGACAAAATATGTATTCCTCAGGTTAAAATATTTGTTCCCCAGGAATTATTAGGGGCAACTATTGGACATTATGAATTCTTCCTGCTTGGCAGAAGGAATGACTGAGTCACACCGATCATCTCTAAACAAAAAAAGACAGCCAAAAAAAAAGTAAATCTAGAAACTTTAGAGGCTCTTCTTCCTGTTTTTAAAGCTAGCAAACAGATGAGTATTTCTTCTAAAGTTTTTCACTTAGACAAAAACAGAAAAGCCAAAATTACATCCCTTCTTGTGGCTGTGGTTTGCACTGTCAGCTGGTTTGATCAATGTCTGCAAACAATCTGTGTATGCACACTGGGCATCTCACACCAGGCCAAAATGATCAGATGTGCAAGCAGTGGTCTTTGCACCAAACGTTGCACTTTGTGGTAAACAAACAAATTTCGGTTGCCAACAAAATGACAGATCTGTGGCTTCCTTGCAACCCTGTAGAGACAAAAGCAGTGAGTGAGGATTATAGTAGATGGCAAGGTCCAAGGGGGAAAATGACTAATAATTAATGACACTGGGTATGAGGTTGCCGCAACAATGTGCTGTCGTGGACTGAGTCCTATGACTGGCTTACAAAATATGGGTATTTCTCTTTGAGCTGTGTTCTCATCTGGTTAGGAGTATTCCATTTTTAGTTCTAGCATCATGACAAGATGGGTTCAATAGCTCGCAAGCTGCCAGATCCCCTATTTCCATCAGTTTGTAGACATTGATTGTTATTTGATCTTCTTCTGAGACATGCTGTGAGTCTCACTAAACTTTGTGCCTCATCTGGCAGGAACACAGGTACCTTAACTGCCTCTTTCTGTTGTTTTCCCAGTATCAGCCACAAGGCCAAAGCTCACAGACAGATTTATGGTTATGATGTTCCAATTTCTGTAGCCAGCTAGGGATCAAACCAGAGTAAGTGACGAGCTATTCAGTTACAGGTGGGTCAACAAGAGTCGGTCTTCTGCAGAGCTCCAGAGCAGGGTTCCCACCCAGATTTGACAGCTGTCACCATGACATAGCAACAATTTCATCAGCTTCTCCAGACTGACTCTGAGCCACCTACTGCTCATCAGTGCTCCATCTTTTCCAAGCACTGAGGCATGCACTTCTTTGTCCAGACCTAGCAATATGAAAAGGGAGAGATGGGGTCTGTCAGCACAGCAACCTTCATCTCCTAATTAACTTTCTATTGATCTTCTTTGTACTGATGTGAACTTGGCTGAGGGTCTGGAAATCATCACCCCAGCCGACAAGTAACTGGTTGTTAATAACAATATGAATTGACGGTGCCCATCAGTGCAAGTTATATGACAGCTTACTGTGTCACTCAAATCACCCTCTACAGAGCAGCGAAGCCACAGGCTGAAAGGGGACATAGAAATGTTCCCCACGGGTTAGATTTGACATGCTGGATGGGAGAGTAAATAAGAGCATGTATTGCCACTATTTACCCCTCACATACAAGACCTTCTCTCACCCCATAAAATCCTTTCTCTTTTCTTCTTCATGTCTTCTCTCTGTCCTTTGTTGCTACGGCTGATAAGCCACAGGCAGAAGTGGTGCATCCTAGAGCGCTTCAGATCAGCCTTCTTGGACTGTCCCAGCAGAGGTTAAGAAGCTTTACCAAGCAGAATGGGAGGAGCACACAGTGGGAAAACTCACCAGGGAAAATCAACATAGCCCGGTGTGTTAGTCATTACACAGAAAATAGTTGTTATGGGGACAAGGTGAACCTTTTTTTGGCAAAATCATTCTTTCAATAAATATGAATTTGCAGGCTAAGCGCTTGGTGTCATTGGAAAACCAAATAGGCAGTGTGGACACCACTAATCTTCCTAGTGGGGTGATTGCCAAACTAGGTTTACAGTGTTGTCCTGGGAAATGCGGTATCTCAGTTCAGCACTCTTCCCATCTGATTTGAACTGGGATCTTCCACCTCCTGGAAGAGTGCTTTTGCCACTGGGACATATGTTGTTTTGGGTCTGGCATTTCTCAGTCTGTCCTGGAGGGTTTTCACTGTATGTGGAGAAAAGATGATGTTTTAAATGGGGGAGATAAATGCAAATCATAGGATTGCAGAATCACTCAGACTGGCAGGGACCACAGGAGGTCTTTGGCCCAGACCCCTGACACAGCAAAGATAGCTCTGAGCTCAGACTGGGTTGCTCAGAGCTTCATATTCAGGGCATAAAAACCTCCAAGGATGGAGATGATGCAACCTCTCTGCACCCCAGCTGCACTGCTTGGCTGTACTCTTGGATGGTAATTTTTTTTGTTGTTATGTCCAGTTGAATGTCACCTGTTTCGATTTATTACCATTTTCTCTCACTTGGTAACCTCCTTGTGGGTGCAAAGGCTGCTGTTGTGTGCCCTCAAAGCCATCCCTCCCCCTGGCTAAACCCACTCCAGTCCCATAGTTTCTCCCCACTGGGCAAGAGCTCCAGCCCCTAGCCTGCTTCGTCCACCTCTGCTGAAGAGTTTATTGATGTCTGTCCTGTACTGGGGGGTGGACAGGGGATGGGGATGAGGCAGGGACACCCACACACAACTAGACACAGTGCTTCATAGTTGAACAAGCTCTGAGTAGAGGGATACTATACCGTGGGAGGTGGGGTCCCTCCTCACTTCCAGTGACCAAGAAGAGTGATCTGAGGGAAGGTCCCTGTTCAAGATGGTGGGTTGAGTTCAAAAAGTGAGGATTTGAACTTCAGCCTGTCACCACTGGGCTACTGCACACAGAAGGGGTGTGGACACTTCCTTCTCCTCTGTTCTAATCCAGCCCTCTGTTTTTCCTTTGCTTATATAAGAACAGCCCAAAACAAAGAAAGTAAATTTTGATCAAATCTGTAGTTCCAATTTTCTTTAAAAAAAAGGTTGTATATCAAACCCCAAAACAAATTTTCCTGTGCTTTTTTGGGGGGAAGGAAACATTAAAAACCATCATTCCATGGGAATCTCTGTTTGCCATCTCTGTGGGAAAGGGTTTGGTGACTGGAGACCTTGCTAAGTAGCAGCCAAGAACTGTGAGACTCCACAAGACCCCTAAAATTCATTCCTGATTCCCAGGAAACAGGAGTGAAACTAAGTGTTTCCACTCTTCTCCCATACCCCGCTGTGCACCTGCTTAACACACAAAGTGAATACTTAGACTGTATAACTCAGTGCCTTTCATTAAACAGTGAACTAATTGGATCATGCTGTGCTAAAGTTCCTGCCAAATTAGTCAGGAAGTATCATGTAGTAACGCATGAATTTCCTGGAATTTCTTTTAATCAAATTATTACAAAGACCCATTCTTCAAACAACTGTGTTAGACCAGGGTGCCTTGCAGCTGATGCTGCTATAATCTTAAATGAAGCACCCTTTAGAATTGGTCCCTCAGCTGGGATTCCTCCTTGTAATTTCTCTGAGTAAGCTTTTCCAAAGCTTACCATGAAGTCTCTTTTGGAACGTATTTTGATCACAGATTCACATCATAGAATCACAGAGGTTGGCAGGCACCTCTGGAGATCATCTAGTCCAAACTCCTGCTCAAGCAGGGTCAGTTACAGCAAGTTTAGCAGGACTGTTGTCCAGTTGGGCTTTGAATATCTCTAAGAATGGAGACTCCACCACCTGCCTAAGAAACTTGCTCCAGTGCTTAATTGCCCAAACAATAAATTATTTTTTTTTCTCTTTAAGTGGAATTTCCTGTGTTTCAGTTTGTGCCTGTCACTGGGCACCACTAGAAGAATCTGGCCCTGTCTTCTTTATTCCCTTCATTAGGTATTTGTACACATTGAACTCCACCATCTCATGGTCGCTGCAGCCATGGCTGCTCCCAGCATTCATATTCCCAACCAGTGTTTCTGTGGAAGTATCAGGAGAAACAGAGCTTCTCGCCTCTTTGGCTGTGTCAGGAAATTGTCGTCAGTGTAGTCCAGAAAATTCCTGAATTGCTTGTGCTCTGCTGCATTAACACTCCAGCAACTGTCAGGGTGGCTGAAGTCCCCCAGGAGGGCCAGGGCATGTGAAAGTGAAGCTTCTTCCAGTTGTCTGAAGGAGACCTTATCTACTTCTTTTTCCTGAGCATGTGCTCTGTAGCAGACACCTGCCACAACATCACCCATGTGCATCTGCCATCCCAAGGTAGAGCTCCATGTGCTCCTGCTGCTCTCTTGTACAAAGAGCAGCTCAGTCTCCTCACTTTCCCAGCCTGTCCCTCCTAATGAGCCTGTATCCATCCACCGCAGCACTCCACTCATGTGAGCCATCCCAGTACGTCACTGTGATTGCAGTGGGGCCATAGCCCTCCCCAGGCTGCAATGGATAATTAAATGGTAAAGTTAAATGATGAATTCCAAAGGAGACAGTGAAAAAAAAATATCATTTTAATCTCTATGTCATCCTTCTTATTTACAGTCCTTCAGAAATAAAAATACCATAACCAATAAACAAACAGCTGAGATTTTTCCTGCAGCTTAATCCAAAAACCTGCAGAAGCACTGGGCGTTAGATAGAAACAGCAAAGAATTCAAGGGAATAATTGAGCACTACAGCCAATTATTTGCTTAATTTTGTCTAATAACCCCTTTTGGGGAAATCACTACGTTTCAGTTTTAAGTTGCCTTGAAAGAATACATCATGCCTGACTTGTGTTTTGGTGACAGTCGGAAAAAGGTAGGGAGAAAGGAAACTCCATCCTTCCTTGTGAGACAGCCGTAAGCCCAGGCAGAATGGCAGCACCTTGAGAACTGATCCAAATACTGCGAGCTGAGGTGCCCCAAAGGGATGGTGACACCGAGACATGACACAGGGTCATGACACAGAGAGGGATGGGTCTTCCCAGACCCTTTCCCATGAGGAGCAGAGAGATGGTCGCTTTGGGGAAAGGAATATGCTGCGCTGGTCTTGGGAGGTGGAGGAAACAGCACACATCTCTGCTCACCAGGCATATTTATGAGGCATTTTGAACACCTGTGTGGTTTTAACATATATGTGTCAATGACATCATAAGATTGCAAGGAACAGCCAGATGGAAGGAAAACTGTTAGAAAAATGAAGGAATATGAAGCAGCAGGAAGGGCAGGGAGGTCTAACCTGTACAGGACAGCACATGGGACAGCAGAGGAGGATGAGACTGGCTGCAGGAGCAAAGAAATCCAAGCAGGTACTGCAGCTATTTTTCATGAGGTAGAATCATGTACAGCAGCCTCATTTTCCCTTGTTATATTGATTGGCACATTGTGATGTTTGCAAAGAAACAGACTGGCTTTTGAACAAATATGAAAATTAAGATATTTCTGCCCTGATGGAAAAGATGCAGCTTGCACAAGAAACTTGTGCCACAACAGTAGCAACTGTGAACAAAAGCAGATGGAGAATAATCCTGATCAGCATGTTTCCTACATACAACCAAGAGAAGTTAAACTGTCTTAGACAACCACAGGGGCCATTTAATAATGCCAAGTTTTAAAAATCAACAGACCTTGGTTATTTCTGTAATTCAATAACTTCGTGTTTACAGCCACTTAATCCATGCAAGCTTTTGCAATCAACCTCACCTGTCAATTTAGTATATTTGCCATTGCGCTGCATTATTCCCATTTCTGCTACTCTCTTAATTTTAAATTTCGTATTTCTAGGTTTTTCATTTGAAAACTTGTCTTATATATTCCATAATATATTATGATACCACGTCAAATTTCTAAATGGCAGTTACAGACATCTTTATAATATGAAAATCAGTCTATAAAACAAAATGTGAGTGTTTGGAGCTCTGTTTCACTGAAGACCTTAGGAAGGAGGTATACACAGAATTGCAGAATCACAGACTGCTTGAGGTTGGAAGGGTCCTCTGGAGGTCATCTGGTCTAAGCCCCTACTCAGCCAGGGACATGTACAGCCAGTTGCCCAGGACCATGTCCAGACGGCTTTTAAGTATCTCCAAGGATGGATACTCTACAGCCTCCCTGGGCAACCTGTGCTAGTGCTCAGTCACTCTCACGCTGAGAACTGTTTCCTGATGTTCAGAGGGAACCTTCTGTGTTTTGGCTTGTGCCCACTGCCTCTCGCCCTGCCACTGGGCACCACAAAGAGCCTGGCTCTGTCCTCTTTGCACCCTCCCTTCAGGTATTTGTACACATTAACAAGATCCCCCTGCTCTGAGCAGATCTTCTCTGCTCCAGGCTGAACAGTCCCGGCTCTCTCAGCCTTTCCTTGTAGGAGAGATGCTCCAGTCCCTTCACCATCTCCGTGGCCTATTGCTGTACTTGCTCCACTGTGCCCACATCTCTCTTGTACTTCGGGAGCCCATAACTGGACCCACACTCCAAGTGTGGCCTCGACAGTGCTGAGTAGAGGGGAAGGATCACCTCCCTCAGCCTGCTGGCAACACTCCACCTAAAGCAGCCCAGGATGCTGTTGGCTTTTCTTTTGCCACAAGGACACCACATGATCCTTGAGGTCACTTCCAACCTAGTATTCTGTGATTCTATGATTCTATGACACATTCCTGGCTCATGGTCGACTTGGTCCACCAGGACCCCCAGTTCCTTCTCTGCCAAGCTGCTTTCTAGCTGGGCAGCCCCCAACATGTACTGGTAGATGGGCTTCCTCCCCCAGTGCGGGACTTTACGCTTCTCCTTTTTGAACTTCATGAAGTTAAACACCACAAAAAATACCATGAAACAAAATATATTTTGTTAATTCCTGTTCAGTAAAGCTTCCAACACAGAAGCTGGGAAGGAAGCTAGCTTCTAAAGAATTATTTTGTCTGCTGTATTTTTTACATGTACAGCTGAGAGCAAATCCCATGCTTAGATAAGCACGTTCATCATTTACAACAAGTTTATTTTAATTTGCAGTTTTCTATATATTTAATGATGATAACAACTAGCAAATTCTAAGCTAAAACTGTCTATTTTTAAGTGCAGCTAATGCTTCTGTGACCAAAGTTAAAACCAGAAGAATAATCAGGTTTACATATCTCATACATTTTTAAGACTATATAGCATGCAGTTCTGTGGGTACAAGATGCTCAAGTAGAGATTTTTCTCTCTTACTAAGCCAGCTGGTACAGTTGAAAAAAATTAAATTTTAATTGTTCTGCCTGTGTCCATGGACAACTACAGCTACAGCAGCATTTTCTTTTCTCTAGATCATATTTTGGCCGCAGCATTAGAATGATCATTAGTGCAAGGTCTAAACTTGGTACTTTCACATTTCAGGGACTCCTACCCATATTGTCTTTGGCTTTGACTATCATGGATTGACAAGTTTTATCTGGAATTTAAGACTTGGACAGCCTCCAGATCACAAATGGGATGGTTAAAAAAGAAAATTGCTTGAACCTTGCTAACACTACAAAGTTTCAATAAAAACACACACAGCAAATTATATTTTCATGTGTTCAGTAGTGAACTGAACTCACTATCAGAGGAGCAGACTGTGGCTATTTTTTATAGGAGGTTCCTTATACATAAAGGACCTTTAATATAGTTACTAAATTCTTGTGATCTGGAAAAGATATCACTTATCTCAAAGTAGTTTCGGAGGCAGGCATAGCATTCTTTTTATTATTGCAGGAATATCTGTGAAACTGAGAACACTTAACACTGTTTCTTTAGTATGCAACTAAACATATAAATTATTTTCAAACTGTGTAGGGTGTTTGGTGCCTCTATATCCAGTTATCTCCACATTATCATCTGTAGGACAGTAAAGTTACCCATTGCTAGAGAAAGTGGTGTGACACTTGCAATGTTATTATTTCTTCCTTATGTTAGGTGCATCCATTTAAAGGATTATATCAATAACCTCTCTGTATTTCACAGTTACTTTTCCAAAAATGAAATTAATTCTTTACTAGGTTCAAATAAATACATTTTAAATTGAATTTACCTTTATGGGCAACTATTTTAATTCTCACTGATGAAAACAAAGGTCATCACAAATTTCAGAGAGCCTAATTCTTCATGGGTACTAACTTACATGCAAACAACACTATGGATTTGGGGCAAACCACCAGCCATTTTGCTTTAATAAACACACCAGGACTTCATTTATTCTTGCTTACACTGGCCAGCCAAACAGCCACCCAAGTGAAATAGAAAGACAAGAATCAGGACCTGAGCAAGGACTGCAGAAGCTTACTCATAAGAAATTAGCAGCCACTGCATTTTCTTACAGCAGTTGTGGAGCCCTAGTGACACATGGTGGCAGGGGGCTCAAAGGTAGGAGTTGCTGGCGTTGAAGAGCAGTCTTCACAGGTTCCTGTTCAATACAAAGTCTCCAGAAAGCACAGTGCAGGAGTGCAAGTGAGAACACAAAAAAAAACCCCAAAACCCTAGAGAATGGTTCCAGTGTAACCCAAAACCCAAAGGAATAAATTTCCCTTGAAAATAAAAGGCTTAGATTAACTCCTTATGCTCCTATACACCAAAGTACTTCCATGTACTGTTACCTCCCTGCTAAAAGTTATCTGCTCAACTCAACAGGAATCATATAGCACACTCCTGCTGCAAATATAGGCATAGAAAATGTGACACAGGGCCTGTGTTTGTATCAAGCTCTGAAGACACTGCATTTTCCTTCTCTAAAATGAGACATTTTCTAGTCGTGGACTGACTATGCACTGCAATTCCTATTACGTTATGTGTAAGTATATTAAAGAAGACACTATGGTAGTTTTTCACCATAGTAGTAGGCACTGTAAACACTTGCAGGCTTTGGTAATAATACATGCAGAGTCTGCAGAATTGGAGATAAAGTGTCCAGCATCCCAAAGTAAGGAGTGAGTTAAAATAAAAATGAACCATGTTTAAAGGTGTAATGCCATGTAAAGATGCTGACAAGTCTGAGCTGAGCTGAAAAGATCGTGGCCAGTTTAGTACTTGGCATGGATGTGGCAGCAATAAAGTCAAATGATTACTAAAAGCTACAGTGCATATGCAAAGTGAGTATATTTCTACTGAGACAAGCTGTCTCATTTTGAAGAAGCCAGAAATTCGATGGAAAAGACATGTGCAAATCTACGCCAAAAAGGTATGCCACAATCAACAAAGTCTTCCTGCTTGGCGGCCTCAGATTCAGTCCTGCCAGGAGCTTTTCATTATTGCTACAGACAGCTTCACACAAAACATGAGTGTGAACGCAGCAGCTGTTCCTTTCTGCAGACATGTGGGGAAACGTGGTACCCATCAGAAAATATAATTTTTGTATGAAAGACATTATGCAGAAAGCATAACAAAATTATGCATTGAAATCATTGGTGCTAAAGAATGACCTGTGCTAGTTTTCTTCAAAAAGAGGAACTCCCAAACAACCACCAGCAGTGGGGACTTCTGTGGGCAGAAGTAGTGAAAGCAACTGGTTTTAAAGACAGCCGCGTAGTAAATAAGTCTTCACAAATTTATACAAACATAAATCACATATAGATCCTAATTCTGATCTCCAGTATACTCATAAAAACTAGGAGAAAGCCTCCCCAAGCAAGTGGAACTACATTTCATGAGGAGGTTCAACGTAAGAAGAAAATACAAGTACAATGCTGTAAAACAGCTGGTGACCATCAGGCCTGTTGAATTCAGACCACAAACTCATTAAGGCAGGAACTGCTTCTTTCTTTGTGGCTGGTGTCTTATTCCTTAATTGCCAGTGTTATTACCAAATGAGAGTAGAATGGAAAGCTCTGATTTTTGCTAATTCAAAGCAGAACTAGAATTACACAAATTTGTTAGAATTGGAAACTAAAGTTTGACATGCATAAATAACAGAAGCCCTATTACACTCTGTCAAGCACTAGAGAGTCGGTCACGTTTGACTTTGCTATGGTAACACATTGTGTCCAATACTAACATTTTACACAATCTCCTGCTTTTAAAAAAAAGAATTAGCCATTCATGTTTCTCTATGTACAGTTCAATGAAGATTCAAAACCTCTTGATGAAAATAGATGAGAAAAACACCAGTGTTGCAATAAACATACTTCCTAAAATCTTGGCACAGACAGAATTAAGTAGTCAGCCTACTTCAGTCTGTCTCAAAGTGATATATTTCCCTGGTTTTGTTTGTAATATTCTCTGAATATTATTAACTAAGTCTTTCCATGGATGGTTCCAGTGTGCCAAAGCCACACACTGAATGTTGTAAATAGAAAATGAACATAGTAAAAGATCAGAGACTAATACAATATTAATACCTAGTTAATGTCTATAATAGACATAGGGAGGAAAAAGTAAAAAGACAAACAAAAACAGGATCAGACACTGGTTTCAGAAAACTGCACTTAATGACTGAGCTGTGCTCCCACTGGAGGAAGAAAAAGACTTTCCTTTGATATTAATGGAAACAGGAGAAGGACTTCATTCACCTAGAGATGCTGCAAACTGAAAAGACATGTATCCTTGAAGACTATGTGAAAAACAAAGGGAATGTTACCTTTTATTTTACTTTGTTCACTGCTATTTGACACTAGAAATAGAAAGGTAGTCTCCATAGCACCAAAAAGCTTCAGTCAGCCACTAGAACATCCAAGCACAGTAATAAAGATGCTTATTAATTTTTTTCCTCTGGCATACAGTGGAGGTGATACTGAAAAGGCAGCAAAAAACAACAGAGGTCCTAACATAGACAACCTGTGCTTAAAAATCATGCTCCAAGAAAGATCCAAAGGACAAGTAGGTAATAAATCCATAATGCTTATGAAGGGCATCTTACCTCATCTCATCCTCAACATTACAGCAGAAGATAAAGATTTCTAGTTTCAGAACAGAAAAAAACCCATTAGTTTTAAAACGAATTATTGTGTGAATAGGTTATTTTCTTTACCTCACTGTGCATTTTTTCCTAAATAGGTTTGAGATTCAAATTTTTTAATATACCTTAAAAAACCCCGTAGCACTAGATTAAAAAGCATCCTCCTTTTTCTTTCAACAGTATATAGATTTACATTCAGAGTATCGTGTCAGCTGCAGGCAAAACAGCTGCTAGTTCACTAGGATGCAAACTTAAACCCAGTTCTTGTTCCTATACACAGTGTTTAAGTTTTCTTTGTGACTAAAAGTTGCACACAAGAGACGATGGGTCAAGCTCTAGTCTCATCCAGTCAGACATAAAAGAGAGCAAACCCCCATGAAATCTAGGCAGGCAGAATAACATGCAAAAGAAGTCAGGTCTCTTAGGCAGGAGCGCTAATCCATCCACAAAACAGCCTTGCACGTTGTTTCCTTTGCCTTCCAATCAGTTTGTGTACAGCTATGACAACCATTTACCATTTGTGCCACTGGTTATCTTCAGGGAAACCATTTGTTGGTAGAAAGAACCTCTGCCCTCCTCCACCTTCACCAGTTGCAGTTGTGGATCTCCAGCCACCCCACCGTATTCAGCTGGGCCCTTGGCAAACTTACCCACCCCCTTAGTAGTGGTGTCCCAAAGTCTGAATTTTGACTTGCATCTGGCAAGCATTCCTATGTTAAAAGAATTTGCAGGGTGTTCACAACTGAGGGCAACTTGCACACAAAATAGTCATTTGGAGCCAGTGACTATGCCAGCTTCAGACGTAGATTTAACATTGTGGGTTTTACAAGCCTTTGAAGCTAACCCCAGAACAATTGTCAGCATTTATAGTGGTGATTTCTAACATGCCACTGGGGATTGCTTCATAATCAGAAAGAAAAGAAAAAGAACCACAAAAGTGAAAGTCCTGCCAGAAAAGAAGTAGACCAAATCAGACAGATGGTTAATATTAACTGAAAGGGCATCCAGATTTGTGATTTTCTTTTTCCTTAACAGCAATATCAACAAACAATTTAAGAAAGCTCATAATGCTTCTTCAATTAACTGTTCAAACACTTAGTCTCCTTGTATTCCATAGGTGACCTGTCAGCACCATCAGATAGGTCTCCCATACCAGCAGGGCAAGCGGGGATAGGTGGACATCTCACACTGTTCCAGAGATTTCTCCTTTTTAACTAAGTAACCTTTTTTGTCCACTAAGAACACAGGTAACCTGTGTCCTCTGATCATTTTTTGGATGCGGAGTATTTTTAGGCTTTAACCTTTCATGGATTATCTGTTCCTCTGTAATTTAAATACAGCTGCACAAGAGAAGGAGGGAAGGGGTCCAGGCAGTAACTAAAACAGCTGTTGCAGAATTAAAAGAAACTGGTGAACTCTTTTGTCTGTCTTGGGAGATAATAGCAAAAGGCCTATTTTTCTACTCCAACTAAAAAGCGAAGAAAGCAAAGAGAAGGAGGATTCAGCCATGGACCTGACTGTCTCCTATAACTATGGTATAAGAATAGGAAAGTTGTTCTCGCTGGCGGGCTGGAGACTGATCGAGGATGTTACCCCATCCATCTACTCAGGGTCAGACCCAGGCAGAGCTACACGAGACCTGTGTCTAAACTTAGTAAGACCTCTGCCCCAGCAGTGATTGCTTCTGCAGTCCCTGGCATCTGCTTCAGGGAGAGAACGAACTGCAGCCTGGAGGTCAGCCTGGCGAGGGCTGGCTTTTATCCAGCCTGCATGGGGCCAGCAGCCTATGGAACGGCACAGCTCTGCTCACACTCTGTGGCCATCAGCCTGAGCTTGCTCCGCGCCATCCTTGTGGCCCAAATCATTGTCGCCATTTTTTGGTGGCAAATTATGCACAAAACCAAAAGGCGTAACGCACACCCTGCCGCTGCAGTGTTACTGAAACGTCGTGCTAATGATGTGTTTTTCCTGTCCTAGCACAGGGCATAAAGGCGTGCACTGACCTCCAGGCATTGCATGTGGTGAGAGAAGCCTCACATGGTGCAACGTGCATTTGCGCTGCCTGGTTGTAAAGATCCTGAGATGGAAATACCCGGCCAGCTCTGTCCAAGTTTCCCTTGCCCCATCTCAGAGCAAACTAGCACATGTACATCCTGAATGATGAACCATAGGATAGGGCCCTTGCAGCAAAGCAGGCATTATGATAAAGTGTCAGAATATTTGCTCTCATACACTCTCCAGTGGTAGAGAAAATGATGTCAAAGAAGTTCATCTATGTGCTTTTGTTTCTCCCATGATGCCCGGTCTGTAACTAGGTCCCCAGGAGGTTTTTTTCTTCTTGAGACTCAAGTATCCACTCAAAACCTAGAATTCGTGGCCAGTAGGCTGTTATGTCCGGGGCTGGGAGCCACGTCTCTTTCTTCTTGGGTGGCTTCCACAGTTGGACACTATAATCAGGATCAATTATGGATTTATTTCCCACAAAGAACAGCCACTTCTCATGGTTTAGTCTGCCTCTTGGGCCAGTGCATGAGACAACTCAGATTCCTGTGTCCCAGACAGAAAAGAAATTCTTGCAAAAGAAATAGGAGAATGTTTAGCAGACAGGATTTCTTGGAAATAATTCTTCCTACACATAGTAGGACACGATGTGGGCAAAATATGTCATTAGATAGGTATTACTAGGTTATGAGAAACCCTCTGAAAATCTTTGGGCAATCTATGTGAAAATCTTTTCAAACATCTGAAGACAACATTTAAACATTACACAAAAGAAGTACATAGATGAAACAAAGAAGAAGGAGGGAACAAACCCTAGCTTTTTCATACATGAAGCTCTGTCTATGAAGCAAATGGAGATTCAGGTTCCTACTGTCCAAACCAGTGAAGCATCCCAGAAGTTGCAGCTTCATAAAATACCACTTTGCTGGAGTCACACAGTTTTGTCTACAAAACAGCCACACATGACCATCGAGTGTCTGGGAGCGTGGAGCTGGCAGTGCTCCAGCCTCAGCTGGGCAGGAGGACATGCTGCAGGCCCATGGCCCACCAAACGGATGAGTTCCTCCTGCTGAGTTTCCTCAACAAAACCTGAATTATCAGTGTGCACCAAAAGAACAGGTCCATGCTGAATGGTCCTTGGCTGTACAAACACCTCACCCACATTAACAGTTGCTCTGGCAAAACAAAGATAGCCAGGGTACAACACTTCTTTTTTTCCTACTCGGATGCAGCTCTCAATAGTTCTGCTCTATTTTACATGCCATTAAAGGTACAATCCCAGTATGACCGCAGTATGCCTGCCTGCTGCTCGTGCTGTTGCGCTGCAGTCTAGCCTGCTCCTGTGCAAGAGCCCATGGAGCTATCTGGGCGTGGAACAACAGGAAAAGGTTTCTTATCAATACTTGTAAATACTTAAAGGGAGGGTGCCGGGTAGATGGGAACAGTCTTTTTTCAGTGGTGCCCAGTGATAGGACAAGAGGTAATGGGCACAAACTTGAATATAGGAAGTTCCATCTTAACATGAGAAGGAACTTCTTTCCTTTGAGGGTGGCAGAGCACTGGAACAGGCTGCCCAGAGAGGTTGTGGTGTCTCCCACTCTGCAGACATTCAAAACCCACCTGGATACTGTCCTGTGCAACTTGCTGTAGATGACCGTGCTCTGGCAGGGGGGTTGGACTAGATGATCTCCAGAGGTCCCTTCCAACCCTGACCATTCTGTGATTCTGTGTGTGTCCTCAGCCAGCACCTCCAGAGAAACATCAGGGCCCTGCTGAGTCAGCAGTCATGGTACTCACCAGGAGAGATATTCCAGCCCTGTCATACTAATTGCTGCAGCTGTTAAGAATATCAGATATCAGTATTTTGAAAGCTTTACTTGTCACTATTGCCAGATGTCAAAGTAATTATTAACAAAGATGCTAGTGGTATCTGAGATGTCTGCAGTGAGGTTATGGTGACCCATATAAAAAGTCTCAGTTCACATTCCTGTGGTCTGGGACTTCAGAAGAGTCCTATTAGCAGATAATTCGTACATTGAGTACTACATTTAGTAGTTTCTAATTGTACTTGAAGGTCCAGCTAACATATCTGCAAGACCTTGGAAAGGTCAGGCATGACCCAGTAAACCATCAGAATAAAGAAGAGGCCTTTACACGCATATCACACTTAAAGCTGAAGAAACATTTTTAAGGCTTGCTCCTTTGTTACAGTTTTCCCATCAAATTAAAAATTATCCTTCAGTTGTTTTAAAAATAGGTTACTGAAGTAACAACTGCTTTCCTTCAAATCCTCTTGAATTAGGGGGAAAAGCAATGGGAAAACACAAAGAAGGGGGTAAATCTTTCACTGTTGATTTGTTTTGCACTGTGTAGTACAAATGTGGCTTAATAACTCTAGCATATCTCTTTGAGAGAAAAGCTTTCGTTTTTAAAGCACAATTCTTTCTAGAGTAAAAAGTATCTTGGCCATTTGCTATCCCCAAGATGCCCAGATTGGACAAACTCATTTTACAAAGTAAAACTGTGTTTTGCTACCTACCCACCTCTTACACCTGTGTGGGTTCTCTGTTTTGTGTGCCATTGCCACAAATATTTTAATTTCAATTGTTGATGAAACGTGGAACAGGAAGAGTCCAGTGGAACAGAACAGAGTGGGGACAGTGGACACAGAGGTGGATTTCAGATCTTGTCTCTGCCTACATCTCTTCTAGAAGACCTGTTCCCGCATGACCAGGACTCGGGGATGTCCAGGGATAAAAGTGCTTCTCTGTCAGCTGCAAAGAGTAAGGAATAGAGTAGGAGACACAATAACAATTCTAGTTTGAAACATTTGTGTCCTCTTGGCTATGTTTTGAGTGGTTAAACTGCCATTATTATTTCCCAGTTTAATAGGAATTGTTCCAATTGCTCATGTTCGTTAGCATCAGAGAGCAAAATAAACGTTAAACCAGATTATGAGTACTTGTTTCTACAGCTAAAATAAATAAACTGTCTTATTTTCAGTGTTTATTTTCAGTGAAAACTAGGGCTAGGATGAGCATTTACTTGTAATATTTTCTCCACTCTTCTAACTTTAAAAAAATGTCATAGTAAAATACTTAACATATAGGCCTAAAATGAGAATCTGGCCCTGCTTCTTTATCCAAATATAGAACTTGTCCTCCATATGAGAATAGCTTGGATAAAACAGTAATTTCTTGAAAGTGTTGTCATCACTTGTGTATAGGAAGAGACAGAGCTAATTTTTAGTTAAAGAAAGCTTTTAATTTTAGCAATGCCTTTTCCTTTTTATATTTTTTTGGTCCTTTTTAAAAATTCTCCTTTCATATTCCTCCAGTTTGAATAACTGTGCTCTTTGGACTTTTTCTGAGATGAAACACAAAAATTGTTTGATTTCATTTTGAAGCCACTGAAAATTTACAGACAACTGTAAGCTTTCTCCTATCTTTTTCCTTTTAAACCTCTACACCTTTTTTCTGGTGGGGAAAAAGCAGAAAAGTAAAAAGAGTAAGTGGGGTCAGCAGAAGTACTGAAAATTTAAAATAGCAAGAATAGTAAACTGAAATTTTAAATTAAAAAAAAAGACATTAGGTGCCCAAATATTAGTTGAAATTAATTTTTCTTTTGAAATTTTTTCATCACCAAAATGAAAAATCAAGTCACAATCATTATTCTTTCATGGAAAAAGCCGAAGCTGACACCACCACACCTTTCTGAGGTGTACTGGCAAGCAATGTATTGGAGAAAGAAGCAAGCACAGTTAGAGCATTGTGTACCTATTATGAAATGCCTCAAGGTCTGTGAGGACCACACCAGTGCCAATGCATATAAGAGACAACCGCTGCAAACGCTGATTTATTTGGTACAGCAAACCACCTGGATACATATCACAATCTGAAATACAGCTTTTTTTTAGACTGTGTGAGGCTTAACATGGCTACCACCAGATGCTTGGACTTGTACATGCCCAAAGTAGAACAGAACGGAGTATACGCCAACACACTAAAGAAACCCTAAATTTGAATTGTGCTTCTATGAACAACTGCAAAAAATTGTACTGTCTGTTCCTTATGAATATATATATATCTCTACCTTTCAGCAGGTCATGCTATTATGCTCCTCCAGTGAAGCAAGAGGCATAATCTAAGAATGGCCTACTATGCCTCTGGTTTTATCCATCAAATTCATATGGCATCTGCTGGCTGACACAGAATTCTGCTAATTCTAGTTGTACTAATTTTGCACAGATTTTTAATGCTGGTGACAGACCTCGACTTCTGGACAGGTAGAGTAGAGCAGAAGATTGTTCAGAAGATCTGAACAATCCATACATGGGTCTCTCTCACATTCTTAAGTGCCCTGTTACTGGCTTCACATTCTCCATTCATCACCAGTATGTTGCTAAGCGTAGGCATATCCCAACAGATGTGATGCCAGGAGGTGACTTCAGCTGTCAGTTGCCTTTCCATTTTAGAATCATAGAATCATTTAAATTGGAAAAGACCTTTAAGATCATAATTTTGTGCCCTGTTGGTCAAATTACAGAAGACAGGATGGACCAGTACATGACTAAGCCCTAGAAAGAGGTGCTTTCTGAGAAATGAAATAATTCACAAAACCATCAGATCCCAAGGGATATAGAGCTAAGAATATGTGTCTACCTTCTAATACACTTTGTTGAGGCTTTGAGAAATGAATTGCTACTACAGCAAAAAAATAATCTTTGCTCTGAGAAAAATACACTCTAAAATCTGCTGGATAAAAAAAAGTATACATAAAGATGTTTCTGTAACTGTTAATCTTCAAAATATCTAAGAGTGATTTCCCCTTTTTAGGAGAAAACTCCTCAAAGAAGGAAGACCTGGTAATTTTCTTGCAGATGAGACTATCCATCAGGACTTATCTTCAAGTAACCATGATGCAGGAATTGGGTGTCACTACCAAATAGTAGGCTATCCTGTGCCCCTCCCTCTCATTCAACTCCTAAATGAATTTCAAATACAGCATTACGTTTCCAGTATGATTGGAATTACGTGATTGTAACACTCCAGTTTGGACAAAAGAGTCAAGCTACTTGTGTTTTTTCAGCCTTTCACTTAGCATTCTCCTAGCTTTAGTATAAATTATAATGCCACATATTGGTCTCTGGGACTGGAACTGCAGCAAAGCATTAACTGTAAAACTTAGCGGATATTGCAAATAACATCAGACTGGGTAATGCTCAGAAAGCAAGAGCGAAAGACCGCAAGTTTTCCTAGGAAAAGAGGAAAGGACAGAAAGGCCTCTGATTCTCTGTTCCCCAGCACCAGTCCACATTTACATTATTTCCTTCTACCCAGTCAGTGGGGGAACAGCGCATAGAAATCCTCAAACCCCCATTTTGGCTTCAGAAAAGTTAAAAGATCAAGTTGGGCCTTCATCCCTGTTCCAGGACAGGAAAAAAAAGACACAAAAAGCCCCAAGACAAACTGCTGTAGAACAGAAGACTCCTCTTCAGCCAGTCCCAAGTTCACAGGACTAAGTAAACCGATTTGCCAGCTCTTTGTATGAAAGAAGGAGGGGAAAGACTGGCTTAAGGTTTCCTGGCAATGTAGCCACAACTGAATCAACTACGCCAAGGTTTTAAGAGAAAATGTTGCAGCTGAAATTCCCCTAATCACGGTGAAATGGAAGAGAAGATATGGTAAGCCTAGAAGGTGTTCAGTCCTCTTTGCCACCCTATTCTGTCCCTCTTCCCAACTAAGAAGTAAGATTTTCTTGCCTAGGAGAAAGGGAGCTACAGGTTTAGATAGAGTCTGACGCAGACAGTCCAAGATTTTGCTACTGAATGAAGCCTAAGGCATCTCAGGGAAGATGCTCTGCTGCCACAGTGGTTTCATAGCAATCACGAGGTCATAAGTAATTCAGTTAAGAAGGAGCCACAGGAGGTGTCCAGTCCAACCTCCTGCCCACAGCGAGGCCACTTCTTAGCTCAGATCAGGTTGCTCAGGGCTTTATCCAGTTAGGGCTTGAAAGCCTTCAATGATGGAGATAGCACAGCCTCTCTGTATCCTGGCTCCACTGCTACGCTGTCCTCACAGGGAAAAAGTTTCTCCTTATATCCAGCCTGAACCTTTTTTTGTTTCAACTTTTGCCCACTGCCTCTCATCCGCCCACCATGCAGAGCTGTGAAGAGCCTGGCTCTGTCTCTCTAATCACCTCCCTGTAGGCGCAGGGAGGATGCTCCTGTTAGGTTACTCACCAAAGGAAAATTTGCAAAACCTAAGTAATAGAAAGCTGGATTACTGCTTTAATGTGGTTGTCAAATAGCAATGGGATTAAGTTCAATTCAAATCTAAAATCGGGGAAATTCATGTTGTCCCAGGGCTGTTTATTGGAAAAAAGATATACCAAGATGTAATTTAGAGGCAGGTGGACTGAGAGTTACATATTCTTCTTAAAACTGCATTAGTATTTGTTGTTAAAAGTTAGTACACTACCATTATGGTCTAACTCCACCAGTCGGCCAATGAATACAGCCAAAGCACTGAAACTGCTATGCAAATAGGAGCCTTTCTCCAGCAAATACAAGATCAATGTAACCTGAATACTGATTAGAACAGACAGTTTATATTATTCTGGTTTATTTTCCTGCAGCCCTGGCAAAGGTCTATTTCTTAGAATTTGCCAGCACAAATTTTTTTGGGATGGGGTTTTTTCCCCCCCAGCTTGGGATTGTCTTTAATTACTGTGAGCTTAAGCACAGAAAATATTTGTTGAAGCAAGAAGTGACTGTCTCCATGAAAAATATCACACTTCTGTTGTCAAATGTCAGATCCGAAAGTGAGACACAGACAATTGGAGCTCCTTCTACTCATAGTCAAGCAAGGGCAATGACAAAAGACTGACATCATAGATCCATTGTGGAAGGAAATGCAACATCTAAAGGGTGAAGTGAGAGGTCCCAGGCTACAAGCTAGGTTGTACAATGTCCTAAGAAGAGTACTCCATGTGGTCAGGGTAACATTTTCCATTTGTCTGCTTAAGTTCATTAGACCCTTAGAAACTATAAGCTTTATTTCAGGCAGCTGCAGGGCAAAGGCCCTCTCACATATTTTCTGGGCAGATAGCAAGGTCCTGAAGTGCACCATGAAATACAATGCATTCACTAAATTACTTGCCTTGATTGCCTTAAGAATTTTTATAATTTTGTGACTATTAAACTAAGTGAGTGCCAGCTGAATGGTCTTATAGAATAGAATGGAATGGACTGGAATAGAATAGAATAACAGAACATTTTAGTTGGAAGGGACCTACAACAATCATCTAGTCCAACTATCTGACCACTTCAGGGCTGACCAAAAGTTAAAGCATGTTATTAAGTTAAGNACCAAAAGTTAAAGCATGTTATTAAGGGCATTGTCCAAATGCCTCTCTCCTGGTTTGAGTGACACAGGGCTAATTTCTCTTTTAATACTTCGGAAAACAGCACTTTTAGAAGACTCTAGTGTCTGAATTTGTGAAAATACTTACTTTATAGCTAGCTATGGGTGTGAGTTTCAAGATCTCAGTGTTTCCGAGTTTGCCAGGTGCAGGGATAAGGAGGAGCGAGACCCGGGCACTTGACCCAAGCTGGCCAACAGGATTATTTCATACAATGAACGTCACAGTCAATATAAATTAGAAAGTTTGCTGCAAAGTTTGCTCCCTCCTGATGGCTGCCATCCTGAGAACTTCTTGCCCCAGTGCTGGACCCCTGAGGTCTTCCCTTCCTCCTGAAGCTGTAGTGCCCACAGCATCCCACGTTTACTGTCCACTGCTGGGAGTGCACAGCTTCCTACTGGTAGAATTGGCCGAGTACTATCCTTGTAGATTTTATATTGCTATCAGGATCAATATTGGTTAGTTAGTGTTATTAATGTTAATCATCATTAAATCTGTTTATATTTCAACCCCCGGGGTTTCCTTGGTTTTTCCTGATTCCCCTTCCTGTGTGAGGAGGGGTCATTGGGTGATAGAATAATTGTCTAACAATAAGTTGTTGTGGGTTCTCCAACTGTAACCGCCTCTTAAACACTGACAGGCTTGGGGCATTGACCACCTCTCTAAGGAGCCTGTTGCAGTGTTTGACCACCCTCTTGGTAAAGAAAGGCTTTGTAATATCCAGTCTAAGCCTTCCCTGGTACAGCTTTGAACTATTCCCATGCATCCTATTGCTGGATCCCAGGGAGAAGAGATCAGCACCTCCCTCTCCACTTCCCCTCCTCAGGAAGCTGTAGAGAGCAATGAGGTTGCCCCTCCGACCTCTTTTCTCCAAACTAGACAAACTTAAAGAGTCCTCTGCCATTCCTCACAGGACATTCCTTCCAGTCCTTCCACCAGCTTTGCTGGCCTCCTCTGGACACATCCAAGGACCTTCACATCCTTCTTAAACTGTGGGGCCCAGAACTGCACACAGTACTCAAGGTGAGGCCGCACCAATGCTGAATACAGCGGGATTATCACCTCTTTTGACCGGCTGCTGGTGCTGTGTTTGATGCACCTTGGGATGCGGTTTGCCCTCTTGGCTGCCAGGACACACTGCCGACTCTCATTGAGCTTAATATCAACCAGCACCCCCAGATCCCTTTCTGCAGAGCTGCTCTCCAGCCACTCCTCTTTTATACTTGTGCCTGTCTTTAATCCAACCCAGGTGCAGAATCTGGTTGCACTTGTTAAACTTCATCCCACTGATCGTAGCCCAGGGCTCCAATCTATCTAGATCCCTCTGCAAGGCCATTGTCCCTCAAGAGAGTCAACAGCACCTGCCAGTTTGGTATCATCAGCAAACCTGCTAATGATGCATCCAACTCCTGCATCCAGATCGTTGACAAATATATTGAACCCTGTTCTGGCCCTACAACTGTACCTGAGGAACACCGCTGGTGACCAGTTGCCAGCCAGATTTAGCCCATTCACTACAACCCCCTGAGCTCCTCTCTTCAGCCCCCCCTTCAGCTCTGCCCCTTTTAGGTTAGACTGCTGCAGGTAGTCATCAAACACTAAAGAAACTGACAGATGGACTATCTAGTTTCTTTGGTATAATGAAAACACCCGATTCACTGAATCAAATGTAATCACAAGTAACACATAGCATTTGTGACTACAATCAATAAATTTATTCTCATGGCAATAGTAAATGACCCTTATAGCAGCAAAGTTGACCCGAACAAAATTAAGCAATTATATAATTTACTGCTTGCAGTAGATTAAAATATGAAATATTCAGGAAATTCAATGATGATGAATCTCTTTAAATAATAGTTACTGTAATTAATCAGCCTTAACGTTGCTTAATTTTTATACCTGTTACCTGCTCATTTATCATACCAGCTTGTAACATGAATGATTTCATTGTCTGTCATTAATAAAACAGTAACTGAAAGATCAATAAATTGACATTCTGGCAAGAATATTCTGATGTGATTAAGCTCTAAATACATGAAAGAGAAATAAAACCTATGAAGTAACAGAGGTAGGAAATCAGCTACTACGGTGCCTTTAGCAACTGAGTCTTCACTGGCAATGTAGAGGAAGACCTAGATAATGATATCCTAATCCTATGCAATATTCTCTCAAAAGTAGCACTCTATTTTTACCTCTCAACCTGATTCTCAGGGAAGACATATGTCTTGATGATGAGCTTGTTAAACAAAATTCACATTTCTGCTGAAACCAAACACACCAATTCAGTCAAGACGTTTACTTTATGATCTTTTACAGTCTTTCCCAAACCTCTGCTGACTTCCCCATTTCAGAGACGCTAATTATAAATTTCTTTTGCTCTAAGACAGATAATAGCCTTCAGTTCTCCCCCTCATGGCACTCCATGTTCCAGAAAGTTTCTTTTAATTTAACCTTTTTCACTGAAATCTGTCTAGTTGATTAACTTATCTTCACCATCTTCATGACAAAACAAAGACTATCTAAACCCACAGTCGCATAAACAAGGAATACCTGCCCCAGAAGTAGCACAGTCATCAATAGGCTTCAGCAGATGATGAAAACATATCCCAAGTGCTGTTCTAAATTATTTTAGCCAAGAATTTGCTACTTCATTGTCAGACTTCATGTGTCTGAAAACTTTCTTTTGCCCCCTGAATATATTATGTAATCCTCTAACAGTTAACATCTACTCTTCTAAATCTTCTATTATTAAAATTATGTCAAGGAAGTGCTCACATGGTTAGAATTTTGTGTATTTTTTTGTGCTAAATTACCTGGTCTAATTAGAGACATGATTTCTAGATATACCTTGTCTCTTGTATGTCCTTAGATCACCACAGCTAAAACACCACTATCATTAAAAGAGCAATCATTCTTTTACATATACTATTTTCTGCAGCTATGCCACTCTTCAGCTATGAATTGCTGAAATTAACAGTTAAGATTTTCAAAACCACTTTTCATGATCCACAACTGATCCTGTTGAAGCCTTTATTGGAGAGACATTGATTTTAAAGGAAGAAAAATAAGGCCAGTACTAAAAACCTTCACGTACCTTGGCCTTTTTGTACCTAAGTCACATTGAAATCAAATGTCTAGGTAAGAATTAGGCAGTGAGTAAATTTCAGGTGTTCGTGATTTTTCCTCCTGCTGCTCTGTGTCACTGCTGAGCAAAGAGTATGTAAGATCTGGCTCTCAAGTGGGCATTCATCTTTTTGAGAGAGAATATTTTACAAGAACAGAAACATCATCTGTCTCTCCGGGTGCGTTTGATTCGTCACTGTGAATTACGAATGGTAGTTCTGTTGCTAGCGTGTTCCAACAGGATTAGGATGTCACATCTGTGTTTGTGAAGGAAGAAAAGGAGGGATAGGAAAATGAGAAACGCACGTGATTTTCCCACTTCTTGTACTTGACATACACGATAGGCACTATGCAGACTCACCTTTATACACTTTCTCTTTTTCTATACTGTTTGCACAGCAGACTTTAACCAGCTTAAAAACTAACAAAATTATCTGAAAAACAGGACAAAGCCCTGAAAATACAGTCTTTTCCATTATATGAGTCTAATGCAAATGTAACCCAACAAGACCCATCTATGAAAATAAGAAAGGCTTATTACATAAGGCCCCAAAACAGGCTCTGAGAAATCTAAAATCAGAGTTCAGATGTAGCTTTGCTTCCAAGCCCCGCAGAATTTTTGTTTTCTACTGTTTTCTCCCCTTTCTGGATCCATCTCCAAATAAAAAGAAAAAAGGAACATACAACAGTTTCCTGTAAGCAAGAGTTTATTTTCCAGGTATGCCCATAGCAAATACATGACAGTTAACATTCTTTGGTTTCCTGAAATGGTAATTTCTTCTTGAGAAGCACCTGGAGGTATACAACAGTCCGGTATCTCTCCATGCTAACTTACCGAGACTTGTTTTCTTCCACATCTAGTTATTGTAGAAAAATAGTTGCAACCTTTTTGTAAATGCTTTGTTCAGTCTCCAACAAGTTGTCAACAGAAGCTGTTTACACATCTTATCATGACCTCTCATTGATCTCTGAAAAATAATGGATAGTTCAAATAGTATCAGTTTTGCTCATTCACAGAAACTGTAAAGGAAGTATGAAAATCAGTAAGGATGAAGCAAAAAATGTTTCATCTATTATTGTTGCATTTTTTCTTCCAGTAACAAATTGTTTTAATAACTGGGTTAGTCCTAAACCCCAGTAAACACCATGTGAAGGACCATATGCCATACACAAATTTACCAAGTATGACTACCACTGTGATTAATTTGAATATAAGAAATGCTAAACAAATTAATATTAATAAGATGTTTGAAGTGAAATGTTGCTCTGGTTTTTCCTAGGTTCATAGGCAATGGAAGGAAATATTTCATACATGAGGTATTTTTGATGGTAACTGGACAGATAATATGCAGCAGGAGGAATGATTAAAAATCTTCCACTTAAAATGTTATGCTGTTTTTGTGGAAACTTAAGCCAATTAAGTTTCCGCATTTGGAAGAGCTCCAGTAACTCGACAAAGTCACATTTAGAGCTCTCTAGGTTTCACATGGGTGCATGGCTGAGCAGTGGCTTCATACACAAAATACTGCAATGAAAATAAAGAGAACATTCAAACTGCTTTTACATCTCCAGATATATGAAAAATTCAGGTTCTACCTTATTCCAGTCATTAATGGCAAAATCATTTATCTTCCTTCAGGTTTCAATTGCAGGAAAAGAAACCAACTAATGAACGGCACAATAAAATGTTTACATTAAAATTCCCAAATAAAACCTACAATTTGAAACTCAGAGTGGCCAGTGTTTGGGACGGGAGCTACAGTTATTTTAATTCTATAGAATTGAGCTTAAGCCATGTACATATTATAAAAACTAAAAACACTGATAAAATACCTTCCTTAAAAGTCCTGAAAAGATTCCATCTGTTGGGTGCGAGATGAGAAAGATTTTACTGTTTATCACCTTGACTAAACACGTAAATATATCCACTTGGTTCTGAGATGAGACAGTGGAGGGAAAAAAAAAAACACAAAACAACCAACAAACTTATCTGGCTTTGGTTACAAATCACTATAACATATAGTGACTACAGCACTTAAAAAAAAACCAAAAAGCCAAAAAAAAACCCAAACCAAAACAAAAAACCCCAAACCCTGAGAGATTAAAAGAAGCAAAAGCAAGAAGACTACATAGTTTCCAAAAAATGCATTTTGAAAATTCTTTCCTAGTAAGCCAAGATTTGTGGCTGCCTGCAGCTGGAGAAACCTAACAAGACATGTTCTTGCTGGCTTTTACAGATGGATGGGGCCATGCATAGTCCAGACTCAAGGGTATCCACTTAGGTAAACACAGCAACCAGTCATGGGTTTTGTAACATTTTCTACAGTTTTCTAAAGTTTTCTATTGATTGGGACATTCAAGATTGACTACCTTCTCGCTAACAAGAACATTAAATTTTGACAGCAATCAAGTGAGCACAAAATTTATTTATGTCTGCAGATCCTCAGCTAAGATAAATCTTTGCATCTCTGTTGACTTCAGTGAAATTATTTCTATGGCATTTGAAAACACTCTATCAATATGTCATAATAGTTTTAAGACATAGCAATCAATACTCTCATCTGATATACACCCCTCAAATTTAACCCCATGGTCTAAATATAATTGTCAAAGGAATCTTAAACTGATTAGGTGTTTAACTGTGCTATGAACTGATTCAACTCCTCAGTTTAGCACCTGGCCTCGAAATTCTGAAAGGAGATTTACAAGAAAGGCTGAAAATTCAATTCTACTACAATTGTAGTAGAAGCAAATGCAGAGTACTAACAACAGCAAAAAAGTAAGGCTATGCCAGTTATGGCAGGCATCCAAAACAATTTCTGACAAATCCTAAACTTTCTTATAGCTCCTTTATAAATCACATGCAGCTTTAATGTCAAAGTGAAAGTTTATTAGATGCAGAGGAGTCTAGTACACACACTTATGCATCAAACTTTTAAAACTTTCATAATACTTTCTGTGACCACTCCAATTTTTGCCCACAGGGAGAAGAGTATGAGAAGGTGAAATATTTCTGTCTGTATAAATCTTTCTTCCTTCATCACAGAGAACATACAATCACTCAGGTTGGAAGGGATGTCAGAAGTCCAGCCTCCTGCTCAAGTCAGGGTCAATACTGAATTCAGAACAGAATGCTCTGGGCTTTGTTTAGTTAGGTTTTTAAAACCTTCTGAGATGGACATACTATGGCCTCTCTGGGAAACCTTTTCTACTACTTCGTTATCCCCTGTAGTGACTTTCCTTATATCCAGTTAGAACATTCCCTGGTTTAGTTTGTGATCACTATCTCCTGCTGTGCATCTCAGTGGTGGTTCTGTATTCTCAGTAACCTCCTCCTCTGCATTGGAAGGCTGCCATTTGGTCCCCAAAAGCCACCTCTTCTCCAAGCTGAACAAATCCATCTCCCTCATCCCCTCCGCCCAGAGTCTGTGCTCCAGCTCCCAACCATCTTGGTGGCCCTTGCTGTACTCAGGTTCATCATCATCTTTGTTATGCTGGGGCCTCAAAACTGAATGCAGTTGTCTCAGACTCTAGAGGAGATACCATATAAAAGACAATATACCTTAAGTTCAGTCCATCAAATGCCTCTCGGGGGCCATGTGACTCTCCCTTTCTGCCATTTTAACAGTCTTTGACAATCAAGACATAAAGCTGCAGAATTATCTAAAGCTGTCAAAGTTAGTAATTCATGCCAGTGCAGGTACTATGGCTCAGTGTAATCTGTGACTAAGCTTGATTTTGCATCTATGAATCCCCCAAAGGCCACATGTATCAATTAAATCAGAAAGAACCTTCTGTTTTCCATTACTGCTTTTTGAAATTATGTATACAAAATTTTCTTAATAAGGCAGTGCACGGAGATATAATACAGCTTTTACTTGTTCTTTGACACCTAAAGTAATGATTAATATGCTTGAACAGCTACGCCAAGACTGTCCGAAATGTCTGCTGCTTAGACATTCAAATGGATACCAAAAAGCTCAGGTCAGTACCTGGAGTACAGTCATTTGGACATAAAACATATTGTATGGGTAGTAGATCTTTGTATTAAATAAGAAGGCAGCGCAGGGGAAACCTTACTCCCTCCCCTCACAAAAATCAGACAAAGCTCTAAAAGTTGGATTCATTTTCCCTGTGCACATTCTCTCATGAGTTGTAGAAACCTTGATTTTGTCCCAGTTTAACTGCAGATAGATTTAGTCTTGCTTTTCCATTTTTAGTTTGACAGGTAGCTTACCACAAGATGAGGAAATCTGAATGACTATAATGCTCATATGGGTCAGAGAAAAAAGTGTAGTTAGATGGAAAGTTCCTCTGTGATATTGCTGAGGACAAGGTCAATGTCTGACCCTCTTAGTGTCAAACTCTTTGCTTCTGGTGGCACTGGCACATATTTACCATCTGTTTTATCAGAACTGCTTTATTCAAGAGTATGCAACAGCCTGTATGTTTTCAGTCTTATCAGCCCTTTCCTAAGTCCTGTATTTTAATTATGTTTCCAGAGATGCCTGAAAATTGTCCTCCAACATTTGCCTATGGAAAAATCACAAAAAAGGAGGACAAACCGGAGACAGTTCTTATTTCACTGAAGGTTTCCATTGCATAGGGAACCACTGGTCACTCATGTCCTTATGCAGACAGGAAACAATGTAATCACACTCATTACAGCATCTGTTTCATAACTTAAAAAATCTCTGAACAATAATTGTATTTACTAGGGCTGATTTTAATTTCTATTTCCCTGCCAGAGAGATGATGTAGTTGATGAACTGTGAGGAAACAGGTTGGCCATGCAAGATTTACCACAAACACCCAGTTAAAGTCCTAAGGGGCTGCGGGTCCTACACTGCTCCACTTCTTCAGCTGAGTGCTGGATTTATCATCCACTGCTACTTACCTGGAAACCAATCATTACACAAAACTGATTCAATAAAATTAAACTGACTAAGCTTTTTGTGCTTGTGGGAAAGCAGGTGGTGATGAGGATGTTTCATTAATTACAGACTTTGGGACATATACTCATTTGTTAGTACAAAATACCATAAGAAAGTGGCTTTTGCCAAAATCTCCTTTCTTTCTAACTCACTGTATCACCATTTATATTAGGGTGATGATAAACTATGAATTTCTTTTTGAGTTGTCTGTACATCCTCATTTATCAGAAGCAAATTAGCAGGACAATCTCTCAGCAGTGTGCGTTTTTATAAACCAACTGCAGCATTCTTTGGGAAATAAATCATATTCAGATACAATGTCAAGATGAGTTTAAGCAATGCTACTAACTACATACTTACGTATTATATTGTGGAACCAACAGATTCGCAAATAGCACACTGACAGCTCTATACCTAAATGACAATTCTTTCAAGGCACGGAAGGAAAATAAAACCCACCTTTATTTGTAAAATGCAATATAAGTTATTAAGGCATCTCTGGCAAGAGTTGCACCAGAACATCTGATTGCTGACACCCAGTCATGAAGTTTGGGTATCCTCAAACTATATCTGCACCAAAAAATCAAAGGAGGACAAAACAAAGGAGTAAAGTACATACGGAGGCCCTCTCTGTGCAAGATACACCTTGTGCTCTACCATCTAAGTTTTCATTTAAACTGCCTTTCTGTATTTCACCTATGCTTTTCTAACATAAGTATCAGAGGGAATTAGTTTGGAAGTCAACATCCTTTTACTGATTTTTTCCAGTCTTGGAAAGGAAATACGTACTGGCAACTAAGAGCAGATTAAAAAGCAGTTCTGAAGTACACTGTGTCGAACTTCGTTATAATCTTTCCAAACTTTTTCTTCTGCACTAGATATCTTCCACCGTACAGATCGGTAATGTTATTTACCTGAAAGAATAAAAATTAAAATCACTACTATTTTAAAGTGATCTGGACGACATCCTGAGAAAACAGCTCCAGAGCCTGAAAGACTTTCTGTCAGTTTCCTGAAAATAAATCACTATTAGTTTGAGTTTCCAGACTTACTGCATTCCATCTGGCATGAAGAAATGTTTAAATAGTAAACAATTAATGATAGAAAACTGATCTGAATCAAACAGATTTACCAGAATTTGTTAGAAGTGCATGTTATTTCCCACATCAGGGACAGTTGTTGCTGAAGACTTTTTAATATGTATCTGTCACAAAATCTTTTGCCACAGCTAAAAATAGTACAAAAAACCAGCAAAACAAATTAATAATCACCATCTTCAACATGCATTATCTCACTTATTATTTAAGTATTTATTAAATTTATTATTTAAAAAAAAAAAAAAAAGAAAAGCACCAACAGCATTCTGGGCTGCACTAGGACAAGAGTTGCCAGCAGGTGGAGGGAGGTGATCCTTCCCCTCTACTCAGCACTGGTGAGGCCACACCTGGAGTGCTGGGTCCAGTTATGGGCTCCCCAGTACAAGAGAAACGTGGACACAGTGGAGCAAGTCCAGCAATGGGCCACAGAGACGATGAAGGGACTGGAGCATCTCTCCTATGAGGAAAGGCTGAGAGAGCCGGGACTGTTCAGTCTGGAGCAGAGAAGATCTGCTCAGAGCAGGGGGGATCTTGTTAATGTGTACAAATACCTGAAGGGAGGGTGCAAAGAGGACAGAGCCAGGCTCTTTGCAGTGGTGCCCAGTGACAGGGCGAGAGGCAGTGGGCACAAGCCAAAACACAGGATGTTCTCTCTAAACATCAGGAAATACTTTTTCAGTGTGAGGGTGACTGAGCGCTGCCACAGGCTGCCCAGGGAGGTTGGGCAGTCTCCATCCTTGGAGATATTTAAAAGCTGTCTGGGCACGGTCCTGGGCAACTGGATGTATGTATCCCTGGTTGAGCAGGGGCTTAGACCAGATGGCCTCCAGAGGACCCTTCCAACCTCAACCAGCCTGTGATTCTGTCAATACCAGAGAGCAGCTAACTGTCAGGCCATGAGTTTAAAAATATAAGTTTCTGTACTCAAGAAAGCATGGAGAGTTTATTTTAGCTGCAGTGTGATGGCAACTATGATACTTTCTGTGATGGTGTAAACTTTTCCAGCAGAAGGTTCTAGAACACGCAGTAGTACCACAACAGCCCCTAAACCGCATGCTATAGCCCACCCCTTTGTCAGTCATTGCACCCTTCTCACCTTCTCCCACCAGTGTGGCTTCTCACACTAGTGTTGCTGGGCCACCCTCCCACAGCTATGCGTGGCTTTCTGCCACGGCGCTTCTCCTTCCCAAAGGCCCGGCTCAAGATTACACACCGAATTCAGTTGTTATTTCACATGAAGACCGTTGGGAACAGCAGCAGGCTCAGACCTACCCAGTATGGCATTCACTGCTGTTAACTGAAAACTCACCTGCGTTTCAGACACAGGTGAGTACTCCCTAACAAACATACAGTTCCTAAACACATGGGGAAAGCAGTAGCTCAAATACCATCTTCACCGCCACTTCATCCATTAATGAATAAGCCTACAGTCAAAGCTATTTGGTGCAGAAAAATGTGGAATAAATTATTTCAATACAGCCTAGGCCCTGGGGCAATATGCCAAATATTGTGCATTTTTCTGTCTCTTTGTTTTTGTTTTAAGACTAGGACTCAAACATCATCCCGTGCTGTAAATCAACAGGTAGTATTCTAGAGAACATTGTCAGTAAGAGCAGTGTATTTCAGCCATGGCATTTTCCTCGCACAACCACATAGAGGAAAACCATCTATCTACAACCAGAGCTTCAAGCCAAGATGGGTCACTTCTCCAAAGGCATCAGCAATAAGGTTTTATTGCACCCCCTAGTGTCTGAGGACAGGCTTCTATATGTTTAAAAGTTATTATCTTGTAATCTGTCTTTACATTAATCAATTTTCCGGCAGCCACAGCCAAACGCAGGACATTTTAATAAAATACGTGAAGTGCAAGTGCTTTCTTTTTACAGTAAAAGCCTTTTCATTTTTCACTTTTTTCTTCAGACTGTATCAAAATAGCATTCAGTACTTTCGCTGCAAGATCGAAGCCTTGAGTGACTGCTTCTGAAAATAAGCATTGAGGAGTTACTCCAAAAACCACAACCTCATAATACTGTTAAGCCCAAGTTAAAACCAAAAGGTTTGAAAAATGAGGTTAGGGTCTAATATAAATCACTTTTCTGCAACTGCAGCAAGAAGTGCTGTTCCAGTGGAACATTGCCACATGGTTTCTTCTTTTTCACGTTTAGAAACGGCAGCTTATTACTGTTTTTTAAGAAAAAAGGAAGACAAGAAATGCTACACATCAGAAATTTATGTGCTATCTCTGTTTGCCCTGGACTTGAGAAACTTTTAATCTCTATCTTCTGCAATGAGTATTGAATGCTCTTTCTACAAGTCAGATGATTCAATATGAAATTGGGCTTTGTCAGACCTACCTGAGAAGTAAAGTCAAAACAACTGTGCCACCAGCTCAATTAATGATGAAACAAAACAAAGGAACTCCTCCATTACATTTCACCACCACTCACATATTCAAGCATATTTTCCGAGCACTCAGGAGTAGTAAGGTGTTTGATAAGTTTTGCCATGAAGAACACCACTGCATTAATTTAATCAAGTGACAGTAAATATTTCAGATTAACAAGCCTAAATAAGAATAACATAATTCTATAATCTTATGGTTTAAACACTCATCTTCAGTGAAGAGTGACAATGCTGCTAGAACAGTAGAGAGTGCTTTTAAGCTCGTATTGTCCAGTATTTTAAGCAGTCGTTTACAGTATTTTTTTAAAAGTGTGAAACCTTTTCACACTAAGTAGCAGAGGCTGTGTTTTATGTTCATGTTACACAGGTTCAGTGCAACATGGAATCTGACATGTTGGAGAGCTCTCGCTTACCACTACTCTTCATGTTTACTGTATTACTATTCTGTGTGATGGCTATAACATTTAGATAAACGTAAGCAAATGCAAACATATTAAGTCATACTATTACAAAATAAGAGACAGGTCAGGCCCTATTCACACACCTAACTGAATTTAAGTTTGCATCCATGTGAGTGTAAATGGAATTGGGTTTCTGAAAACAAGTTGGAGGAAGGGTTATAAAGTCCCCCACACAGCTGATGTAAAACTGTAATCTGTTCTCCTTGATTCTATTCTAAAGAGTGCTTTTCTGTAGAAAATGCTTCAGAAATTGTCCAAGCCTGACATTTCTTGTGGTAACATATTTCACATGTAAGAATGTTTCTAAAAATAAAAACGTCGCCACATAATACACCTTTGTAGGCAACTGAATAAAAATGATAGCTTAGCAAGAAATGTAAAATGCATAGTTGATACAGAATCAAAACATGTTTTACTTTAGACTTAGTCTGCTGAAGTAGCTTGCTTTCATTACAAAAAAAGGTATCTAACAGGACTGTACCAGCTTTTGACCCGTAATTCACTCAGTTTAGGAGATCCACAGAGTAACTCAGAACAAAAAAATCAGGAGGTACTCTCAGGAGGTTGTTGTCTCAGAAACTGCAGCTTGGCCACCTACAGTTTCTTGGAGAAAGATTCCTATACAAATACCTTTGTTCAATTAATTGTTTAGCATAATTGCATTTTATTTCTCTCCAAACGTTATCCCATAAGTAGAGAGGTCTGCTTAGCCAGCATAGAGTGATGTAGACCAGCTCCTCATTTTGCCATAATGGCATACCTGTGTGCCAGCATATCTGACCCAGAAAATGTAGTCGCGTCTGCTATACTTGAAAAACCTTATTTTTTTTTCTGTACACATCACATGATTATTCACAGACTGAATATATCTTTAGTCTTTTACATAAAGAGGAAAAACTACTTAGTTTAATGGAAGTGAATTTGCATTTAACCTTCTCAATGGAAAGTGCACATTTAAATGTTATGTTTGCTGAATAAACCAAACCTAAAGGCCATGAAGACCCATGTTTCATTAATCAAAGTTACAAGCGGGCCTCACAGATGTATGCACTTAAATTTCTGAGCTGTAATAAAGAAGAAAGTACAATTAGTTACCCTCTCTGTATTTCACAGAATCACAGAATGGTCAGGGTTGGAAGGGACCTCTGGAGATCATCTAGTCCAACCCCCCCACCAGAGCAGGGTCACCTACAGCAAGTTGCACAGGATGGCGTTCAGGCGGGTTTTGAATGTCTCCAGAGTGGGAGACTCCACAACCTCTCTGGGCAGCCTGTGCCAGTGCTCTGCACCCTCAAAGGAAAGAAGTTCCTTCTCATGTTAAGATGGAACTTCCTATGTTCAAGTTTGTGCCCGTTACCTCTTGTGCTATCACTGGGCACCACTGAAAAAAAGACTGCTCCCATCCCCCTGGCACCCTCCCTTTAAGTATTTATAAGCATTTATAAGATCCCCCCTCAGTCTTCTTTTCTCTAGACTAAAAAGACCCAAGTCCCTCAGCCTTCCCTCATAAGAAAGATGTTCCAGTCCCCTAATCACCCTCGTAGCCCTTTGCTGGTCCCTCTCCAGCAGTTCCCTGTCCTTCTTGAATTGGGGAGCCCAGAACTGGACACAGTACTCCAGATGTGGCCTCACCAGGGCAGAGTAGAAGGGAAGGATGACCTCCCTCGACCTGCTGGCCACACTCTTCTTGATGCACCCCAGGATGCCATTCGCATTCTTGGCCACCAGGGCACATTGCTGGCTCAACAAATTTCCTTGTATCAGATAAGACCAGCATAAATTCTTGAATCCAAAGGAATGTCATTTATATCCTAGCCTCGGGATCAGACTCTTGGTGCCAAGGTAAGGCAAGGCAAGGAGAAAGGAAAAAAGTCACATTTTTGGAAAGCCAGAACAAGCAATTCTCCAGTTTCAGGACCAAGGTTAAAAACTAATCTTATTTTAAATACTATTGCCCTACTCTCTCTGCTACCACCTTTAGTTCAGATGACATTTGCAATCTCATTGCACTTGAGAGATGACAAATAAGTTTTATGCTTCCCCTTCAGAGTAAACAAAACATCTACTGACAAATAGGATTTTGTGCATTAAAGAATAAAAAAGGTCAAATCTGTCTCCTGATCACTAAACTGACACTGAACAGCAACAAAACTAGCTGAGATGTATGCAGCTATAGCATATTGCCAGAACTACCATAACTCCTCTTTCCCCACATTAATGTGCACCTAGCAGAGTTCCTGCCTAGCAATATCCTTTAAACATTCTATAGATTAACAACTACCCTTTCCTATTCACCACCTCAAAGCTACTTTATCTTAGTAAGAGGTATTCAGAATATGAGTCATCAACAGCACTACAAAAGCATAACTGAAAAAGATGCAAACTGAAACAGCAGCAGATACCAAAACCACAGACATATTCCAAAAATCCCTCTTTTTGCTTCCCAGCCTTTAAAAGAAAGGCAAGACTTCATCCATTCATCGTACTGTGGGTCCACATGTATTTTGCCATCAACTTCATTAAAAATGTCATTTCACCACTTACAGTATGGAGGAACAAACAAGTCCCTGAGTCAAAGTAAATGTCAACCTTGATATCATCGCCCTATTTCTAGCAATCCATGTTAGTATCTTCATAACACAATATGGCATTTTAAGTTGCAATTACCAGGACTGAGTATTGCAGGATCTGAAGGCTTCAGAGGTGACAGCTGTTACTCTCAGTAGCCTTCTGCTTGTAGGTGTTCTTACACTATCTAGCTTGATCGAACTAATTGACACTCGCATGCATCACCCTTAAATAAAATTGTTCACTTCTATCAAGACAAGATATTTTGAAAAGCTTAGAGGGGTAACCTTAGCCCAGGAATAAGCTTTATTTGTAGTCACTGAAAAGCAAGTTCCTGAACCACAAGTATTTCATTTATATGTAAAATAGTTTTCTTTCACTATTAAGCATTTAATCTAAATAGCATTACCTGACTTCTGAGAGCTGAGGATTCACAAGTTGAAGCCGCGATATTAAAAAAAAAGATCTTTTACTCAAAACAGGATAGATGGTACACACGTACCTCTCAATCTGTTTGGTAACTGCACTGGAGGTCAAATTCCATTTAAAAATTGGAATTGTTTGGGACATTTTATTAAAAGAGTTCAAGAACCCAAATCAAATGAAATATTCTGTCCTTAAAAGACCACTTTTGGAGTACTGCGTCCAGTTTTGCACTCCCCATGACAAGAAAGACACTGACATACTGCAGAGTCCAGGTGAGGTCACCAAGGTGGTCAGAGCCTGGAACACATGATGTGTGAGCAAACGCCATATGTACCACTGTCACCTGAATATATGCCCAGACCTACAAACAGAATGCAAAAAGCAGATGGCTACGTCCCAAAAGTCTTTAAGTGCATTACTCTCAGTAAAAAGTGTTAAAAAAGTGCCAGAAAAAGAAGTCTTGGGCCAACTCTCCCTAATAACAGCAGATGAAAGGCCCCACTCAGTTTTTTCATTGAGTCCCGTGATTTCTACCTGTTAAGAGCAGAGCTTTTCTGTTGAAAGCAGAGCAGTAGCCCAGATCATCTGAGATACTTAACCTCTAGCAGTCACATCAGTCATTTGTATTAAAAACACACATGCCCTGAAATATTAATCTTAAATGCTGTCTTCCCTGAACTTACTTAACTTTAGTGCTGACTGCTATGTCACAACGACTCAGTTACTTTTAGTGTAATAACATTCGTAATTCCGAAACTCCTGAATACTAGCATCAAAAATCACAGTGAGAGTAAACAACTTACTCTTTACATTTTATCTAATTCACAGATCTCTTCTGTATACAAGAAAACTTGAACTTCTCTTATACAACATTCTTATGAAAAAACGAGCACAGCTACTTGTATTTTCAAAAAGTATATTTAACAAAGGCAGGAGTGAGGAACTCAGCTGTGGGAGGAGCCTCATCTTTCATTCTGTGCATTTTATGACATTGCAACTGATCTAGAAAATGTTGATAGTAATTATTAGTAATTATTCACCCCTTCTTCCCCTAGAGAGGTAAACAGGTAAAACTATCAAACTGCTAACTAATGATCCATTCCTAGTTTTGCTTTCACTTCTTTTTTTTCTTTTTAAACAGCTTTGACAAAAAAACCAAAACACTGCTAGAGTTTTTCACAGTGGGAAGGATGCGAGACAACTTTCCTAATCCCTTAGGCAAAGACGGACTGTTTGTTTGCCCATCAAATTTTATACACGTAGGTACACACACTGATTTACCAGACGGGGAGAAAAAGCCAGGAACAGAGGATGATGCAAAATTGCACATTTCAGAAAATCTGTGCAGCTGAAGACTGTGTAAACTCAATGGTAGAGCCTTAGTTGTTCCTCCCACCCAACACCGAACTACTAAACCTCCTGAAAAAGGGAAATGAGAGACTATACCTCATCCAGGTAGAGATGACAAAGAATTTATACAGGTTCAAGGGAAGACTCGAGGGGTTTTTAAAGAGATCTTCTGATGGTTCCTAAAAAAACAAACTACAGTCTTTTGACTTCCCTGGCACTTGAGGAACAGTCAGAAGGCAAGACAGTACTCTAACAGGGGAAGACGACAGAGGAGAGTATCACACGCACAAGCTCCTTTTAGTCCTCCCTGGGTGTCCAGCTGTGGCCTCTGATCAGTGCCAGACTCTTGGAGCCAAACAGTCGCTTGGTCTGAACCAGTAGAGTTACTCCGATGTCTTGATTTTTAGCTATGTAGGCAAAAAACTGATTGTCTCATCTTCGGGGAGACTTAGGCAACTCAGCTTTGTCATTACTACCCATAGCAACAACTCCAGCTCCATGGAAGCCGTAGAACTGGTAAACAATTTCAGAGAAGAGCTGATCTCATCGTGGCTTTACTTTAACTGCTGGAGGAGGGTACTGGTTCATGAACAGTATTTCTAAGATAAAAATAGCACCACACCTTCCCAGCACACACTCGAGAGACATTAATCACCTGCAGAACCCCAGCTTAATCAGCAGCATGACCTTGGTCAACACAGCAATGAAACTACCTTGTCATGTTTCAGGGACAGAGGGACAGGGCTGTAGCATGCGTTCTTTCTTTTTTAAGCACAACTTGGGGGGGTGGGGTGGGAGGGGTGTGGGGTTGTGAAGGGCAGAGAAGAGAAACTGACAGGTATATTCCAAGTGTCCTAATCTATATCAACTCTAGTCTTCAATCACAATCTGGATCTCTAAAGCATGAGTTTGCATTAAGTTTTGTGTTACTGCTCAGCCTTTTCACATCTCTCTTCTTTATATTCGGAATGAAATTACTGACAACATTCTTGCAGAATTTTCATTTTACTAAAGCCAGAAAACATAGGCTTATAACCGCTTTCAACATCTGCAGGCCCTGGGCATGAGCAAGGGCTTCTGGAAAATTGTTCCGGTCTCTGTCAACATAAGTTAAGCAGAACTCAGCTACAGGAGGTATTTCAATCAAGAAACACAGACCTTGCCTTCTTGTTAGCAGGAGCGCTCCCTAGGTAACCCTAAGAGCATTCAGACATTAAAATAAGGATAGGAATAGGAAACCATTGGAAGAAAATAAAGCAGGGCATTAAGTTTAGAAAGGCAAAGAAGTTCTCACTTGTAATACCTAATATTTCAGAAATGTTTTAACAAGCAAGGTTCCTGGCCATTGTAGTGAAAACATGATCTTGTAAGTTAATAAAAGAAGTTGTCTTCATACTATTTGGCCAAATTGTCATTAAAAAGCAGTCACAACTGAATTTTACATATAGTCAGAGTACATATATTTATCCTTGCCAGGATAACTGCCTATGATATGAAATACTGTTGTTCAAACAAGGATACAAGGCCAGAATGCAATGCCAAACAGTAGTAAGAAACAGAAAGATGAAAAATATGCAGTATACTTAATGCTGGCTGTTTGCCTCACATCTTGAGACCAGTGGCAGCAATTAAAGATTAAGACTGTATCTACTCTTTGGGTTTATATGATGGGGGGTAGTCACATTGGCCCAGACAAAGGTCAGTTCTAACCTGAACTAGGGGCTGGGCTACAAGAAGCCTGTGAACTACTTTTTTTTCAGTTCCAGCTGTAATATAAGTGAGGGACAACAGCAAAGGAATTCAGAAGGCCTTGCCATATAGTAAGTACCTCTCTAAGAACAGTGCATGAAGCTTAAACTTAAATGTGGTGTGGCAGGTTGTTGCAAAATTAGAGCTAAGGAGAAGGCCCATATATGGATTTAGGTCTGGGAGACAGTTCAAAGCAAAAAGCTAAAGAAAAAGAGGGTCAAGAAAATCTGGCAGAGTAACAGGGAGACTAGCACAAACATTGAAAAAAAAAAAACCAAACCAAACAACCCCAAATGATGCTCAAACAACAAAGAAAAATCACTGGTCTAAAGCTGCAAACACCTGGACTTCACTTTATCCTATAAAGAGGGCAAGATCTTGTGCAAGACATTCAACTAATTCGACTTAAGTCCCTGGATCCTCCAAATCCCTGTTACAAAGCACAGCGAGGGACTGTCCCTGTGCGACCTGAGGAGGGTCCTGCGTGGACTTCACTTCTTAGCACACCACACGTCACCCACTGCAGTGGTAATTGGCACTAAAAGTAGCAAAAACTTACTTTCCCCTTAAAACTGCTGGGCTAAAGCTATAAATACACTCCATTATAAGACCTCTAGAGCAGAATGCTACCATTTATTATTGAATGCCCACTTCCCAGAATTGAATGCTGCTTTAAAAACACATGGACGTGTTTTAACTATATTAATATACAGTTTGCCCCACTTACAACTGCCAAGAGGACAGTTTTAAGCTGTCATGTGGTTTCAGCACATCCATCAGCCTTTATGGATGGCTGAATTCAGGCACCCAATTATGCTTCTTTGCAATTACATTCAAGTCCCAAATGGATGCTGATATTCTTTACCTCTTGCGCTTTTAGTAAAAAGCCAGTTACCACTTACAGAGAAAATAACGGATTACACACCAATGCCACTTCAAACTTTTGTTAATTTCCTTTTTCCCCAAATTGTTTATGTTTTTGTTCCATTAAAATGAAACTTAAACCACATATAACTAATTGAAGAATCTGCAATCTTAGTGATGATACTAACTTTTGCCATTCTCAATACCGCAAAAAAAGATGCAGTCATGCAGTCTCTGTACAAGCAATTACAGGATCCCTTGTATTATTTTATTTTTCTAGCTTTATAATTAAATACTGCACTAATATGCTAATATGCTGTATTAGCATAATATACGTTAATATATGAAGGGCTAACCCATCCTTTGTGTTCATTTTGTTTAATGTGAAAGACAGAAACAGTATCTTAGGAAATTTTTTCACATGAGACCAAGAGATAAGGTTAAGCCTTTACCAAATGAAAATTGACTTAGTTTTCCTACCACCTAACAAGGTCTTAAACTAACTTTTATGATTTGTAAATGTATGTAAATTTATGCAGATTCTCTGAAACAGTCTAAAAACTCAACAGACATACTTTCAGAGCTACTGTGGATTGCACTTAATTCAGCAACACATGTACACACTTCCAAGCTGATCAGCGTAGTTATCACACCACCAGACCTATAAGGTATGGGCATTTACCCATCTATTAGTATCTAATATTGTAACAAACAACAAACCTTTTGCATACAATAGTGTTTGTACCAAAGTTTACAATAATAGTAGAGTTACATTAATGAAGTACATTGCAGAAACCTAGAACAAAACAGAAAATGAAGACCACTTGAAATTGAAAACATAGTTTTAAAATATTAAGATAAATGGACCTCAGCAAAAATCTTTTTATCAGTTTCATTTTTTAATACATACACAAGATTATACCTTTGACTCATAACGCATACGAGAAATGACTTCTCAGACAAAGAATTTGCATATCATTTTAATCATAAAATAGTTTCAAACTTTCAAAAACATAGTCCTCAAAATTGAATGGTAACATAACCTGTGTACATACGAACATTATACACAACCATAAAACTAAGAATAGATTAGCAAGTTTATTAAAACGTCTGGTTTTCCAATTCGTAATGTTCCCATTAACACAGATTATCACCTACTCCTCTTCCTGCACCGAGAGTAAGTGTTAAACAACTATATCCTCCTACAGAACCAAGCACTATTGTCAGTAATTACGGTAAGCAGAAATCTGTAGGTGTTAGATGGCAGAATGGATGAAGTAGCACAATTTTTTTTGTATTCCTGAAGCATTCTGCTCCCCCGTGACCTCATTCTACATCTCCAAACAGTGCTGAAATATTTCCTCCGTTATGTCACCAATACAGACATAGTGCATTTCTTCTTTCTTCAGTACCAAAGTCCATGTTCCAGATTCTGTATGCTATATTCTACAATATCTATTATAAAGCTGAAGTGGGAGAAAAATATTTACATAGTAGATCACTGTAAACAGTTCGGTTTTTTACTTTGCTTTTGCAGTCCTTTTCTACCAGACCATTACACACACATTGTCATCAGTAAGGAATTTGTTCCTTTTCCGTTCAGTTTCCAGATGAAGGATACAACAAGGCTTTTTAATTTAAAACAGCCAAGAATAAGGCCCACCATCACAGATTCACTTACTTGTTTATATTATAAGACCACTGCGAAGAAGTATTAGTTAAAACATATAAATATACACCAAAATGAAATCCAGCGATCACAGAATCCCATTCTCTACCATTCTTATCCTAAATGAAAATTAATGCTATTGTGTATAAAATCAATGCTTTTACACATAAGGAAATATTCCTGAGACTGACCTCTGTCCTTCCCTAGAAAATGAGAAAGCATTCTCAAAAGCAGTCTAAGTTGGCACCCCAAAATATGCTCATTTACAAAAACAATCATCCTACCCTCATACTACAATAGGAAGGAAAACAAAACAGTCACATTCATTACTTCTCTCTATCAATCCTTAGTGATTGTAAGTAAAATCATAGTGAAACTAGAGGTAGGCTATCCACCTATTTACATAGGGAAAGAGTTCCAACATGGGTTTGCTGATATGGGAGTTGTAAAGAAATTTCAACTTTGTCTTAGCTAACATTGCACTGACAGTATGCACCTAGCATTAAAAACAATTATTTTCCCTTCAGAGAAATTACAATAAATAAATTACATTTAAAAAGAGGAAAAATACGGTGACAGACTGACAATAATTGATTCTGTTGATTCTGCATGGTTTGCTGATTCAAGTGCATATTGCAAGCAATTGCTGCCAAAAAACATCTTGTTCCGTAGACAGGATAGGTGTACTTAAACCACTTGGTAGCACGCATACGCAAGTGCTGCTGGAACTGCTTCAGATCAAATGCAGAACTTAATGAAAATAAACATACAGTTTGATTTTAAGAAAATTTTTTACATTACTTAACACATTAGGAACACTTTGATATTAATGTATCACTTTTACTAACACTTATTATTAATAACATTACTGTAAATTTAATATAATACATGAAATATGTATTAATAAAACGCAAATAGAATTTTTTATCAATTTAAGATTTTTTCCTAAAGTTTACTCTACAATTGAAATCAAAGTAGCTTCAATTGTTATCTAACTTCATACTATGCAATAAAAGAGAATGAATAATTCCATGTATGTGAGAGAATTTTTTCTTGGCACATCAATTGCATTTATTTCTGTTAAGAAGGGAAGAGAATTAATTTGGAGAAACACAGACAAACTAATATCCACAAATGAAGTCCATTATATCTAAACTGTAGGAAGTATAAGGTGTTTCTCAGAAACTTTTTATTAAAAAATTTTCAGCCCATTTCACTGTGAGGTTTGCTTCCATTCTTTTTCTCTTTCATCCAGTTGAGGACCATGTTTGCACTCTCCCTCAATGATGCTGTTTCCACCAGCCCACCGATGTTGATTGACCACGATGAACTAAGCTACAGCATATTTCCTACGATGTTAAGAAACCATTATATCAAAATATAATTTACTGCAGTAAAAACATTATATTAGAATTGCAATAATAACTTACAATTAATTTTTCATATGAACTCGCTTCCTTGCAGCAAAACCAGAAGTAACTGACAATGTCTGAGCACCACTGGAACACTGTGATGGAGAATTATTGAGAGGAATCATCGTTGTGGGGTTAATCAAAAGTTTTATTAAACAATGGTTAAGTGGCGGTCAAACAATCTACTACTTACTACATGTCAAATAATTAGCTTATACACAATATACTTTTAGATCTTTTAAACCATCTCTCTTTGTAGACATCAGATGCTGGTTAAGGGATCTCTCAGCCTTGAGGGGTAACTCTGAGAGGCGTCCCTGCTCAAGAGGAGATCGCTGTGCAGCCCACTGCCATCCAGGAGAGCTCGACGGGCTCTAGTGGCTGCAGATAATTGTAGTGTAAAGTCATTGGCTTGTAGTCGAACTCCCCTTTGGTATATGCACAGGTGTACAACCATAGGAATTTTTAGTTCTGTCTAGTTCCAACTCAAAATAGGTATTGTGGTTTTGGGTCAGAGCGCTAGTTCCTGATGAAATGTGAGTCAGCACAAGTTCGCAAGATTTGCACAACAGGGTTGATTTCAGTCGGGGCTATTTGTCAGTGATGCCTGAACCAAATTACTGTTAACTCAGTCAGAGCGGGTGCAGCCATCGCAAACAGACGGTGCCAATCTTTCTGTTTGCCAGCCTGGAAAGCAAATGTACGCAGAACTACTGAGTATAAAACTACATATACACAGACGCCATATTTTTGGTGTTAAAGAAACATCGCTGAAAAATCTGAAGACTGATGCTTTCTGTTTTATGAAAAAATGTGCCGTGCCTTCCTGCATTTGTACCACAGCTGTCAAATCCCCAAATGATCTTTGCAATAAATAGCAAAGCAAGGACAGTGGTGATGAAATTCTCCTGTTGGCTGTGCATTGTGGCCTACTTAGAAGAATCTTAGGCCATGGGAAATCACTAAGACTGATGCGCCCATTTTTCCGTGCACTTGTTTCCACCCTTCCAAAGTAGAGGACAATTACTACCAACTGTGAGGGGTTTTCATACAAAATATGATACTTAAATCAATAGCATTAAAGTAAATTGGGCTTGTCCATAAAGCTGTAACAAATTACAATAGCTGAGGGGCACAGAACAAACCAAGATCATCACACATACTTTGCAAAGGTGTCCATGAAGAAATTAACATTTACATTTCACACCTGGGCAATTAGATCAAAATTGAAAGATTCTAACCTTTTAGTCATGTATTAAGGTAATGTAATGTAATAGAAATTCACTGTATTACTTTAGATAGATACAAGGATATATTATTCTGTACTCATCACAGAAGAACCACCTCAAATAAATTGTTTCCAAAATTTTTGACAGGTGTCATACGAATGGATTACCCAGAGAAATTTCTTTTCTGTGGATAACAGATATATACTTCTTAGATTATTTAATGATGGTGTATTTTCTGCAGTTCCTTCTTATGCCCTAAGTGACATTTAACAACAGAATATTTTCTGAAATAATTTATTATAATTACCCAAAAACTACAGCAAGTAATTCTTGGCTGACAAATCAAAAATCACTCCCAAAAGCTACTCTACACTATCATGTGTAACATTAACACCAATGCTTGCCTTATAAGCTTTGACAATGTGTATAAGTACCTAAGGTACAGAATTTAAATACATTTTATTATGCTATTTAAATAAGAATAGCAATTTACTATTCAGTCCTCTTCGAAAGGCATGCATGAAGTCATACAAAGTATATTGTCAGTTAATTGCTCTATTCTAAATAACTACTTTTGCAACTTGTAAGTACATTAGTAGTTTTGCAACAATTTTCAGTACTTTGAGAATAGAACTTTGCATTGTTATGACTGATTTTCACTTGTACCCAATACTAAAACTGAAAAAAAACCCCAAACTAAAACCAACCCCAAAATTAGATTTTCAATCCATTGAGTAATTTTGGTATGATTAACGACATTAGTGGCAAAAGGTGTTCCTTTCAGGTCTAGTTCACCAAAACCTCTTTTAATGAATTTGAAACAAACCTGTACACTGAGCAAATTGCACAGGACAAAGTGAGAAGACAGGGAGCCTGAGAAGGTGTGCTGTCAACTATATAAAGCCAGTTTATTCCTTTTGAGCAAGGCAAGTGGGCACAAATTAAAAATTCTGGGTTATGCTGAACATAACAATTGGGGGAAAATAACAAAAGATTGGCAAGGAGGATTGCAAACACGCTCAAGTGACTCGCACCGGGGGTGCTGGACAACACATATCACACTAATCGTTGTTCAGCCTTGTGTGCTCGCAAGTACAACATCTGCACTTAGATAACGTAAGCCTGGGATGGACTCAGTGACACCTTATCTAGCATACATGAGATCAATGCCTTGTTGTTGAAGATCACAGCACAGCGGAAAACTACGCTTGCTTGAACCCTTGAAAAGCAGGTGAGAACAGCAAGTCGGAGCTCACACAGTCCTGCTAATAAGGACTTTCTCCCACTCTGCGGTGCCTGCATGCCCTGCTCACGTCCCTCTGCCTGGGCGTTGCTTCAGAGATTCACCAATTTGCGAGGTATTAAGATTAAATTTGTTCTTTATCCTTCATCTGTGGTTTTGTGGTTGTTCCTGCGTCCTGCCCAAGTCAGCTCACACAACAATCAAAGCTATTTTGAAAAAACAATTTGGATTTTTCAGCTAAAAATATCTCCCAGTGCCCACCAAGAGTTGTAATACCTTTCTTCACATTTGTATTTTTGCTTATTTGACATCGAGAATGCATCAGCTTGCTTCAATAATTTCAGACACCATACATCATAAAACAGTGTCCGTACAGTCTATAAGGTGAATGAAAACCTGGGGCAGCACAGCCATATAAACCAGTTACCTGAAATCAGCATTATCTAGTCTTAATACATGGGCTATTAAGAAGGCACCGTAAAATCTCCCATCTAATTAGTTTTCTAATTTGGAGTTTTAACACACTGAACCTTCAAATTAATCTGTGGAGGCCCAGATTTGTGAAAGACTACACTCTTTTAACGTAGCAATCACATTTCAAGTGCCATATGACTTTACAGGCTCTTGTCTTCTCCTTATTTATACAAAAAAAATTTACTGAGTTGAAGCCCAAACCAGAATTAAAGCATCATTCACTTTCATAGAATCATAGAATCACTGAGGTTGGAAGGGATCTTTAAGATCATCAAGTCCAGCCATTAACCTACCCTGACAAAACCACTTCTAAACCATGTCTGTAAGTACCACAGCTACACTTTTTTTAAACACCTCCAGGGATGGCGAATCCACCACCTCCCTCGGCAGCCTATTCCAATGCTTAGCAACCCTTTCAGTGAAAAAATGTTTCCTAATATCCAATCTAAACCTCCCCTGGCATAACTTGAATCCATTTCCTCTCATCCTATCGCTTTTCACCAGGGAGGTCAGCCCCCACCTCTCTTCAACCTCCTTTCAGGTAGTTNAGAGGGTGATAAGGTCTCCCCTCAGCCTCCTCTTCTCCAGGCTAAACAGCCCCAGTTCCCTCAGTCATTCCTCATAAGACTTTCTCAACAAATGCAACAGAGCAGACCAATTCTTCAGTACTTCAAAGGTGATATTTTAGACCAACCTCATGCTATTACAGCCTCTGTTTTCTGGCCATACACTGGAGTAAAAAGAACTATTTAAAGGAAAAAGAAACCTATGTGAATTCAACAATTATGTACTTAGTGTACTAAATTACTTTCTCAGAATCCTAAAAACAGTTTTGGCAAGTACACTGCACTGCAGCCAACTGGAGCAGCTAACACAATGCCTGCTGCGTATCTTTCACTTCCGAAGACATTTGGTTCAGAATTCCTCAATTCTGGTGTCTTGCCACATGACACCACCACGGGATCCTTGCTTAGGCTATCTACTTAAATTAGTCTTATAACAAAGTAGCCCGTCCACAGTCCAGAAGGTAATATTGTGATGGTGGAAAAAGGAAGTCACAGGAATTAGGAATGCAGGAAATCCATGGTACGTGCTATACATAAACTCTGGTCAGAGGAATACGAGTCTAAACTTGCATTCATAGTAAGTGAAAACAAAAATAAAGCATGCAAGTAGAAAAATATTGCAGCAAGGTTAAAGAGGAATTTATAAACACCTAAAAATATTATTTCGGGGAATATGTGGAAAATAACATAAAAATAGCAAGAAGTTACCTTTCAGCAGTTGCTGCTGAAGAGGTTTCTGACACATCCTCCTCACCTTTTAACACTGAGCTTCCACCAGTGTCTTGTTTCACTTGGGATTCCTTGCAGACATCACCCTCATGTTTCACTTGCTGTATCTAACCAAATTTAACTACCAAAAAGGCAGGAGCCAACATGAAACACACCTCTGCTTTAAGGTTAGTTTACCTACAAATCCAGCTAAAACTTGGCAACCTCAGCATGCGAGAATACATTCAGTGTTTCTCTAAGGATCATCCACTTTTCTATTTCTTGTTTTAGACAGATCCTTGACTGACCCCTTCTTCTCTCCAGATCCTTTCTCCTCCTCTTTTTTTAAGAATATACAGTGGGTCTACCAGCCTTCTGGGTGGTGGTGAAGTCAATGATGAAGCAGATGATGATGACATCGCAAGCTTCCCAATGAGAGACAATTAAATTATGCATAGTTAACACTTTGTAAAACAAATTGTTTTGGAATACTAACTAATGCTAACAGCTACAGTTCAGAATCATAACCTGCTCTTCACATTCTGCCTGTGGACCTGAGCGCTCATCTCCCTTCGAAGTCGGGGGAGAGCTATACACACACACACTTATCTTTTAAAGCTACGTGGCTTGACATCTAGCATGGGTATTAGAGTGATAAAGGTACGAATTGTTAGTTTCATGTAGAAATTAACTACCGCTGCTGCTTTTGCTTGTTTGCCTGTCAGATAAGGGAAGGGCAGCCGTTAAACAAGCCCAATTTGCGTCTGACCGGCACACCACACCGCTTAACCCTCAGTCAGCTTTTACGCCGCCGGAGCCACTTCGGCCGCCGCCGGCCCTGCCCCGGCCTCCGCCATGAGGCGGCTTCGCCGGGCCCCGACGGGGTCAGTCCCCGGAAGGGCGCTCGGCCCCAGCGGGCTCGGAGGCGGTGTAGGGGCCTCGCCCTGCGAACGCGGCCACCCGGTCCCCCCGCGTTGGGCGGCAGGAGAGGCCGGTCGACCCCCCCCCCCGCCGACCCGCCTCCCTTCAGAACGAGTCGCGCCCCCGGCAGGAAAGCCCCAGCGAACGGCAGGAAAGCCCCAGCGAACGGCCGGGGCCATTTTACAACCGCCTCCTCCAGTTCCTAGCGCCCGGCCGGGCCGCTTCCCCAGGCACAGAGCGGCACCGCCGGGCGGGGCTGCGGCGGCGGGAAGGAGGCCGGGCCGGGCCAGGCCGCACCCCCCCCCCCC
>VUYV01000029.1:2788116-2841855 GCA_008711295.1 Anarhynchus alexandrinus
CAGGGGCGTGCGGGCCGGAGGGCCGGCGCCGGGCGGCTTGCCTGGCACGCGTTGCTTCGTGGGGGCAGGTCGCTGCTGCTGCTGCCGCCGCACGTCTCCTGCTGCCTCTTCGTCTTCTGGATATCGCCCCGTACCCGCTCCGGCAGCGTGAGGGGCGGCTGGAGGTGGGGGGGGGGGGGCGGTGTGGCCCGCCGGGCGCGGGCTGCGGCAGCGTCCTACCGCCGGCGGGCCGTGCGGCTGCGCCCGCCCTCCCCTCGGCCCGCCGGCAGGAACGGCCTCCTCGGTAAAAAAGCGCTGCGTTATGGAAGCCGGCCAGGGCGCTGCAAATCTGGAAGCGGTGACCCTCTTCTTAAAGAGGAGTCCTTAAACGAACTGTGCGTGAATTGGAGGTTTGGCGGCGTTAAACTCGTGGAGTAGTCGGGGTGGGACTGTCCTCTGCCGGCGTGGTGGGGTCCGTGTGTGTCTGAGGCAGAGTGCCGGCGGGAGCGGATCTCGGGACTGAATCATGGAATCCTAGAATGGTTTAGGTTGGAAAGGACCTTGAAGATCATCGAGTTCCAACCCACCTGCCATAGGCAGGGACACCTCCCACTAGACCAGGTTGCTCGCACAGACAGCGTGGTTTGATGAATCATAGGATGGTTTAGGTTGGAAAGGGACCTCAAAGATCACCTCATTCCAACCCCTCTGCCAAGGGGGCAGGGGGCATGGATGGGCATGAATGTCACCTTCAAATCTCTGTTTATCTGTTAATAGAGGTGCCAGTGCTTTTCATTGTGTGTTGTTTTGAAGGAGACAAAGAATGACGGAGTAAATACTAACTACAGTTACTGCTATCTTGTGAGTCAGGATTATCTAATAATCTAGGTGTCAGATGGTCTGCATTTTAATTTCAGTTCCACAGCTGCCCAGCTCCAAGACCCTGACTTAGGTTCCTCCTATATTTCTGTTTCCTTCCCTGTCCTTTGTTGTTTTAAGACACAAACTGTTTAGGGAAGCATCTTTCTGTCTATTTACATAAAGCCCATATTAGTTGTGGCAAATGAGGTAGCACATGATGGATAGCAATTTCATAACGTAAGTACAGTGTATTTGTGTCAGTCGGAAACACTGCAGTCTCTGAGGTGGTGGCCTATTAATCTGTTCCAGAAAATGGTATGCTAAGCAACTACGTAGGAAAATTTTACGGGCAGTTAATTTATCCCTTTGCTTAAAGGAGAGGATTAGAATGAATACCCTCATGTTTCTATAAATGTAGTAAGCAACTTGGGTGGGTGGCCAGGTTTTAAAATACAGCATATGGATGCTGTCTAAAAAAGAACTGCGTTTTGCCACGAAGCTTCATTTTTAGGTTGTGAGGCATAATGTGCTGTAAACAGCCAGTATTTGTGAATGAATGTTTCTGATTCTTCTTAGTTCCTGCTCTTCCGCCAGAATTCTTTATGGGCAGCAAACTTCAAGCTTGTTTTTGATGAATATGATACTCTTGCTGTTTTCTTTTGTAGATGCAATCTCGGAGATGAAAGTAGGCTACAGGAGTTGTGTGCTCTGAGGCTAGTGCGCTGTGCTGTGCTTTGAGTGAGGAAATATAAGCTACTGCTGGTTTGCCCCCGAAAGTAGAAAAAGTGGCAATTCTGTCTTCTAGATTTCTGAACTGCAGTAGTTGAAATGGGACTATGCGTGGCAGGTGTAGACTGCGGGCCCTTTGCTGTGATGCCTCTCTGCCTCTAGAGTACCAGGTTGCCGCCATGCTGGCCAGATGCTTTCATGTATCTTGGAGACATCTTGTCTTCCTGCTGGTGGCCAAGACAGTTGTTACCAGCTGCAGTCCCTGACAGATGTTATCCTCTTCAATTGAGCAGCCTGCTCGTGTCACAGATCCAGGTTTGAATTCTTCTGCATGACATCTGCCTGGCTCCACTGAAAATAAGGGATCTGCCATGTGCGTGATGTTCCTGTTCACATCTCATACTTTCGTCCCCTACTCATCTCTCTTCCAGCATTTGTTGTCCCTTGTCTTTGACTGTTTGTTCACTTACGCCCTTTGCATTTGTCAGAATGGGTGTTTTGTTCTGGCAAGTTCATGGTTTTGTAGGTTTTAAAGGGGGTATTGTCTCTGGTTAAAACTAAAAAGCGTGTAAAAATACAGTCTTAGACTTAGTAGAACACTGGATTGTTGTTTCTCTATTATTTTTTTTTGCTTTAAATTAAATTTGCAGCAAGACTGTGCATCTTCTTAAGCCAAGCTTACTTCTAACTAAATATACAACTCAAAATTCTTTTTGCCTTGTCTTGCTGATAGCTCTATTTTCTTCAGTTGGATAACTGTCAGCATACTAGTCCTCAATTTTGAGGTATGAAATTTACTGGAAGATATTTTCACCCAGTCTTTCAAGCATAGGTCATATATGTGAGCTATCCCACTGGAACTGAATGGATCACCAACAGTGAGCAGATCAACTTTTTGAACTTTCTGGTTTCTGTTGTCTTTTTGAACTTCGCTATTCTTTTGCATGTGAAGTCAAACAGTAGTAGACTCACTTGTCAAAAAAGTACATGAATTTGATGGGTGTAAGATGAACTCTTAGATGGTAGCACAGCATTTGTGTACAAAATTGGAGGATTTTTTTAAATTCTAAAAGAGAATCTTGTGTAGATAATGCACGGCACGATACGGAAAAAACCCCTTTTAACTCTTGGACTTAGGCCCCCTCTTCCTTGCCTTTCAAATGTTGTAAATTCATTAGCTGTGTAGTCATTTCATGATACTTATTTTAATGTAAAAATATACACCTTTTGAGTGTCCATGCTCTGGATTGTCTTCCAGTATTAAAAGCTTTTTATAACTCCAGAAATATTCAGCTACTTTGGTCCAGACTTTCTTGTCAGTAGAATTGTAGTTGCATTGTATCTATCCACTGATTGTACCTCATTCAGATCTCCCAGCCATTACTTAATATCCTCTGTCTAATTCTGTGGGGAGAGGATGGCTTATTTTAAAGACGATCTTCCAGAAAAATAGTTGGAGAAGATAGGTCCCTTCACGTGGGATACCTAAAGCTGAAGATCTATCACGGTAGCATCACGAGAAATGCCTCTTTCCCTAGCAGTACTGTGGTGCTGTGGTTTTGTGAAAGAGGGAACTTTTTTGTACCATCATGGTTTTTAAAGTTTGAAGTAGGTTGGCTAGGGTTTATTTCAGGGAGGGCATTGAATGGCTGAGTCAACCGACTGGGGCTCTTGAAGCAGGTCCTGCAACAGCTTGTCAATACTGTTCTGCTATTGATGAGGTTTGCACTATGGACCAGGTCTGGATTTTACGGCTCCACGCTCTCCTGGGTCTTGTTTTGCACATCTTCTCTGGTCTCAGCACAGGCTGAAGAAGGTCTGTAATGGCTGCAGACTTCATGACAACCCAGCTAAAATTTTCCACTGAGTTCTGGCTGCTTCCACAATGTATTTTAGGACTGTGAACTAACGTGGTATCCTGTAAATACAGGGAAAATTCATGCGGTTTTTGGAATGTGACTGTGGTGCTTGCTTTGAGGAAAATAAATGTAAAAGCACCGAATAACTCCTAAAAGTCAGGAGACAGTATCATAAAACTGGGAAATCTAAGGACCTAAATTAAATCTTACTTTCATAGTAGAAGGTGTTTCTGGTAGTACAAAGTACTGACAAACAGCAACCCTCAGTTGGTGTCTCCTTCAGTATTGTGAGCAGCTTGCATCTGTTGCTTGACCTAAATGTAGGCATCCTCCATCCTGCAGTGAGTTTGGGCAGTCCTGTCATATGAACAGGCACATCTTCTGTGACATGGCCAGGGGCAGTTTGAGCAAGATGAAGGGTACTTCAGTCACTTCATTTTACAAGCAGTAATTCAGTGATGCCTGCATGAGTTCTGCTGCAGAAGCTTTCTTCGGGTGCACGATGGAACAGAGGCTGCAGGTGTTCCCAGGCAGTGTCTCCTGAGCTGACAGACCTGCCCCATTACTTACTCCTTCTGCAGATCTGAGGGGCTTTCAGGAGCAGAAATAGGTGGTGGTTTGAATTAATTGTTTTGGTTGTGAGCTAGGTAACCCGCCTTAGATAAATCTGCCCTCCTGGTATTTTGCACATTGAATTCTGTTCCTTCTTAGGAATTGACTGCAACATATGATTTATGAACGACACAGATCAACAAAAACAATACCTAGGTGTTGGAGACAACATTTCTACCAAGTGACAAACCCTGATTTGCATCTTAGCAAAAACTGAGTAGTTCCAGATAAACCATTTTTTTGGTTTGCACTGTATCTTGGTGAATTTAAGTGCACGGTGGTCTAGTCCTCTGCTGATTTTGGTTAGACGAGCGTGTTCTGGAGTTGCGGTGTTCCAGGCTGACTTCTCAGCTCTATGCAAACCCTATCTGTCATTTTAGCATGTTTAAAACAGTGTTGTGAAACTTGACTTACCTGAGTAAGACTTTTTGTACTTGGTAAGAAGTGAAGGTGTGGATGTATGTTGTTGGGATTTTTTTTCTCTCCTTGCTGTTTACCTTTGGTGTACTGTTTGTAAGCAACAGCTGGGAAATTCTTGTAATTCATGGAGTTAATTAGCAAAGCTGTGGATGACTGCATCTTCATTGCAGGTGGTGACCTGTATGTCCTTATGTGCAAGGTCAGGCAGAGTTTGGCCAAGGACTGGATTTAACATTCATAAAGGAAAGGAGCCAGCAGTAAGTACAGACTTTAGGCTGTAAGGTGACATGTTGAAAGAAGCAGACTGGAATGTCACTTTAGGTCTAATCTGTCTAGTTTCCTGAAGAGTTTGTGCTGAGTAGAGCAGCAAGGATGAGGATCTTGCTTTGATATCGATGGCTTGCAATTGGTGGTGTAGGAAAACGCTGGTTTTCCTCTCTCTCTGTTCTCGGATGACCAGGGATGGGTAACGGACGTGGGTGTGTGTTTGGAGACAGAGGCAAGTGATTTGCAAATATCTTACCTTGAGTTACTTGTGCTCCTTTTGGCTTTTGATGTATGTTGCGATGTATGGAAGATCAAATCTGTTTTCTGAGTAAGCAAATATATTCTTAAACAAACACATTGTGTCACTTTTGATTACTTTAGTAATAATCCAGTGAGGACACAGAACTAAACCAGTATGCTCAGATTGTCCAGTAACAAAATTAGTTTATGATAATTGAGTTGAGATTGTGGGGTTTACACTTGGAGTGCATCTGTATACCTTGTATTAAGAAAATTTAAGGTGGAGAATTCACTTTCTATCTGACATCATAAGAGATTTATTTTTTTTCTGCCTGAGATCTGAGGATCTCCCTCCTCAGCAACAAAATTTTCCACTAAATTCGGGTTGGTGGAGAAATCATGCATAATGGAAAGTATAAAATAATGTTGCTTTTTGTCCAAATGAGTGTGAATGCTTGACAACCTGTGGGTTTTTTTAAGAAGCTATTAAAGCTGCTCTTTCAGCATCTCTACATGCTAGAGAAAGATGAGGAAAAAGCAAAACATGTTATGGCCCTTTGAAACTAAACAGATGGGTCTCTTCTGCTTTGTTTGCTGGTACGAATTTTTGTGGCCATCACTATTCTTTTTTAAAGGCTTGATTAAAACCTCTAATACAAAGTTGCCGTTAATTCAGATTGGCCTCTCTGTCTCAAATCTTCCACCTGTTCAGCAGGCTCCCTTGCCAAGGAGAAGGAAAAATGGGACATGTAGAAACACACACATTGCTGTCTACGTGATTTTCTTTTGCATGATCTTTGGTTTCAGAGCATCTGGTCACACTGTTTCAGGGCACACCTGGGAAGCTTTGGGTCAGTTAGGTGCCTGTACTGGTTAACATGTTTTGTTTCCCTTGCAGTAGCGGTTACAGCTCCTTTGCATCTCCATCACAAAGTGATGTTACTTGTGTTAATTCAGCTGGGTTAAAATGCTTAAGTGATAATCTAAAAATATAAAAAAGGGACCTTCCTCATTTAGAATCTTTGGGAAAATCTAATAAAACTTTTCCAATTATCTTAAGGTGAGAAGAGCCAGAATCATCAAAATGAATCTTCCTGGAGAACAGTTAAAGGATTTGGAATTCATGCTGGCACATCTAATCATGGCTATTACTTCCAGAGTCTTCAGCAAGTCTTAAAATATTTCTGTTTTTCTGCCAATCCAGCATTGAGGAACTAATACTTTTTTTTGGTAGTGACTCTTAATTCAAAACCACAACTAGTTTCTATGTTGTGTCTGAATAAATTGTACAGAGGTAAAATGCGTTTACTTTTTTTGCTCAACTGAAATCTTCATTCATGCCTTGAAACATGTTTGAATCATTTATTTGCCAAGTTAATACACTGCATGGGTTTTGCAGAGAATGGCTTTCTGATAATGCTTTTTATTGTACCTGCAGTCAGGCAAGAATCAAGAAGGTGAATTGAGGATAATGAGTATGGATTTCAGTAAAAACAGGGAAAAAGATGATGGACTGACTGTGTGGGAAGTATTGCCAGTCTGCTTTATTGAGAAAAATAATTGGCATCTACGGAAATAAGTTTAATTATATTTCTTTCTGTTTTTTTAAGAGATGAAATTGGATTAATACCCTGCCCTGAAGCCAGGTATAACCGAAGCCCTATCGTCCTGGTAGAAAACAAGCTTGGTGTGGAGAGCTGGTGTGTCAAGTTTCTTTTGCCATATGTCCACAATAAACTTCTCCTCTACAGACAAAGAAAACAATGGCTGAACAAAGATGGTAAGTTACCCAGTGGGAGAGTAGTATCGTACATGATTCTTAATGCACATTTTTTATTAATCACAGATTCATTTAGGTTGGCAAAGACCCTTAAGATCATCGAGTCCAAACATAAACCTAACACTACGAAGTCCACCGCTAAACCACGTCCCTAAGTGGCATGTCTACTCATCTTTTAAACACCTCCAGGGATGGTGACTCAGCCACTGCCCTGGTAAGCCTGTTCCAATGCCTGACAACCCTTTCAGTGAAGACATTTTTGCAAATATCCAATTGAAGCCTCCCCTGGTGCAACTGGAGGCCGTTTCCTCTCATCCTATCACTTGTTACCTGGGAGAAGAGACCGACCCCACCTCGCTACAGCCTCCTTTCAGGTAGTTGTAGAGAGTGATAAGGTCTCCCCTCAGCTTCCTTTTCTCCAGGCTAAACAACCCCAGTTCCCTCAGCTGCTCCTCATACGACTTCTGCTCTAGAGCCTTCACCAGCTTTGTTGCTCTTCTTTTGATGTGCTCCAGCACCTCAGTATCTGTCTTGTAGTGAGGAGCCCAAGACTGAACACAGTATTTGAGGTGGGGCCTCACCAGTGCCAAGTACAGGGGAACAATCACTTCCCTAGTCCTGCTGGCCACACTGTTTCTGTTACAAGCCAGGATGCCATTGGTTGTCTTGGCCACCTGGGCACACTGCTGGTTCATATTCAGCCGGTTGTCAACCAGTACCCCCAGGTCCTTTTCTGCCTGGCAGCTTTCCAGCCACCCCACCGCAAGCCTGTAGCGTTGCATGGGGTTGTTGTGATGCAAGTGCAGGACTCAGCACTTGGCCTTGTTGAACCTCATGCCATTGGCCTTGGCCCATCGATCCAGCCTGTCCAGATGCCTCTGTAGAGCCTTCCTGCCCTCAAGCAGGTCAACACTCCCACCCAACTTGGTGTCATCTGCAAACTTACTGAGGGTGCACTCGATCTCCTTGTCCAGATAATTTACCTTTTTTGACACTACACTGGCCCTTCTTACAGCCAGTTTAACCTGTTCTGAAAGAACTGAGTGTTACTTGGGGGGAGGGCAGGCTTTGGATTGTGCATCTTGGCAAACTAAACAAGTTGTAGGGTTGCTTAGTTGAAAATGTAAATCCTCTTTCTCTTGCCCAAGATGGAAGGGTTAGAAGGAGATGACTTTTTCCCCATGAGTGATTTAGGGAAGTGATGTTAATCTTTACAGAAGGAATTCTGTCCTGCTTTACTTTAAAGTAAGAAGCAAGTACAGTGTTTTTCAGATGTTGCCTATTTTGATTTTTTTTTAAAGAATTATAAACAGATGTGGCATGAGAAATATTTAACTGCTTGCAAAGTCTCCTTTCTGTTCAGAGTAAGAATGAAAAAGGGTAACTGTAGTTTAAGAAACTATTTTTTTTTGTTCATGGTTCCAGGTGTCATCTGAATAGCAGTCAGCATAAAAATGTTCTTACTCTAGACTTATTTAAGTGGCTTATTGTTGGCATTTGTTCATGTTCTTTTTGAGGCTTCTTTCTTGTATCTTTTATCTGCTACAGCGTTTTTAACATTTTTGTGTCCCAGATGGAGGGATATTTTTCTATTGAAGAACACCCAATGACCACTCACAGAATTCAGATCTTTAGTATCTCACATGTACCTGGTTTTCAGTTTGAGGCTCTACCATGTTGTAATTTTTCTTCTGTTTGCATGAAACTAACCTAATGCATAATGGCTGTGTCCATTGTGCTTTAAAATGACTGTCTTGGACTATCTTCCTCTCCTGGAACAAACCCAATAGCCACCATCTATTGGGTTGTGTTGGTTGCAGCTGTAGCAAAGGCAGTCTCCCTGGTTGCTTGATGAAGTAGTGAGTTAAATAATTATGTTTAGAATAGTTGGATGCTAGCAGATATCTGGTGGAGCATCTAGTCGTCATATAACTAACATGCTGTACTATCTTGAACAGATAGGCTTTGAGAGTAGGCCTGTGTAGATCAGGGAAAGAGGTCTGGTTAGTTACATTTTTTTCTTGATATAACTGCCATTTTCTTTTCTCTTCTTTTTTTTTTTTTTTCACTATAGTCTGTTTGACCTTAAGTGGATAAAGCCAGCTGTGCACTTCCCCTCATTAAAGCGGAGGGTAAGAGCCAGTCAGATGGTGTTAGATGAGTCTATTATAAATGTGCATTTGAGCTTCTTTTGCATTCAGGGGCGATATGGAGAGGGTGGCTGACACTCCAGATGGCCGCGCTACCATCCAGCGTGACCTGGACAGGCTGGAGAGCTGGGCAGAGAAGAACCTAATGAGGTTCAACAAAAGCAAGTGCAGGGTCCTGCACCTGGGGAGGAAGAATGCTAAGCACCAGTATAGGTTAGGGGTGGACCTGCTGGGAAGTAGTTCTGAGGAGAAGGATCTGGGGGTCCTGGTAGATAGTAAATTACCCATGAGCCAGCAGTGTGCCCTTGTCGCCAAAAAGGCCAATGGAATCCTGGGCTGCATAGGGAAGAGTGTGGCCAGTAGGTCTAGGGAGGTCATTCTCCCCCTCGACTCTGCACTGGTGAGGCCACAGCTAGAATACTGTGTCCAGTTTTGGGCTCCTCAGTTCGAGAGGGTCAGGGAACTACTGGAGAGAGTCCAGCATAGGGCAACTAAGATGATTGAGGGATTGGAGCACCTCCCTTATGAGGAAAGGCAGAGAGAGCTGGGAGTCTTTAGCCTGGAGAAGAGAAGGCTGAGGGGAGACCTTATTATTGCTTACAAGTATCTAAAGGGTGAGTTGAAGGAGGATGGAGCCAGACTCTTCTCGGTGGTTCCCAGTGACAGGACGAGGGGCAATGGGCACAAGTTGGAACACAGGAAGTTCCGTTCAAATACACGGAAAAACTTCCTTACGGTTCGGGTGACAGAGCACTGGAACAGGCTGCCCAGGGAGGTTGTGGAGTCCCCTTCTCTGGAGATTTTCAAGACCCGCCTGGATGCAGTCCTGAGTAATGTGCTCTAGGCAATCCTGCTTTAGCAGGGGAGTTGGACTAGATGATCTCTAGAGGTCCCTTCCAACTCTGAAAATTCTGTGATTCCGTGACTGAACTAGGCTGTCATAAGCTTTTGCTTAACAATAGCATATACAGTGATAGTACCTAATAATGACTAAAACCATTATTGTATTTAAAAACATTCCAACACTCTTAAAGTTCAGGATTTTTTATTACTTAATTTATAACTGCCTCTAATCATGTTCTTTGTTGTAGCATTTTGCTGTGTCTCTAGTTTTCTTCTTATCCTGCCCTGCAGTTTCATTAACGTTTCCCTCCTATAGTAAACACCTTTCCCTCCTGTAACAAATGAAGAAGTCCTGAAGACAGATCTCCTTTATTGCACAGTCCTGTTGGATCGATACTTAGCATGGTTGAGCATTGGAGCCTTTAGATGCAGCCCACCGATCTCCTGGCAAAGTGATAAGGAGATGAAAATGAAGTTCACCGTGGGAAGTGTCAATCAGCTTAGATTTGGTGCTCTGAACTCTTCCTAATATGTTTCAAAAATTATACTAAGCTAGCAATTTGCTGGCAGTCTAGATTAAATAGAATTTAAAGCAAGTTTAAAATATATGTGACTCTCTTGTCTAGGGGAGAAGCTAGTATCAGAATTTTTTGTGTTTGGTGGGAGATTTTGTTGTTGTTGTTGTTTGTTTTTGTAAATATCTGCCAGTTAGGGAGAAAGTTGGCTGGATGGGCTAAAAATGCAATTAACTGAGTAAGGGTATTTAGCCTTGCTTTATGTTAGCAACAACACTAGTACTTCCTGATTATTTTTTTTCCTTGAGGAAACTCTGTTGCCATGTGGTAAGTACTGTGAATTTGATGTAAAGATTTACGTTACCTTGGAAGAGTTACTGTTAGCTCTTGGCCTATTACGTTTTGAAAGGCAATTTGTGTGTATTGTTTATGACACAAGGGAATAATAGCAGAATAATCGGACCATTTAATCATGTATATTCATGGTATGTAAAATCAAGAGTTTTCAAAATATAGAACAAGCATTAATAGTTTGAGAAGGTAAAATGGAAAACCTACATGAAACAACGACAGCTTACAATTTTAACTATAGATCCTTGTAACTGCTGTTTTGTTAAATGTTGCCACTGAATTTTTTGAATGTAAAATTGAAACAGTAGCCAGCAAAACACTTAGTAGATGTTTAATTTTACATATGTGAGATATTTCAATTGGGCAATTAATCTGTCTAAAATTAAATAGCTGCTGAAGTACTTTGCTGGTTCACAGGTTGGGTAAGTCAAAGAAAAAGCTTTGCACATTTAAGCAGCAAATCAGGAAGAAGCTTTGCACATATGATAAATATTCGTTCTCTGGCAACAAAGAGGGTTTTAAAACAAAATCTTTCATTAAAGGAAAAAAAATCTCAACTAGAAACCGGGAAGATTAAGTCAGTTCCTTGAGGTAACTTTTAAAATATCACCGTAGCAGCTTACTGCAAAATTGACAGAGTACACTAAAGAATTTCCCCACAACCACCTTATATGATGGCCTAACATATTCCTCATAAGTGGGGAACATCATGGGAAACACAAAATTACTTTGTGGGTCATAAATGAACAAGCAGTCATACAGTAATATGCAAAGGTATTCCACTTTTTGATCCACTTAAATATTAACTTCTCTCAAAGTCTTGCTTCAAAGATACATGAAGCCATGTTCCTCTGAGTTTTGAATATGCTCCATTATTGTTGCATTTCATCAGTATCTTTTTAAAATTTCATTTTACAGTCACATTAACTGCACTAACCAGAGATCTAGTTCCACGAGAGACCCTTTTTCTCAATTTCCTTTTTTTCCCTGAAAAGTAATAAATAAGAGTGCCTCTTATTTGCTGGAAATTACCTGGAATACAATCTACTTGGGATGTTAAATGCAGGATGATTAGTCAAGAATGTAGCCAAACTTTCTTGGCAGTAAAAGCCTGGATAGTCACCTTCCGTTTTGAAGCAAGTTTCTTCTTCTTGCAAAATTACAATGTAAATTTAAGAATTGTGATTGCAGGGCAGGTTAACTGATCTGATGCTGCGTGTCCTGAGAGCGGAGTTTAAGGGAGCCAATGCAGTGACAGTCCTTAGTATCTCAAGTTTATGTGGAGATGCCTCATGGATATCCCCTCTGTTACTATGGTGGGACTCAAACTGCTCAAGTGGTGCGGTGGAAAGGGAAAGACTAGGCTACAGTGAAATTGCTCTTCCATTCTTAGCAACCATATACCTCAGTGTTGTTTTTATGACATTGTTAAAAATAAGTGTAATGCGTATATCTACAGTCTGTGCAGTGCTTAAACACAGGGATGCAAACAAATGTTCTGTTTGTTCTTTTTAAAGTGAATTAGTCTTAAAACCTCAGTCTGAAGCAAGGCTGTCACTTCAGAATGTATTTAAAGTGTTTTCTGTGCAGTTAGGTAGTGGAGTTATTTTGTGATCCTAATTCATGGTTATGGTGTTTCATTTTTCTAGCTACAGGTTTTTTACAGTATGTGGTTTTTTTTCTAACAGTATGGTACATGGCAACCATCTGCAGCTCAGACTTGTACTGAAATAGTAGGGTATATTTTTAATGGTACAACCTTATTTAAAACTGTTGGATTTTCTTTGAAAAAATCTCTGTTTATGATGTATATAGTGTGTCTGCAATTTAAATCAATAAATACTCAAGGATTCTATGTGACGGCTATCCCTTACTGAGGGCATACTGTATGTTTGATTGTAGCAGTACAGGTAGAGGTCAGAAATTTCCAGCTGCAAATTCATTAGATGTAAGTTGTTGGCAAGACAGAAGACCATTATTGTGCTCCCCCTTAAATTAAGCTAACTTTCTTCTGGAAAGAGACAGAGCAGTGTTTTGTAGAGGTGGGCATCCATAGGTACGTCAGCCTGCAGAGGAGAGACTTCGAGGAAGAACATGCAGTAAGGGAGTGCAGAGAGAACGCTGCTGTGTGCAAATTGTTTCTAACATTTGTGTCTCTTGTTCAATCTTTTTAGAGCTGATAGATATCACGTGTACCCTGCTGCTGCTGAACCCCGACTTCACCACTGCTTGGAATGTGAGGTATGTCGCACTCAGCAAATGACATCAGAAGGACCTGGGCTTTATGCGTGAGACAGCTGTGAGCTTTGTTTTAAGTGGTAATTAGTGACACAGCAAGAACTTTTCATCTAAGGAGTGCTGAAGGAGTGTTAAGAATCTCTTCTATCTTGTATGCCTTGCAGATAGCTTCAGGCTGCTTTTTTTTTTTTTTTTTTTTGTGGGGGCTAAAGATTTCTGCTCCATTTGAAGGCATGTGTTTGGCCCACATTTTTGGGGCATACAAGTCCCATTGAACTGCCACTCCCCTTCTGTCAGTTAAGGAAGGCCGTTTGTAACCTTTAAATGGGTATATCCTTTTTGCTGAATCACATAGTACCCAACTGTCTGCTGTCTTTCTTAGCTGTTTTTGTTTTACCCCTCTTTGAATATTATACCTGAGTCCTTTTGTGTTAACAGTTCAATTTGCTGCCGTTCCCAGTGCAGCTCATCGAAGCTGAATAGCCCTTAATAGGTACACTTCTCTTGAAGTGTGTCTTTTTTCCAGACACGTTCTCCCCCACCCTTCTCCTTTCTTATACCTGTTTGGGTTAGTCTAGCTTCACCACTGCAGCATGTGCTGCAGGAGTCATTATGGAGGAGGAGCAGGAATTTACCTCCTTGCTCTTAATAGAGCCCAGAAGCAACAGCTCTTTACAACCCTGTAATCTGATGATATTTGTGTAAAACTCAGAGGTGGGGAAGTATTTATTCTCCTTCTGCTGCCTAGGTAAGACTAGAGACAGTCTTAAAGGAATAGTTTTAGAAGGGCTGGAGGACTGACAAAATTTTACATTAGTGTCTAGAAGAGCTCTCATTAGAAATAGGACTTTTGTAGTTCAGATGAATTGTTGCAGTAGGAAAAATTAACAAAAGGACCTAGAAAGATGACAGCTGCAGGTAGCTGTCAGCCCTAGATATGGCAAATTCAGCCTTTTTTTTTTCTTTCTTTCTGCTTTCACTGCTAGTGTAGTTCTGAAGGTGTCTGCTGTGATCTGTATCTAGCATATCAGGTCTAAGAAAGTGGGATGAAAGTTATAGCAAAGGGCTTACTGTCATGAAAATGCATAGGTTGAGTAGCTTTCAAGTGATAAAATGGAATTAGGAGCATGTATAAGTACTAGAGATACTACAGTAATGTAATCTTGTGGTATTTAAAAGCTGAATTCAGGTTTTTGCTTTAGGTTTTGTGGAATTTTTTTAATGCGAATGCATCCATCCGTATCAGTCTGGCTTTTTTTCTGCCTGACAGCTGCAAGAGTTTGCTCTTATGTATGTGAGAAAAGTAGTTCAATATTGTAAGTTGAATTAAAAATGTTAAGGAATATGGATGAGGATTGTTTTCTCTTTTATGATGTTTATGATTTACGCAAGTATGCTAATTAATAGAGAAGGTGGCCTTGTTCCCTGAATTCTTGGCCAGTGACCTGGTTGGCGGTCCGTCTTTGAAGCCCCATTTAGCATTCAGAGAGAAGCTGTTGTTAGAGCAGCCAGTCAGTAGCTGCGGAGTTTACCACCGAGCCGGGTCTAGCCAAGGGACTGTTTTGCTGAATCTGACCCTACATTGCTCTAGGCTGCTGCTGGGAGTTTGCTCTTTTAAAGGGTAGGCACTTAATTGGCGCAGCATTTCAGCTTCTCTTCTATTCTCTGAAATCACTGTTTTAATTTACTGAAACTTACTTCAGTAAATTACAGGTCAAGCTGGCCTGATGTGTAGCATATACAATCACAGAGCAGAGGACAGACTTTGTTCTGCATAGATGCTGGAGGTAAATCCTTATTCTGAGCTGGTATAAGCTGGGAACTAATTTTGTGGGACTTGCACTCTGCTTGCAGAACATGGTGGATCTGCCATGGGATGATTGTTTTCATCTTGCTCAGAGGAAGTTTGTTGTGCCAGATTGATTTTACGTTCTCCACACACAAATTCACTGCTTTATTTTAAGGGGGGGAAAAAAAGCATCATAGACTCTAAGTAACCTAAAAAATAAAAGTATAATAGTTATTGACTGAATAGCAGCCCTGCACATAGTGTTTCCTGTAGAATTTAACAACTCTTTCATTTTTGGCTGGGGTAATCTCTTTTTCTGATGTTGAATTCTCTGCTGAGAGCTTCAGAGATAGTGGTTGACTCAGTAGCACTGAATTTGAAGATACAGAAAGAGGGTTGTTCAAGAGTGGGAAAAGGAAATCTCTTCCTTGGAAAGGAGACAGGACTTGCAGAGCAAGAAGACTGGAGTGGTGGTGTGGAAGGCTAATGAGCATTTCAGCGCAGCTGACAATCATAGAAGGTTGTATCTGGCTGATGGAGCACAGGAGAACATAAAGCTTCAAATGTGTTACCTGTTAGGATGAGATAGATAATCTACCTTGACTTTGGAGCTATTCTAAACAATTGTAATATGCCTGCTTACGTTTGTCTTTTGTTTATTTATTTTAATTAGAAGTGACTGTGAAGCTGCAGAAGGGCAGGGACTATAACCTAAACCATGAGAACTGAGCAAGAGCTAATTGTATGGTGTAGGAAGGCACGCTAAAGAATAGGAGATGTGTTGCTTCTTAGAACTTGGAAGGAAATCCCTATTATACTGAATGGGCAACAAGGCATCTCCAGTTGTTAACCATAATTTCAGTTATCCTGTGTTTATAGAAGTTTAAAAATCTTCCAAGTTAAAATAACTGAAATCTTTATGTAAGTGATTGTAAAGGAATTGTCACAGGTGTTTTTGTTCTTGTGGATACACTTGCTGGTATGTACAATTGATTGAAAGTTAAAAGACATTAGGTAATAAGATGCTCTGAAAATTCAAACTTTTTCCTATCAGATATCGATGACTTCAAAGGTGTCAGCAAAAACATAAGGCAAGTTAAAATCATTTCAGATTATCTTTTATGGGAGCTAGAATTCTGAAGACTGAAAAATTATCTGTGTTCCACATGGCAAAAAAAGTGAGCTAGAAATTATGTATCCCAAGCCGGATGTTTGCTGAAAGAGTTTGAAAAAGGTTTATTTGGGAGTATATGATACTTTAGTCATATTTATGATTGAAGTCCCTTACTTGTGGATGGGAGGATCTCTCATCTGAAAATCTATAAAACTAAAAACTGCTTTTCTACCACAGCAGTGAAAGTGAACTTGTCTGCAGTGAAGTTGCCTGTAATGTTCCTCAATTTTGCAAAAGAGTAAATTTACTTTAAGAGTAATTATGTGTGAGCTTACTTATTTACAGCTAATGCTTGAATATAGAAAGAGCAGTTTCTTCACCAAGAGTTCAAGTTTTGGGAGCTAGGTAACGTGGTAATCTAAATCTTTGTTGAATCTGTACATGCATTTGTTTTCAGTGTTAGACTGATCTAGGCTGCTTTTTCATTGTCCATGTTGTAACTGATTTTTACCAAAATGTTACCTTCTGCATTGCAGTAATGGGACAATTATTCCACGTGCTCCAGTGTTGACATTCCCTGAATCTTCCTCTTGTCTGCTTTGCAAAAGTCAACGCACTGGCACCAAACAGTCTGGTCAGTCTGCTGCTCCTGGCTGGTATTACCTGGATTTGCTGTTGAGCACCTGCTAAAAGCATCCAATCTGAAGCATGCTGGAACTTGATTCAGATAAACACAAATGTCCCAGCAGCTCTGTTTCTGATCTCTGCAGACAGTTCTCTACTGAGTTTGGCAGGTGTCAGGAGCAAAACTTCCTTAAGGATTTATTCAGCTGTAGGTTCGGTAGCAAAAGAAGGGTCTAGGCTAGTGCCTGGTTGTATACGTCTCACCATTTTTCTTAAATTTGAAATAGTATGTTGCTCGCTGTTAGTGTTGCTATCATTAGCTTCTAACTGTGGGTATGCAGTTCAATTAAAGCAACACAAAGCCAATGTACCAGGTGGAGTCAGTTTCCTACTGAAAACTTCCAAAACAAACAGAAAATGACAGTAAGTGCACACACTAAAATTTGTGTGTGACACTCAGGGCATAACTTTAAAACCACATTATGTGTCCTGTGTCAGATTGCAGAGTTTTACCTTCATACTGGATAGCAGCTTTTTTCAGAGGGTATTTCCTCCCTGTCCTCTCCCCCCCCCCCCACCTTGTGGTTGGTTTTTTTTAATCAGAAAATGGATCATCTGCTCTTCACCTGCTAGTGCTCCTCTTGCTGAACCTGGTGCCATGTGTATAGTTAAGATGAACCATAAGGGATTAAAAAAAAAATAATCCCAAACAAACCCATAACCCAGAACAAACAAAAAAGCCCCACCACCAAACCCATGCCAAAATTGTTTCTACTTCTTGCACTCTCAGTTTCAGTTGTGACTTCTGGAGGTTCTGGGAAATGCAGGTTTCCTGTCTGCAGATGGTAACTTTAGAACTCACTGTATCTTTACTTCAAAGCCACTATCTACTAGATTGAAGAATAAGATATGGAGATGAATGTCCTGGGAGTAACCAGTGATGGGGTGGTGTCTACAAACATGCCTTGGGACAGGCAGTAAGAGTTAGAAAGCTAGAAAGAACAATAGGGTGTAGGGCAGGGAATTCTGTGCAAAGAGGGTGAGAAAGACAAATACGGACTTTCAGTTTGCTCTGTGTCAGAGGTACTCTGGGAAGGGTTATGCAGGATGAACATTAAGTTTTGTTAGGGCAAATTCTTATTTTTTATTAAACCAAAAGTTGTTTTACACAAAAGTAAATTTAGTGATTTCAGCCTTTCTGTTCAGTTTGAAAAACATTCTACACACAGAGAATATTTCCCACTTCTTTCTAAATTTAGGTATACTTGATAATGTATCTTGAGCTGTATTTAAAAACTAAAATTAAGTGGGAGGCTGGAAGCATAACTGTATTTTCTGATGTACAGAATGATCTAAGGACTTAATTTCAAAAAGGAGTGTTTAGTCATATATATAACCCTATTGGCAGCCCTTGTGTCAAAGAAAAACAAAGAAAAAGAAGGCTACTTGTGTTATTAAGATGCTTTTAGTGTGTGCAGATAAAAGGAACTTTATTCTCAACAGGCATTACATATAGCCCAAACACCTTGGCTTTCTGATTAGTAACAAAAAATGTGATGGAGAGACACTCAGATACAGTTGACTTGGTCATTTCTGTGTAGGTTTGGGAACCAAAGGGTTGTATGCGTTCAGATTAAAATAAAGTTATTTGGTCTGGATTCTTTTTATCGGGCCTGGTTGAATAGGGTGTGCATATATATAGCAGAGTGGAATGGGTTAATCCACCAAAGCCTTTTAAAACTCTTGTAATTTACAGTGAAGTTCCATTATGATATAAAGGAAATGCCGTGTTATTTGTTATTGGGATTTGTGTTCTGTTTTCAGGTTACTACTTTTATTCATACAAATTTATTTTATCTTTTGTAGGAAAGAATTAATACTGTCTGGCACTTTAAATCCACTTAAAGATTTGCATCTTGGAAAACTGGCATTAACCAAGTTTCCAAAGAGTCCAGAAACGTGGATTCATAGGTTTGTTTCCCTTGCCTTCTCTTACCTCCCCACACTTAAACGTTTTTCCTAGTTTGGTTTTGTTTTTTCCTGTGCTTGGGTTAAGGAGAGCCATAAATGAAGGAAGACATTTAGAAATATAGCAGATTCTTTGAGCCAGTCATCGTAAAATACTGTGCTTTGGCTTTTGAAGATACTTGCCTGTATTGTACACTTAAAACTGAAATCATATGCACCTTTTTTTTGCTGCATATTTTTTTAATAAACTTCAGAGGTGGTATAAATTTCCCTAAAAGTTTATCATGTCTTGCAGCACCTAAAATTCTCAGCCTGAGAATTCTGATTCCAATAGTAAGTATTTGAGCATTGTGGGTTTCTCCCTTTTTCTCTCCTCCAACTTACCACTGTATTGCTTGTCTACAGGCATTTCAGAAAGACAAGAATCTGTAAAAGCTAATCTTTATAACCAAAGTTGGGTTCTTTTCCAATCCAATACTGGTCTTTTTGGTTTGGTGAATTTAATTTTATAATTTCTAACTGAAGCCATGTCATTGAGTCACCACTACTAAATATTAAAATAACAGCACACTTTTGGAAAAGATAACTCCAGAACGATGCAAATGCACAAAGCTAACCATCTCAGTCATGACTGAGTGAATATAAACTGCCTGTAGCACAGCCAAGTGAAGTATAGATCCATTGCTCAACTTTGTTTAAAAAAGAAAAAATAAATCTTGGTGTGTGTGATTTTATTTCTTTTTCCCATCGTGTATTTTTCACGGGATAACTCATCCTTTTATAGGCAGCCTTAAAAGAGATTTGAATGTGATACATTATAAAGCAGTTTGCAATGTTTGCATTTCAGATGTCCACCACTAGGACAACCGTAAAGTTAATACCCCATTAGGGGATTCATGCTTTATCAGAAACATAAAGCTTCTGTCGTACTGATAATACATGAATTTTTGAAAGAGGGAGTTTTTGGTAAACTCTTCTTTGTAAGTGTGTAGCTTAAAATTCTCAAGGTTAACCTGGAATGTAATACACATAATACCCCTATGTGTTTCTTAACTTATAAACATCTACTTAATTTCTGTTTATTTCTTTCTTAGTAGCATTGACATAGCAACACCACTGATGAATTTCTGCAATGTTGGTTTTTAATTTTGTTGTTCTTCAACTGCTTTTCATCTCTCCGTGCTACTGACTTGTGCTGCTTGATTTCTTTGAAGCAAAAGGAGTATGTAGAAATAATGGGAAAAAGTCTTGCAGTTTGTTGTAGTTTAGCCTTACCTACATGGTAGCTAACACTGGAAAACTGTTTTTTTGCATGTAACTCGTGCTTAACCCGGTGCCATCCATATCATTATGATGATCAATACATTTTTATTAAATTAGTCAGAATGGTAGGTTTTTAATATTTATTTACATCTTAGAAATAATAAAAAATTCTGTCTATAACTTCTATGCAATCTTAAATTAGGAGTATTTTAGTAGTCTTCTAATTTGTTGTTCTTTTTCATATTTGCCTAAAACAGAAAAGTGTATTTGAGGAGGATAGTACAAATGTTTGGCTTGGATTTAGATGTGCTGGCTGTGGTTGATACGTGTGAGAAAATAAGTTGTGTAAAAATTTTATTTCTACATCAGCATACTGATTAATTTTGTGTTTTCTATTTGCCCATGATACCAAATTTCAGACAGAAGTGAAAAAAAATAGAACAGGGCAGCTTTAAAATTCAGTAAAATATATTGATTTTTTTTTTCTTACACATGGTGAATACACTCACTAAAGATGTCGAAATACCTGTCATACGTTTTGCCATATGGCCTTTTGCTATACATTTTGGGGGAATTTCAGATAGATTGTACGCATATGCATTCACTATATCTATTGATTTCACAATTGTCACTGAATAATCCTGCGTTCATTTGCAGTAATTCTAGGAACTGCAATAGTAATAGCAATAGGAACAAGTCTTCAAAATTACTACATTTCGTAAAACAAAGTTATACTACAGTCAAAGAGCATGGTTGGTTTAGCTGTCCATCTTTAGTTAAAACAAACATTATATAGGAACACAGTGTATGAACACTGGCTTCAATCCACTGCCTGTGATTTCTGCTGAGAAATGCAGTCAGTTTAGAAATTGAATTGTTGTATACTATCTTTAATATTGTCTTCTGATAGTTTATTTTTTTAAATAATAAGAGAAAAAGACACAGTGTAAATAAAAAATACCAGTGAACAAGAATATTATAAATGTTTTGAAGTGAGAGAAAAAGCAGATGGATTACCAAAATTTTTTTTAACAGTGATTGGCTTATCTGTTTTTTTTATACATATATATATACACACAATGCGATTTTATATACAAATTGCAAAATAGAATTCTCACTTTAAAGAAAATTAATTTATTATTTTTATTTTATTTATTGATTTCTTTTAATCAGGAGTGACACCTTTTTGAAAGTAGCAATTGATTGGTTTTGGAACTGATGTGAGCCAGTACAAAACAGAAAAACCTCTATGTCACAGACTGGAGGATGTCAAGCTTTCCAGAGCATTCCACATGGGCCCATTGCAGTTCTCTTGACACATGCTGCCGTGTGGAGGTCTACACATCTGTGATCCCTTTTTGTAGGGTCCTTTTGTGTAGGGTCTGCATATGCACATTTTCTGCAGCATTGAGGACACCTCTCAAAATATTCATCTAAAAATACTACTAAATTACTACTAAAAGTCAGTCCAAAGTAGAATTAAAATGCCATGTAGGAATCTGTGCTTATCTCAAGTCACTTCAAATCAAATATGTATAACAGCAGTAAAAATGATTGTTTTGGTTATCGCTATAGCCCTTGAAACCGTAAGTCTTTTGCGCTTTCTCTGTGCTGGTGATGTGCAGAAACTAATTGGGCTTGCTGTGTGCAGTACTGACTAATGTAGAAAATACAAAGCACAGTTAATTTTTTTTTTATCAAATAACTTTTTTTGGTCTCATTTTGAATACCTTATTTTAGTGCTTTACGAGTTTCTGAAAGAGGAGCTCATTAGAAATTACATGCAGACGGTTCTTGCATTTTTTTCATAAATCTGCTGTTTCCTTTTGTTTCCATTTAGTCTGCTTTAAGTAGCCATGACCACTTAACAATGAGTGAACAAACAAATACAGCTAGAGTTAAATTAATTTGGAATGTGACCATAAAGTCATAGCTTTCAGTATGGGAAGATTTGTTCTGGTTATGTTTACTACTTTTTCTTATTCATCATCTAGTTACAGTGTAGTTCAGATAATTGAAATATCAGAAAGGCTTTGTTGATTTGTGTAAATGAAAAAACAGTTTTTCTCTTAAAAATTGCTCTCTCACCATTAACACTGTACGTCGTTTAACCAGACGATGGGTGCTGCAACAACTAATTCAGGAAAACTCCTTGCCCAGTCTTGTGACTAAAGGAAACTTGGGAGCAGCACCTGTGGAGAGAATTCACCGACTAGTGCAGGAGGAAATGAATGTCTGCTCTGAAGCTGCTGGGAGATATCCAAGCAACTACAATGCCTGGTCCCATCGCATCTGGGTTTTACAGCATTTGGGAAAGCTGACTGTCAAGGTATAACACAATAGTGAATAAAGTCTTAAATTTCCTTGTCTAAAAAAAAAATAAAAAATACTGATTTGCTAAGCAGATCCTTTGACATGGATGGAGAGTGTCATACTAAGCTAGCACAGGTAGCTAAGAGTGTTTTAAAAAAACAGGCAAAATATTGCAATGATTGTGTTTTTGCATTTTTCTTGCTCTGCAGAAAGAACAGGTTTTTCGTGCCCGTGTACAAAGTTCTGTTTGTGTACTTGGTGTTAATGAACTTGTGGCAGGAGGATAGATGGGACGGCGTGAGCTGAAATAAAGAGGCAACTGAAAATAATTCTAGCACTAATCTTGAAATTCCTAATAGAGAAGAAGATAATACATAACAGATGCTGTTTTGATAATGTGATGTGATGTCTTGTAGTGATATCCTTATTCAGCTTATCTGTGGTTTCAGAATATTGAAGGATTAAGTAAAGACAGCAGAAATTTCAGAGAAAGCATAGTAGTGCTTGTAACTAGTTTCTTCAGCTCCAATAGTATCTTTTGACAGCATTTAAACTGAGGGCTGATCAAGCTATTTCAGCTCCAGCAGGGACATCTTATGTGATGGTGAGTATTTCAGATCACATAGTAGTATCTAAAACATCAAGACCTGCAGCAAACTGAATTAGTTAATGTGACATGGTCTAAAAATCACATAGGCAGTTATGTAATACTGTGCTTTCTAAGCTGTTAGGTAAATTCCTTGTGAATATTAGGCTGATACAGTGACACATCGCACACTTTTAATGGCAGCAGCTGTATTTTGCCATCCTGTAAATACTTAGGGGAGTGAGGGAGGAATTTAGTAGAGGTTGTTGAGTTGGTAGAGCCATTATTTTTATGTCTTATGGGCTAGCTACTGCTAGCAATGGATGTTGTTTTGCTGATGTTTCCTGTTAATTGTCACTAGAGAAGCTTTAAAATTAGCTGTATCAGATCAGTAGTAAATAGCAAGTATGTTCCAGACTTAGAGGGAGACAGCCCAGAATTTGGACTCATCTGCCTAGCAGGTTTGTATGAAAAAGTACTTATGGAAAAGTCAGAAGAATTACAGGATTGGGGTAGATCAGAGGTTAGAAGCTAGGGTTAGAGGTCTATATTAACAGGAAACAGTCTTTTACGTAAGTCTTTAATAGCTTTATTAAAAAGAAGGGGGTAAAAGTTAGCCCTATTAATTAAAACTCAAGTAATTTTATGCTTTAGTTAACAGTAGTTTGAAGCTCAGGATAACACCCTGAGTGCTTTTTACGCTTGCTGTTCCTTATTAATTTAAATAAGCAGAAAGAACTGTGTTGTGGTAGAAATAACTCTTCTCAGAGCTGGCGTTATTCTGGTGGGTTAATTCGTTGGCAGTTGTGTGTCACAAAGCATACCTGGGAAGGAAGTGTTTGAAACTTGTTCGATGACTCTCAAGTCCGTTTGCCTTGCCCGCCATCCCCGTTCCCATACTGGTCGTCTTTTTAGGCTGATTAGTAAGGAAGTGATAGTTTTCTCTGGTTTTGTCCAACTGGCTTTTTTTACCTCTGGCAAAATTTCACTGGTGCTGCTGTTCCCTGACCAGTGTGTTTAACCCATTGGGAAATCTCCATGTTGACTCAAGGGGTTTTTTTGGTGACACCGCCAATGTGTCTCTTCAGATCGCTTAGCAGAAGGTGTTTGGGATGCAGGAAAATTAGGGAAAAGTGTGGAACGCAAAAGATATTAAGAATCTTGAGATAAAAATTGTATCTAGATGATTTTAAAAGGCAGAATTAGAAAGTGATTATTCTCAAGATATGATGTGAGGGGGGAAAAAGCAAATACAAAGGAGGACAGGGAGAAAGCTGACATTACAGATATTCACAAAAATATACAGGTTGTTCTCTTATTTGTCTCATTTTATACCTTTAGTCATTTGTGTGCTTGAATATCTGAAAAGAATGGCAAATTTCACCAAGATGTAAGACTAGAACTGTGCAGAAAAAATTAGCAGATAAAACAGTCACTGCAATTCTACAGCCATTTAGTTCTTGCAAGGTTGCCTCAAATGAGAGCACCCTGTATTGTTTTGGGCCACATTTCTGCTATAATAAAAACTTTGCCTGTAGCTTGAGGTAGTTTTTATTACAGTGTACAAAGAAACAGACACCTAGAAACGTAATGTGTGTTGTATTATCACTGAAATAAGACTTCTCAAAACAGATTTATCATTTATGAAACTGTTGGCCTGGAGGATTTGTGAGGGTAGGTTGGTTGGTAGGGTTTTGGGTTTTTTTCCTTTGGTTTAGTAATCCTAATGCTTCTGCAGACTGAATCTCAGTTCAAACTCTGGGAAAAAGATGTAAAATACTAGAGGAGAAAGTTTTGGCCCTGTAGGAAGATTTTCTCACAGAACATAGAAGTTTCTTCTTTCTTACATTAGACAGAAGAAAACCGTATCGTGCTTGAATATAGAAGTCTCAGTTTGTCTTTCCTGCAGAAGTTGAACCACATTAGCAAGCTTACATAGTGTTTGAATAGTGTTTGTTAGTATCAGTTAAGGATATGTCAAGAATAGGTTGTTCCAAACCAATCTAATCTTTCTGGTATTGGAGTATATGCCTTGGAAAAGGAAGAGAAATCTTGACTTCAGCTTTCTTACCTCACAGTACCGTTAACTAATGGGGTAAAAACATGGGCTCCAGACACCTACTAATAGGTTGGTGCGTAGCTAATAGGAGAACCAGATTAAGAGAATAGTACTGGTATAGTCTGTTAAAATTCATATACATGATGCTTCAGAGAAATCACACAGATACAAAAATAGAATGTAATTCAGCAAGGATGGACAAACTTTCTTGTTTTATTTAGATAGGAATACTCAATTTCATAATTACAGGGTGTAGACTGATGAGACCTTACAATAAAAAATAAACAAAGAAACAGGTGGTGGGGTGATTGTCATGAGGCAACACCTCTCTTGTGTGATGCCCAGAAGACAGAATTATGTTCATAAGACACAAAGTAATCTTTCCTGCAGACAATCCCTAGTAAGGCCTTGGCTTTTTCTTAGATGACTGGACTTCCAAAGGTACCTGTCTTTTTTGTTAGTGGACGTTGACCCATTTATGTGGTTATCCTTAAAAGTTCCTTTTCATTTCCCTAGTGTCCCAGATCAGGGAGGAAGTTTTGAGCTGCAGTTTATGGTGGGTGAGCACTTCAAAAAAGCAAGCACAGGGTCAGGGAAGGTGTAAGAGGGAGTGCAGACCCAGCGGTTGAGGCAGAGATCACCAAGCGCATATGTCCTATTCTGGAGCAGGATGCCAGTTCCATGGTACTCAGCTCACCACCAGAGGCAGAAGAGGACCCTTTGTGAGAGGTTGTCAAGAGTGGGGAGGGGGGAGTTTTCATATCATTTCCTCTTTGCTTCACAGAAGAAAGGGTTTGTACTTTTTGGTGTGGAAGTGGAGAAAACTGACTTGGTAAGAAAGAATCTCTGTTGGAATTCAGACATTAGCTGGCTTTTTGTTTTACCTCCAGTTGTTTGAAGCATCTTCCATTGTTGCTCTGAGGTTCCTAGAGGAGAAGCTTTGTTTGTTGTAGACCTGAAGAGGTTTAATGGCAGTCTTCTGTCTTGCTTTTCTAAAAGAGGTTTTCTAGTTCAGGTAAGGAGTGATGCTGGGAATCATTCTGTTTGCTTTGTGCAAAGAGTTAAAATGCATAATTACAATGTTCCCCTGTAACTTTGTAGCTTATAAGCGTGTCAGGTAAATGAATCAGATTATCCTGAGATCGAAGTTGGACATAATGTGTGTAGTATCATTTCCAGCTATATAAAGACTGGTCTGATTTTTCTGATGTTGCCCTTGAGCATTATGTTGTTTTTAATAGGCTTTTACATTTTTATGTTCAGAAATTTAAAATAGTAAGCTCAATTCTGCTGAGAATAGAGAAGCTGATCTTGTGGTTTAAAGTGCAGAACTGGAGATGGGGAGTTTTAGCCCCCTTAAGAATCCTGCGTGTGGGCTGTTATTTAATAGTGCCCTTCAGTTTGCTGATCTGTAAAAGGAAGACAATACAGGTATCTGTTGTCAATATCTAAAAAAGCATGTTGAGTATCTCAGGTAGAAGGCACTAATTACATCATTTGTATTTGCTCTAATACCTTCTAGAACAGATGCACCACAAAAAAAGTTTATAACTAGCCTTGCGCATTTCCATGGTTTTGTTTGTGGGAGGCTGTGCCTCTTGTGCTGCAGGAGAAAAAAGAAAGACTTGGGCCTGTGAAAATTGCTTTGCATCAGCTGGTCCTGTTAAGTGACGTAGGTAGCTTAGAAAAAGACATTAAAAGCAAGAATATACCACTAAGGTTATATCCAGAGTCTTTAGAAGTAAATGAAAAAGGTAGTTTTGATCTCTTTGGAGAGTTCAAATTCCAGAGGAGCAATGTGAGGAAAGAGGTTAAAGCCTTTAAACAAATACAACCATTAGTTCTAATAGAGAAAGTGAAATAAAAGAAGCTTTGCCAGTAGCCAAACTCACCCATCTTCCTAGAAATAAATTTTAAAAGTTTAAAACCATTCAGAATTAAGAGAAAATTCATAGGTGCCAGCAGTGTTACAAATACAGCTGCAGTCACCAATGTAAGTATTTACCACAGTTATGGGGAAAGCCCTTCTGGGAGTTCACCAATTAACAAGTGAAGCAACTTGATTACGGACACGTAGTTTTGTATTCCACAGGCTCTAGGACTTAGAACACAATGTTAGCGTTTGACATTCTTTTCTGGAAAATGAAAGTGTGAATTACTTTAAATCATTTATTTATATATTTTAAGGAACTCATCCACCCTCTGACACCCAGAATGCACTACCCAAAAATTAAAATACTTCTAACTAATATCCATGTAGTTTAGCGTACCCTCTGCCTCCTCTAAATAGTCTGTATTCCTAACCATTTTGAGATTCTTAACCCACTGCTTATTTCTCATTATAAGTGGTTTGGTTGCTTTTTTGGTTTTTTTTTCCTTAACCCTGTGGGGATGTTTCTGAGACACCTACCTTTTCAGTGTTCAGAACAAGTATAGTGTCTCTTGTGCAGGGATGCTAAGATACTTGTCAGCACCCAGTGGAAAAGGCTCAGTGATTATTTAATTTTTCTGTGTGTGTTTTATTAAACCATTACCACAGTGGCTGAATTCCCCAGAGGAGAGGTTACCTTAATACAGAAACACTGGTGGTAAATTCCTTCTTTATAATTGTCACTGCTTTTTGTTTCAGGTTCTCCTTGATGAACTTTCATCCACTAAATATTGGGTATCCGTGCATGTCTCAGACCATAGTGGATTTCATTACCGCCAGTTCTTACTCAAGTCCTTGATAGGCAGAACTGTGACTGACAACAATGTACTGGTACAAAATCAAATGGTAAATGAGCAAAACCCTAGCCTTCAAAAGGAGGAGGAGAGTGCAGGGGCAGAAGCTGCCTGTGCAGAGGAGCAGAGCGTGGATCTCCCCCGTCGTTTAGAGGAAGAGTTGGAGCTCTGCACTGAGCTGATTGATACTTACCCAGGGCATGAAACTTTGTGGTGTCATAGGTAAGAGGACTTGGTCAAAAGAGTGTCTTCTGATTTGTGGATTGTTTTTTGCCTGATGTTTCCAGACAAATTGTTGTTCTGGTTTTAAAAGGTACCACTCAATAAAAGATTTCTAAGCTACCATGTCTTAAGCCTTTGGAGACTGTTCCAGAGCATAATCAGAGTAATAGAAAATTTGATTGGGCTTAAGTATCTTGTTGATGTAGACTCCACTTGTTCTTATAGTTTGTGCAAGAGACACAAGACACTGTTGATCAGCCTCCTCGCACTTAAAATGTTTAAAGGGCAAAAGTTGAGCAAAAGATAGGCAGAAGATGGATCAGCTGCAGAAAACCTCTGCTTTGCCAGCTGGGTGTATGTGCCTGACTAGGTAGCAGCAGATTTGCCAAAGTGACATTGAGCCCTTTTTTGTCGAGTATGAGCAACGACACATTTTGAGTCTGTTGTGGGAGAATCTGGTAGGATGGCAAATGAACTGAAGCAGTTCAGCAGCAACAGCAGATTATTTTCAGTGCATGACTTTCTTTCTTCCCCCCCCCCTTTTTTTTCTTCTTCCTTCCTTTTCCTCTGAAGAAGGCGTGTATTCTACCTTCAGCACCACCTGACCAACAAACTTCCTCTTCTGAGTGCGGTGATACCATCTGTGGACAGCAGTGACGAAACTCTGAATAATGCCCACCACAGTCCTGCAACGAGTCACATGGCACAAGTTATGGATGTTGATGGTTTGAATGAATCCAGCAGCAAACAAGGTTATACTCAAGAAACAAAACGCCTGAAGCGTGCTCCTATGCAGGACTCTCTTGGTCCAGAAATGGAATACCGGTTCATTGATAAAGTATTATCAACTTGTAGGGATGCAGACCAAGCCAGGTTTGCTACTGCTTATAGGAAATGGTTAGTTACTTTTTTAGGTCAGTGAAGGAAGAGTTTAAAGCCTTCAGGGTTCTTCTTTTAGTGCAATATTCTCTTTTCAGACACAAGTGCATGTCTTGGTTGTAATTATTAGCTAACCATGTGTTTCTCACTCTTTCAATGGTCAGTCCTAAAGTTCATATTCAGAGTAGAAGTCTGTCACTTTATTTATTCAAGAACTGGCGTACCTTTTTATTAAGCAAATGCAGTTTGTTCTTTGATCTTTATAAGAAACCACTCTGTCAGCTTCCTACCATGCCATTTTCTTATTTTTTAACTTCTGCATTAAGGTGGACTCTGAATCATTTTGCTTTAAAAAAAAAAAAAAGTCTGAAATGCTTTTGAAACAGAGTGTCTGGAAAAAGAATAGGAGGATCTGTCAGTATCAACTAAACCTGTTTCCAGGTTGTTCCTCTTTACTATAGTGGCATCTTGCCAATATTTTATTGGATTCAGACTATATTTGGTGAGTACTATTACTTTTGTATTAGGAACCTTTGGTAGAACACCAGACTGCAGTGTTTCTTTCTCAAGGCCCAGTAACAGTATTGGAGCCATGCCTTTTACTATTGTAACTGGGGTTTTGTTTGGTTATTAGTTTGCTAGGAAAGTCTATGAAGTTGAAATCCTGAAAAGCAGATACAGGAAGATGTGACAGAAAATAGTTCAAACACACACGTTCACACTCAGACTTACAGTCAGAGCTGTATTTGGAAAGACTTTTCTTGGAACAGACTACTTTACCTTCATTTCCTACTTGGTATTTATTTATTTATTTTATCTCAACAATCCAGAATTAATGACACTTGATACACATTTCTGAATGTATTATGTACACTACAGAATCTCAGCCTGCTAAATCACACATTGGTAACTTGTACTTAACCAAGACCATGCAAGTCCAGTAGATGATGGAGCAAAAAGTAATTATTCTAACTGGTTATTGAGTCTATACAATTCAAAAAAACAAACTAACTAACAAACAGCAGGAGGGAGCTATCTCTTCACTTTTGTTCTTTTGCAGAGCTTCAGTCTGGGTTTTATTACTTTTGACTCTTCCTTAAGAGCACTTCACCAACCCTACATCTCTGTTTACATAACTGTAAATTTTAAGGGAATTTGAAACATATTTCTATTCCAGTGAAATTAAACATGAATTGTTTATTTTGTCATTTCCTTCCAACTTGTCTATATAAGGGATTTTTTTACACTAATGGAATTGTGCTGGTCCAAAGACCCAGGGGAGAAACATCGTACAACTGTAGAAGTTTGTACAATGGCACTATTGCCTCTGTTCCAAACAGACTATTCACTGAGGGGATTAGATTTTCAGCTAGAGTCTTCGCCAAAATTGCTGTGTATTTCTCCTGCCCAAAGTGCCTCCTGACTGTGATAAGTTTCAAGCTGCTGTTTCTGTTGGGCAGAGAGAGCAACAATGAGGGAGAATAAAAAAAAATAGGTAGCCTGCTCAAAAGGTATCAATTGGAAAGAAAAAAGGCACTTGAAACGTGGAATTCCAATAGTTCTAAATACTTTGATTGATGGGGATTACTTTTGCATTTCAAAATGAAAATAGACCACTTCTAGTGTTCTGTTCATCTCTAGTGAACGTACTTGGAGCGTATGTTCATAACTCATTTCAGGCACAGAGTAGCTTACAGAGACATTTCTAAATGTACACCCTTGTGTTTACAGTACCTAGATAAGACTGACCTCGGTTTGAGCATCTCTATGGCAAAGCTTTGTCTCACTGGGCATGCACACCTGCCTCTGTATAGCTAGGGACATATTACATGGCCGTGTGTTTTGAGGTGCTCTGGGATGCTGTCTTGGTTGATGGTTATAGTTGCAGAAGAACATAACTGATGTGTGAAGGAGGTGCGGGAATGGCTTGAGAGGATAATTTCATCATAAGATGTTGTCTCAATGACCACTGACAAATTGATAGGTTCAGGTATAAACCAGAGTCTGAACTTAAGAACTTAACTTGAGCAAGAACTTTTACGCATCCCAGAGGACCTGATGTTTTTAGAGTATGAAAGATACATTAAAGCATGTGTAGTAGCCTGGGTCAGCTTGATTAATCCCATTAATGACTAGTATGAACCTGGAAAGTGTGAAGTCAGCTGGCAATGTATTCAGGACCACATTCTTGGCCCTAGATTACGTAGACAGTTAGTAACATAGTTGTGTGTTGTGTTTACTTTGGCAAAAATTACCTGTTCACGAGAAGAATATTAGTGGCAGGAGCAGACTGGGAAGGGGGAGAATGATAAGAAATATTTCTTGAACTGTGGAAGGGAAGAGATGATCTCTTCTTGCACTGGAATGATTGAGGTTTTTAGAGGAAAAGATTTATGTTAGAGTCTGATTTGAAACCCATTATATATTTCTTCCAGACTATAATCTGGAGTCTTAGTTGGCTTTCTTAGATCTATATTGTGGAAGTACTGTACTACTGAATTTGGCAGTCTTTCCATCATAAACATTTAAGATCAAACAGCTGCCTTCATGTACATGTGTGCAGTTCCTGTTCATGTCAGCATGAGTTATGCATGCTTGTAGGAAGACAAGATTTGGTCCTATGTAACTGAACAGAGTCGCATTGTGTTTTCATACTTGGAGAATGTTCTGAGAGCTCTAATCAGAGATGGTGCTGGTATTTTTATTACTTTTACAAAACACTGATGGCTGTAGTATGACTCTTACGTGTGGGTTTTTAAAGCATACACCTGATGGAAATAATCTCCCTTTTTTTTATCCAGTGAGAATAGTTACATTTAGAAATGTTTGCTGACCTGACTCTGCCACACAGAAAACTAAACATTAAAAGTGAAATTGAAACAAGTCATATCTTCTCCTGTAAAAGGAATGCAACCAATAAGCTGTCAAAATCGAGCTTTGATTTTTTTCATGGTAACAATATGAATTATATGAAAGAGGAAAACTTATAACTAAATTACTTGAAGCTGTCAATGTTCTGAAGCCTTTTACATGAAATGATTGAAGAGAGAATTCCAACAAATTGCATTAACATCACAACTGTGTGATGTTCTGGAACTATGATCTTTGGAACATACCTGTCTAACCATTCGTTGTTACTGCAGAGTCCCATTTGGGCACTGCTTGAAAAAGAAAAGTGGCTTCAGGCCATTGGTACTTAACATGTATAAAGGTTACCAAGTACAGCTATTTAAGTAACATTTTAGTCGTTTCCTGTTTCAGAGTCAGAGAATTATAATGTAGTCAATGAACATTCTTGCAGAGAAAATGTCCAACAGAAGCTGCAGAATATAAGGCTCTCATTCTCTGAAGTTCCTTCAAATATAAAATCAAACTTTGTACATCTGTAAACGTCTTCATATAAAGTTCAGCATCTTTGCTCATTTTTTCTTCTGCTGTAGTATGTGTCATTTGAATTGATGCAAATTCTTTTTGTTCACTGGATTAGTCTTTGTAGAAATTTCTTTGTGCTAGAAACAAAGGGTTTTGAGGAACAAATTTAATTTGAAACTACAAAAATTAGAAGTCACTTTCAAGGGGTTGAATTCTCTGCTGCTGAATACATTAGCTGTTATTTCATTGGCATTTGATTTATCTTGTGTGTTACTGGAGCAACACATGCAGCATTAAAGATAGCTATGATAACAAACTTATATAAAGTTATTATTGGAACACATTGCTCTGCTGCTCTGATTAATATTTGTTAATCTACTCATGCCTGCATATTAGTTTTTTGTTGACTTCTTGCATATTCTTCATACAATCAAATCCTTGTGACGTTTAAATAGGGGAGAAAGTAAATTGTCGGTTTATACTCTTTGATTAATTTACCTTATATAGAACTTGTTTTAAGACAAATAAGCAAAGTGGTAATATAGTGAGAAAGCTTAGATTCTGTCTTACAATAAAAATTCTGGCACTTACAGTTTTGTGTTAGTGCTGCTTAATTAGAATGTGTAGCTAGTCTTTATGAACAGGAGTGAGTTTTTTCCTAAGTGGATAATTAATGAATTTTCAAAACAGTACTGTATAATACTGATAAGCAGCATCAAAGGGTTTTGGAAAGGTTTGTTTGCGTAGCCAGACTCAACAAGCATACTTTTTCAGAATAACATATAATACAGTGAACAAAATGTGGCTACCAGAGAATAATTTAAGTGGTGATTCTTCGGAGACTTGATGATTGAATTTTCGGACAAGGTTGGTTGCTTAGTTTTGTTTTGCCTTCTGTGAGAGAAGAATGTTCCTTAGTTTGGTTTTTTTTCTTTGTTGGTTTATTTTTTTTAATTTAGTAGGAAGTGAATTATTGCACTTGCAGTATGTAGGGGGGGAAAACCCACAACTCCTGAGTTGTAACTCCTAGAGCAATTTTCGATAAAGAAGCAGTGAAGTGAAATGTAGATGTGACTTTTAAATGCATGTTTGTCCTATAATCATTTGGTGATGAGATGTGTTTACAATTAGATCTTACTGTTTTATTAATGTCAGGTATAAAGGAAAGAGGGTAACTCACCTATTCTCAAATACACTTAACATTCAAGTTAGTTTCAAAGGAAGTTCAGTGTCCCTGTCTAACATAATTTTCCTTCTTTTTTTCCCATGTGCTCAGAGGTGTGTTTCCTTCCCACCTTCTTCTCTGTTCTTCCAACCAGCAAAGAAGAATGTAGCAAAGCATTGGCGAGGTGGCCTCATTTTGTGTTTAGATAACTCTGACTACCTCCCAAAAAGTGCTCTGATTGATATCCTTAAGTGGAGTTCATCAGGCTCAGTTTTTTTTGGAACCTCATGCTAGGCGTACATCCTCTTTCAGAGGTGAAAAGCAAGAGCTTTATCTATGAAGCCATCTAGTTTTCCCAGGGAAGTTTAAAGGAGAAAAGGAAAAAAAAAAAATAATTGTGTAGTTAAATTTGGGAAAACTAGAATTAGCATAAACTTTCATTAGTCTTTTCCTCTGAAGAAGCAATGTATTGCTGAGAAATGGAGGAAATATGTGCTTCCGAGAAATTCCTTGTAGGCAGTTTATGCTTTTGAATTAATTACATACCTAACACTTTATAGTGGCTTTTTCTTAGTGTGTAATGTTACTTCTCAGGGCATAGTCTACTGTAGTGAATTAGGGTACATTTTTACAGTTTATAATTAGTGATTTAAAAAAGAACATAATTGCTAAACATGTAATAACTGGCTTTTAATTTTTTCTGTCTAGCATAGTGTTTTATATCTACCCACAAGCTAATACTGTACCTAATGATTCGTGCTAGACCTTACAATGTCGTCTGCATTATATTGTTATTCTATATCTTAAATTGATGTTGCAGACTTGCAGTAAGCTCCTGACAGTTGCTGGGTTTCTTCTCTGAGTTCACTAGTACTATTCAGTAGGATATTCAGTATCTCACAAAGACATATATTGTAATGATGGGGAAGCTTTTTACAGTATCTGTGTTTATGCACTATGTATCGTAGATTTATTTTTTTAAAAAGTTTTGTTAGGACTGTGAATATTAGAATTGCAAAAGCTTTTAGTTGTTGATAGCTGGCAATACAACTATTCTGATGAGCAGAATGCTTACCTGAAGTCTAGTTTATTAAGGATCTTTACCTGCACCATCTGGAACCTGCTGTTAATCCTACTGTATAGATAGAGATGGGGAGAACCGACAGCAAGGTGCATATTTTCTTCATGGGACGCTTTCTGAAAGAATATAATTATGGTGAAACAAAGAGCTTTTCTTGGATGAGGTATTCCTGTACATTCATTGTGAATAAAGTTACAAAATTGGTACATCATTAATACAGTAAGATTTACTTAATGGCTGCATAGAATGAGTACATAAATTTTTTTTTTAACAAGAGTATTATTCCCTACTATTTAAAAAAATCACATGAATGATACAAGGTACCAGAACTTGTTTTTACAAGGCAAAATATATTTATACCTACTGTGTTCATTCCCTTTTGTTCCAGTTTTTCTTTTTTGGAGTGGCTGCATTTAAAACTGTGTAGTCATCTTGAAAAGTGTGCTTGGGAATGCCATCTTTAATTTCATGTAATAGAAATAGTAGATGTCTTAAATGGTTTTAAGTAGCATTAAGATCCAAGGTAGTGACAGCACTACAGTATTTAAGTGAGCCATTAAACACTAATTTTGTAACACCGTCATGTCCGTCAAAGTACTGTTCTATCTAGGCCAAAATGTTTATTATATCAAGATATATAAAAAAGTATTCTCACAGCTTTCATATTAGGGAGAAATACAGTCGGTTTTAAGCATAATATTTTGCAATATTTTTTCTATGAAAAGTTCTCAGACACACAGTTGTGACCATTGTAATTTTTATGTAGATTTCCAATGCAGATAGATTAATTAAATGGTAAGTTTTGTAGCAGAAAGAATAAAATGATGACAGGACAGTAAGACACTGGAAAGTAATCTGATAAATGACCAGTGTTCTACAGGATAGTGAATGTAAAGCATTAAGTTTGTTTTTCACTGGTCTTTGTCATAGGATGAATTCCTTTCAGAGGGGGATTATTTTCTTTTTTTTTTTTTTTGTCATCGGTAGAGAGCTTATCTGTGAATAAATTATCTATATTTATTCTCCCACAGTAAGTGTGGATGTATGTGTGGGTGGATGTATGGATGGCGGAACTGTACTTAGGTAATGTCCTGTGAAAAACGCAAGATCTCCCACATAAGGCTATTTTTATCTGACACTGGTGATCTGCAAACAGAACTCTTCCATGCAGGACCTGTCCTAAGTCTGGATCTAGCAGGATCGTTGCCAATGTCAGGGGTTTTGCTGAACACATTGCTTTCCCTGTCTGGCTTAGTCTGCCTTACTTTCATGATACTTGGGCAAATGTGTGCATACACGAACCAAATTATTAGTGGTCGTGTTTATTCCAAGTGCTTGTAGGGAGTGTTTGAGACGGTGGAAGAGTTTGTAAGGTCTTGCAGGCTGGGGGAACTGGGAAATGCTCAGCCAGTGTCCTATCTGGGGGATACCTTTCAGGATTCCTCCAGGAAAGAACAAGACAGGCATATTTTGGAGGAAGTGCTTTAGCATCACAGGAGATTGGGAAAAGTATGTCAGACACAAACTAGCAACTGAAATTGGTATTTGAATACAAACAACAAGTAGTCCTTTTTGGTACTTTATTTTCAGTATTTTTCTCATGTTCTTTTTATAAAAATGAATCACATTTAAAAAAAGATTTTCAGAGATACTCATCATTTTGAATGCCTTCTGATTTTGAATTACTGGATTTGAGAGCTCTTCTTAAAGGGCTCAATTTTATTGGAAAATGCTAGCACTTTTCCTCTCTCCTCCTAGACAATATGATTCATTCCAAATGTTCTAAAATGAGCACCTAAAATCACAGGGCCCTACTGAAAATATTGCTCATCGTCTTAAATGCAAAACTTAAAAGAGCAAGGACTTGTTTTGCTCATATATTTTTTTTTTAGGGTTTTCTTCATTTTATCTTACTAGCTGCTAGGACAGAAGGTAGAAAGAATTTGTAGGGAAGGCCTGAGTTGATATGTACAATCTTGATTTACTTAATTTGGGGGTTCATTAAATCGGAAAGCTTAATAGGAGCAAGTAATAAACCCTCCAGGGCCCTTGTACAGAAATAATTTGCAGGCTCTGGTCATTAGTTTGTTTCTGATCCAAGTGCTTGATTTTTACATCTGTTAAAATGAGTGACAAAATTCCCACTGACTCTCTGGAACAGGCTGCCCAGAAGAGGTTGTGGAGTCTCCTTCTCTGGAGATATTCAAAACCTGCCTGGATGCCGTCCTGTGCAACCTGCTGTAGGTGACCCTGTTCTGGCAGGGGGGTTGGACTAGATGATCTCCAGAGGTCCCTTCCAACCCTGACCATTCTGTGATTCGCTGACACAGGATCAGGCCATGCTGTGGAGAGGATGCCAGCTGCTACATGGTAGCTTTGACGTTTTTAGTGCGATGGATTGTGATTTCTTTGTCTTTTGCAAATGGTCATATTTATGGCTTCAAGTGAAAAAGCAGTTAGGGTAGTGGATATTCATTAGCACTGTGGTTGAGGAGAAACTGTTAAGGTTGTGGAATACTACAGGTTTAAAAGGGCAGCTAGAGAAAAATGTGGGTACTAGGGGGTATCAGTAGCTAAGAAAGTCTTTTTTTCCCTTCTCTTTCTGCTTTTTTTTCCTTCTCTCTCTGCTGCTTTTTTTTCCTTCTCTCTGTTTTTTTTTTCCTCTCTCTCCCCCTCCTTTCTCTCTCTCTCTCTTCCCCCCCCCCGCCCCTTTTGTAGTGGAAAAAAGTTTCATACAATATACCTGTGTGCAAACCTGTGTGGTAACGCGTTAGTTTGGGAAGTATTGCGTACCAATAGCATAAAGGTCAATGCCTGAGTTTTATGCGAGATATTTAGGGATAAATGGTAAGCTTTTATGTGCCATGTGATAATATTGATGCAATATTGAAGGGAGAAAGTCTTAATAAATAGTGAATGGCTTAAGTTTTAGTGTTCTCCAAGCATGCTATATAGATTTATGGTGCAACAATAAACTGCACGTTTGTCACCCTGTCATCTCACAAATGCTTATGACTAGGTAACAGCTAATTTCCTTTTTAAAATGCATCTACTTAATGTTGATTTGAGATGTCCTTCAATTATTTGTTGTTATCTAATACTAGATAATTTTCTCCATACCTTTAATCCATATTCAGTGGAACCTAGCCAGGTATAGGCTTTCATGGTTATAAATCTAGTTTTGCTGTGAAGGGAAGTTGAAATTACACCATACAAAATGTTCAGTTTTCTGATGTCTAGTTAGAAACATAGGAGGGCATCCTAGCGCTGCTTTCTAGTTGTGCACACTGAGTTTTACCTTGTTTATCTCAAATATTTTGTATTGCATGTTACTGAAATTTTTACATATCCTAGTAGTACAAAATATGTTAAAAAAAAAAAAAAAAGAGCACCCCTACAGTCCTAACTATTCTATGCAGATGTCTTCCAAAATTTACAGGTACAATTTTAGTGGTGGTGGTTGGTAAATAGATTTTTTTCACTTATTTATCAGCAGACTTGTTTTTATATGTATTAGTGACAGAATGGACTAAGCACAGCTGTAAGTTATTGTATTTCTGTAGAAAATGGAAAATAGTGTAAAATTGGTTTTGTTAAATGTTGGCAGTTTTTAAATAAACTTTTCATCTTCTAAAAACTTCTGTTTTCTGTGACAACATATTTACCCTGGTCTCCAATTTCATTGTTTACCAACAGATACCCTTCCTAATTATTGCTAATCTCTTTTCAGTGATAAGCATCTTTTAACAGGAACTGTGTCCTCCCTTGTGAATTTAGGTGATGGCAGCACCCTTATTTTATGGTCTATTTAAATGTCGACAGTTAAGGCTTTTCCAAATGCATTCCTACATCTTTTGTTCAAGCTTAGTTTATGAAAGGATGGTGATGAGCAGCAGCTCTTCTGTGTAAGAGATTTCTTTCTGGCAGTAGGCAGCTGGCTGTACCCTCTAGAGCTGCAGAACTTGGGCAGCTGAATGATGCTCACGTTTCTGTGACTTCGGCCTGACGTTCAGTGACGTGCTTGCCTTTTTTAAAAGCTGGAATCAACTGGAATAGCTTATGCCAGACTTTCCATGGTCTGTACAATTTTTGTGCTGTCACAATTGAAGTGAAAACGTTTCATGGATCTGAAAAGGAGGCAACTGCCCTCTTATGTTCAAAAATATACTTTTGTTTAGTTCGTATTAGCAACAGATAATATAGAAGCATGGTACTTTGATCCCAGTTGATTGCCTTAAATAAATTTTGCTCTGTAAATTTTGTGGGACTACCTGAAGAAGAATCATCAGATGACCCCTAGTCTGAACTGGATGAAAATATGCGTGAGGTGTGCTCGTTGTTTTTATAAACTCTCTAATGGCGCAAACACATATGCGTTAACACCTGGATCCACAGTTTTAGATCCGCAATTAGGCTCCTCAAATAGCATTCTGCTTCATGTATAGTTTTGTGTTTTCATTTATAACAAATTGTTCATAGTTTATCACAACTGACTTACATGTTAAGATATCTTTCATAGACTTGAGTTACTGCTGCAGTACATTTGTTTCCAGTCCTTGTATATTGGGACAATCAATAGCTTTCTAAAGAGCTTTTATTCCAGCCTGTTATCCAAATAATTCTGAGTTTCATACAATTTAAATATTTAATAAATTGTTTTTATATAATTTATAACTTATTTTTAGAAGTTAATTATTATTTATTATATTATTTATTAAATGTTATTTATTAAATTATTAAATAATATGTTAAAAGAATATTGAATTATTAACAGAATGTGTGGTTGGACTTGGTTTTTTTATCTAAGCAATGGCTACATTAGGATATTTCAGTGTAACAGTGTACGTGAAAGATTCTTCAGGTAAAATTAGGCAGTTGTGTATTTTAGATACTTTACAGTGTATGACTGGAATCGTAGGTCCAATAATTCTCCAGTTTACTTAAATGTTTCTTGGTTTGTCTTGTTGCCCTGGTATCTTGTTCATTATGCATGCAAAATAATGAGCTAACAACGTGTATGAAAAAAAATGAAAAATGTGGTGTGTCTGCATGGCCATTCTCTTCAACTTTGTAATATTTATTTGCTCTCTGGTATAGGGCTTCAAGTCTTCCACTGTCTTCCAGTTCTAGTAAATACAAATGTTCCCCAGCTACTAATAAGCATATGAAGACCTCTGGAACTCCTTTGCTGGATGCCAGAAGGCAGTGGTGGCATTGTCTGGTTTCTCAAGAGGTACGGAGGACCTGGCTGCTCGCCTGCAGTCTGTTTGGGGTTGCTACACCTTTGAAAAGGAAGCCATGGATTCACCGCTTCCTCGGTAACCTTACAGTTGAAGCACTGCAGTATCTAATAGAGAAGTAAAAAAAAGAAAGGAAGAGGAAATGGTATGTTAAGAAGTATCTCAGTAGCGGGGTGAGGCACAGCAGGGGAAAAAAAGCATGGCAGAAGCAGTTTTGTCATTTATCATAGAATCATAGAATGGTTTAGGTTGGAAAGGACCTTGAAGATCATTGAGTTCCAACCCCCCTGCCGTAGGGGGAGAGTTGTTACCTACACAAGGAGTATCTGACATGCAGACCTGTTGACAAGCCAGGAAAGCAGTGTCTAAGGGAAGAAGACAGCCTTTTGAGGGCAAGCATGTTTCAACGTTTGAAGTGGAGCGTTCGCAAGGGAAGGAGTTTTCAATTTTACTGTGGGACAGCTTTTTTAAATTTCTCTTGCATATACGCCATCTCAACTCTGCCATGCCCTGCAGTATCAGTAATTCTTTTGACAAAGTAACCTTTCCGGGTGTCTTGTAGCTCAAAAGACAAAGTGGATAACAAAAGATTTTTAGCTGCAGAATCCATGGGGTTTCAAGGGTCTTGCTTTCATTATCCATATAAGCTTGCTTGTTTAAACAGAGGTATTAATCTGCCTGGCACCTCCATCTAATTGGAAAAAGGGACGTCTCTGAAGGTGTACTTAGTGAATTTCCATGGCAATCAGTGATTGCCAAGTGGAGTCTAATAGAAGGCGGGAAGAGGGAGATCAGTCCAGCCGTTTATTGTCATTATCCACCCTAAAGCTAAAAGAATACATCTTTAATGAAATGCATACAGACATGAATGCTGTGTGTGGCTGGAAAGCTGCCTGGCAGAAAGAGACCTGGGGGTTCTAATTGACAAGCAGCTGAATATGAGCCGGCAGTGTGCCCATGTGGCCAAGAAAGCCAACGGCATCCTGGCCTGTATTAGAAATAGCGTGGCCAGCAGAAGTAGGGAGGTGATTGTGCCCCTGTACTCAGCACTGGTGAGGCCACACCTCGAGTATTGTGTCCAGATTTGGGCACCTCAATACAAGAGAGATATGGAGGTGCTGGAGCGAGTGCAGAGGAGGGCAACGAAGCCGGTGAAGGGCCTAGGAAACAAATCACGTGAAGATATGAAGTAAACAAATCCTATGAAGAGCGGTCGAAGGAGCTGGGACTCTTTAGTTTGAGGAAGAGGAGGTTGAGGGGAGACCTCATCACTCTCGACAACTATTTGAAAGGACACTGTAGAGAGGTCGGTGCTGGTCTCTTCTCACAGGTAATTAATGACAGAACAAGAGGGAATGGCTTCAAGCTCCAACAGGGTAGATTTAGACTGAACATTAGGAAAGAATTTTTCACAGAAAGAGTGGTCGGGCATTGGAATAGGCTGCCCAGGGAGGTGGTTGAGTCACCATCCCCAGATGTGTTTAAGAGCCGTTTAGATGTGGTGTTGGGGGATATGGTGTAGGGGAGAACTTTGCAGAGTAGGGTAGATGGTTGGACTCGATGATCCCAAGGGTCTCTTCCAACCTAGACAATTCTATGAAGTTAAGTAAGACTGAGGCATCCCAGTTCTGTAGTGCCACTTCAGGTTAGCACAGCTGTGTATGTGTGTTTAGCTGTATGGGAGATGAGACTGTTTTTAGCCCGGGAGATTTATTAGAGCTGCAAACAAATCAGTGGAGCCATAAAAATTTAGGAGCCACTGATAATCTGTTGACCCTAATTTCTTTCCTCATTGGAGTGGCTTCACTATTGAAGGGCAATATGGCTTCTTCTGAGGAAAAGGGAAAAAGGAACCTTCCTCTCAGTACATAACTGCTGTCTTTGCAGTGTACTGCCTGGCCCCATTCTGCAGGTGACTGGTCCCGGTTGTGCCTTTTGCTGTCTACCACTGCTTTGTTCCTCCCCATTCCCACTGTTGGGTGGGTTTTTTTTCCTCGGTTTTCAGGGAAGTTGAAAACCTTGCTTCTGTGTAGTTTATTGTATCCCATGACAGATTTATTCTTTACTTTCTGAAGCCTTTTCAGTTTGACTGGAAATGTAAATCTTTCAAAAAGACTTAAAAAGCAATAGAGATACTGGTTCCTACAGTCCCAGCAAACACAGCCTGTTCAGTTTAGCAGTGCTTGACTTGAATTAATAGAGAAACTAAAATATGCTTCCAGCTGCTCCATCTGTGATTGCACCATCTTACAGGGAAAACTGCAACTACTGCTCTAATTGAGGAATCAGAGAGGAGAGTGGGTGGCAGAGGTGAGAAGTAGTTTCTTAGGGGCTAGAATGGAGATGGAAAGGGAACAACATGAAATATAAATAAATCAATTCCCTTTCTGTCTTACAAGATTTCAGGTTTTCTCAGTCAGCAGTAGGTCTTCAATTATAACAGCCCAAATCTTGTGTGAGAAAGAGAAGGTACTTGCACTAATGAAGTGGATGCCACCTGGTTAAAAATAGATATGCAGACTTCAAATGCTCGTTGGTACGCAGCGGGGCAAAGCTGGCTGCACTGACTCCTATTTAAGAACTGGAAAATGAACTGGGAAAATAATGTCAGTTCTTTGCTATCCCTGCTAACAGTACTAATCACTGCAAACTTACCAGCACATGGGTGAAACTGTCAGATCACCTGTGGGAGCTGGTAGAAAGTAGCACTGGAACAACTCTTGATGACTCTGGACATTGAGGGGAGAGAAAGGAAGGTACGTATCTCCATCCATCTCTAATTAGAGGTTTCCACAAGGGAAGCAGAAATATAAAGCATATTTTTGCTTAAACTTGGAGGGCAAAGTGTTGTCTTGTAGTTAGAATTTTAGCCATTTTCATTAACGTTAAAGTTGTTATCTTTAAGGTTGTTAGGAGTAAACTTGGGCCTGTTAACTGTTGGCATTAGCTGAACTTCTGGTATAGGGTCTTGTGTATGACCATTTTGTTATGTACTTGGCCAGATGGTCGGCCTTGGAAATGTTTCTTCACAAGTATCTGTGCTAATTAATGGAGGAACTTTCTGACACGTTCTCGTGGATAACGAGGACTCTATCCTTGAGTCGTATGAAAAAGAACACCTGATCGAGGAAAGCAGATGGTGGTGTCTGTCTTTGGAGTAAAACATCCTGGAGCAGACGAATGCTGAGGATGCTCCTCATCTACCATGTTTTGAAGGGCCTAGCCAACTTGGCAGAAAAGTGAAAATTCTGGGTGTCCTAAACTGAACTACCTTCATTACAATACTAAAAATCATGCCCATAGGCCAAGAAGATCCTTGCCCAGGTGAAGACCCTTCCCTTGCGCAGGCGCAGTGACTGAGGAGAATGACATAGCCAATATTACAAACACGTATAAATTGCTAACCAGTCATTGTAACTGGGAGTGTGCTACCTTGTCACTCTTGTGTATAAATATGACAAGAAAGCCGGCATGGGGTGTGCATGATTTGTGGAAACATTCCACCATGCACCCTGGCCGGAATAAAGCAATGTCTCCTCTCTAAACATAGTCTCTGTGTTTTGGGAGAATCAGGACTTAGACCTCTTTTGCAGGTAACAAAAGGAGGGGATGAGGAGAAGCCAACTGAATTATTTAGGTTGTCTTGTGACACTGAATGTAAGACGGGGTCACTACCCCGAAGGAGGTTAATCACACAGCAGGAGAAACCTGCAGGGAGTGGGCCAATGGACCTGCTTGTTGGAAGATCTCAAGCCTGATCTGTCCCTTTGTGAAGGACAAAAGCTATGTTATACTGAGTGTTTCTGGGAGTCTGACTATGTCAGTGAAGTTGAGCCTTCCTTACACCTCCCTGTATGGTTAAGTAGTTTGCAAGATACCATCATACTTATTTGTTTCTCCCTTTGTTATTTTTCTGGACCAGTGAATAATTATTTTTTTTTCCTTTTTCCTGTAGTGCCAAAGGTTCAATAGGAGGAATAAGGAGTATGTCCCCACTCAGGCAAGGAAGGTAACTGTGTTTGAGTACGATATGTGGTAGTTTAATGTGCTAAGCAGTATGCCGTGGCACAAAACATGAGTGATTTGTTATTGTAGTCGTTGCTTGCATTTTGATAAATCTGTAGGAGAAGGACAGATTTATAAAAAAAAAAAAAGGGGGGGGGGGGGAGCACAGATTTCATCTGTGCTTTTGTGTTTAGCACCTGGCTGCTGTGACTTTCGTTCTGAAGAGTTAAGGTCACGTCACATGTTGTGAAAGGGCTTGTTAGTTATACTAAAGCAGATTATTAATGACCAAAGGTAATGGAAAGAGAGAAAGGAAACAAAGCCCTCGGGTCTTAGAGGTGTTGATCCTCAGAGTGCCTGCACTTAACAGTTAGTGTTTCGATAGTCAGCATTGCCGTGGCTGGCATCTCTATCCTCAGGGAGTCTGCAATCTGTTTACTTCATATTGCAATGGATGGGATTTTGATATTGATGTTTGATATTTTGACAACGAACCTAGCTATTAGTGCTTTAATTCCATATTTTGTAGTTTTCTCAGTTTTCCTATGAAATAAAGCAATACTGCCCATGCTTTATACATAGATTGCTAACACAGTAAAGCTAAAGACTGAAACTGAGAAAAAACACCATTAATTTTGATTCTGCTTTGAAAAACCTGAGGCCTTTTTAATACAGAGCACTTCATGATATACATCATATTTTACATAGCCCTTCTGACGTTCAGCAAAAAATTCCTTTTCAGTGGCAGTGCTCTGCATTGCTCAGCATGTCACAGCTCCTACCTGGGACCCAAAAAAGAAGGAATACTCAGCGTGCATATATATTTAACAAAATGCAGATTGGTTAATGCACTGTCACACGAGAATCCTGTGGAGGAGGCATCTGGGACACGGCTCTCTGGTCTGGCTCTTAGCCTCCATAGGTCATCCATCATGCCCTCAAAGGACATAAATTCAGTCTCTGTGGAAAATTTTTATTCCAGTTTGAGTCATCTTTGTATTCCTATGTTTTTCAGTAATACAAGCTTATATGTGCATGTATATATAGGTTTTGTGATTTCAGTTTCTATTCGACAAAAAACAGTAGGTAGAAAGCGCTTAGATTAATGAATAGCAGGCATAATTTTTACTAAGGCTGCAATGTTGTAGCTGCAGCAAAGAATCCGTGGCATTTTTGTGATACACCACGTATGAACCACAGTATGTGGTCGTAGTATTGATACTTCTTGTGTGAACATACTGCATATAGAAAGAACTTTTAATAGGTTAACTCCTACCTACCTAATTTGCTTCAAAAACTGCTAGTGAAATGAATCTCTGCACATACTATTTTCACAGCAGCCTTTATTCAGGAAGGCGTCTCACACCAGAAGTTCTGATTTCAAACACCGTTTTGCTCTTCATGTCATTATTTTCATTGTAACAGTTAAAATAGTAGAGTCTTGCTGTGAATTAATTAACTGTGAAGATATTATTTCCAATGTAGATCAATATGAAGCAATAATACTATAAATCAATAAAAATTAGCTTTATTTTAATAAAAGTTTAATATAAAAAAAGTGCTTCCTTCCTTCTTCACTCTTTTAACATACTTCAATTTATTCTTATGGGGATATATTGTAAAACCATGGCAACAAAAAAATCGCGAGAGGTCAGAAGTACCAGACTACCTTCAGCTAAAATAAAGCTAAAGTAAAATGAAGAGAGTACACATAACAGTAACAGTTGGCTACATCTTTACAGCAAGACTAACTTTTTTTTTAAAGGAGCTGTGCTATCAATACTTTTAAATTTGTCTGTACTGGTTTGGAAGCATGTCTGTCTCCTCTAAAACTCTCCCAAGAGGGACAAAAATGTAGATCGAGGATCTTCTCTCCCTCCCGTCTTCCTTCTATGTGAAAAAATGGTTACCTATGAACATACATTTATGTACCTGTATACATATTTTGAGCAGGGATGAAATTTCCTCACCAAAGTAGTCAAAGATCCTGTTTCTTTAGCAACAGCCATAAGGCTGCCTTTAACCTTAACTTGGTTCATATGCTAATGCCAGAACATTTCTCAACTAGCCCTCCACTGACCCTTTTTATTCAGTTGTACCGCCCGCTCTTTTCACCTCCAAATCACAGTCGTCCTTAAACCCGACCCAGCAATCTGACTTTGCAAGAGGAAAAAATGTCAGTGGGGAGGAACTGTGCATGAAGTACATCATCCTTCAAATCTGCTGGACTTTACCTCTCATTTGTTGCTGCCATCTGCCATTTGGTGACTAGTGTTTATGCACAGTGCCCCATTAAATGAAGCTTTTACAAATGGAAGGTATAAAAGGATCTTTCTGTAATGAACTTAACAGACATATCTGAACTTGATCTAAACAAGCAGGCTTCCTCCTGGGCTAATCTACTTTGGCAAGGAGGATGTTCCATTTTCAGTGTACAGAGTAACACACAATGTTTAGTAATTGATTTATTTCTATGCTTCACCATCACCGTAAAAATCGTATTATAACAGACTTCAGATACATTTGTAGCTCTTGTACTTTGAATGAATGTGAATATTAGCATAAACACAAGTCTAGACAAACCATTGCTTTTCATTTAGTCTGCTCCTTCTGTGTTTTCAGAGAATGTGAAAACTATTTCAATTTTCCACAAGGCTTTATTATGCAACTCTACTCATCCTTAAACCCCACAAATACCCCTGACTACTTCTATGACAGCTTCTCTTGTGTTGGGTCTGCTAACTCTTGTATGTTTCAGTTGCTTCCTGTTTCAGTAAAAACTGTTGACTCTTTTATTCTTGTATTTGCTCCTGTGGTCTGAATGCAGGCCCCCACCTGGAGCATTTCCTCATTGATTTGGAGTAAGTTAGGCTGGGTTGAGTTTTTGGTTTTGTTTTTGTTTTTATGCAGATAAGATACTGACTCCCTCATACTTATTTCTCCAATAAGCAAGGCCCAGGTATCACAAGTTATCATGAGACTGACACTTGAAAAGGGATCACATACAATTAGTGGTCATTTTAAAATGAAAAAAAAAAAAATCAGTTTCACTGGAACTTCTCTTTAAAACAGTGTTTAAATGAGCACCTCCGGTCCTGCCAGGCAGCGTGGTGAGGCCTAAGATGTAAACAGTTGCAAAGTGCTCAAACAGCAGGTGCGAAATAATGCGATATATTTTTTGCATGGGATTGCTACCACTGTGATCTTCACGTGCTTCAAAGAAGAAACGGTGAAAGATCACACCTGGTATCTGCCACAGGCTTCACCTTGAAAAAATAAGACTTGTGGGCACATTCTGAAAGCCCCCAAGTGCAAGTGATGAGCTGGATGCAGTATATCGTTAGCAGGAGGGAGTTTGCACCTCTGGGATTCCTTCCTTCCTCCTTTCCCTCTCTCTTGGACTTCTGGGGGCTACCAGTGGAAGTGCCTCAGCTGAGGTTCTTCTCACTTGCTGAAATGCAAAAACAAAGCTATGATGAAGGATACTGGTGCTAAGTCATCAATTTAAAAGCTGAGACTGCAGCCAGGGGGCTATGGATTAGAAAACTGGAGCTAAGCCTAGTTCTCGCCTGGTTTTGCCAAGCAGTTGGGCTGGTGCCATGAGTGGTTTCTATGGCACTGCACGCAGTGCTAGAAGTACCTGACTCCAGGAACCAGCCCACCAGTGAGGGTACCATTTGGCTTGTTGCTGAAGTGACAAGAAATCCCCGTCAAGAAAGAAATCCAGCCACCTGATTAATGATACAGCCGTTTGGGGTTTTTCACATTCCGTAGAGCAAACATTCCTACTGTCTGTGCTCCCTGCAAGCGCCTGGCTCGGGGCTTTGCCTACCTCACCAACAGACAGAACTGGCACCAACCCTGCCAAGTCTGCCAACCCTTTCAGCCTTGCAAACCACACGCCACTGCTGCCTTCTCTGAATTAGGCTTTATACTTGCTCACGTCCCTCTTCCTGCGACACCGCAGAAATTGTGCTGTAATGGAAAGATAAAAATGGAGGTGAAGCTATCAGCAAAATCACTCTGCTAGAAGACACACAGTCCAGAACATCGCTTTTAACTTTTCTTTTCCCTGTATAGATGAATCTGAACTGTAGGTGGGTACTCTGTAGAGTTGCTGTTAGAGAAGGTCATTTGGGTGGACTGACAATGCCCTATCTCCATCTGCTGCTAGGTCTTAGGTGGGGAAGAGCAAAGTAGCGTTGGGTTGTCCCATCCACTGTGTAGATCTCATAAGCAGGTAAATTAACATATAAAACCAGCAGTGGAGCTATTTGGTGCACTTTGGCAGCGTGCTGGCGGAGATTGCTGTGGGAAAGAATTCAGGTCTGAAAAGAAAGACCTGGAAAATGGCAAGTCAAAGAAATACAAGCGACATCGAAATGTCCTTGCTAATAAGCTGTCCTGGTTTGAGGTGAAATGGAACCAATTTTCCTTTCAGTAATTTCGCTTTTCAGTTAAGCCTCTTCCAACTCCCTGAAATTTACAGCATATTTTTCAGTGTCCGCTTCTAGCAGATTTGGTCTGATGTTGGTAGCAAATACCAAGGGATGGTATGCAGAGGCTCTGCTGCTTATACTTGTTGCTATAACACCCAATAGCTAGGTTGTTACACCAGAGCTAGGGCATAGTTACTTTCTTAAAATCATGATTTTATTATCGATTCAGGGGTTGTTTCATATTAAATATCGGTGCGGGAGTAGGTATTTTAAGACATGGACTGCTACTCAAATCCCATGAGTGGCTCCGCCACCCACACCAGCACGAGCTACTCCAGCCTTGACATTGAGCACCGCCACTACTCCAGCTGTTCCACCAACAAGTACCTCTGCTGCTCCAACTCCATCAGTACCGGCACAAGTCGCACCGGTGACAAGGAAGCAAAAAAAGAGGTCAGCTCGTTCCCCTGCCCCTTTATGACAAAGACCAGATAAATCCAGGTGGCGTGGGAGAGAATTAACACAAAAGATATTCAGAAAGAAATGCTCGTGTCGCAGGAGTTTTTGGTGACAGCAAAGAGAAGTCATTTTCAGCAAGACCTTATCTCTTATCTCTTGCCTGAAAACTGCCCCTGTGCCACACAGCCACAGGGAGACAGGCAATGCCTGTGGTTGCCACCAGGAGTCCCAAACCTCCACCCTTGGTTCCAGCAGCTGGGAACAATCAGGATGCTCCCAACAGGTCAGCTCCTCAATATCCCACCTATGAAGGCAGGTGAGGAAGAGTGTAAGGTAGGGTAAATCAAGTCAGTCGTCTTCTCCAGGCTCCCTGTGCTCCCCTTCCCACTGTTTGCATGCGCTGGCTCCTGTAACCTACAAAAGATCTATTGGGGTAAAACTACAAGGGCAACTGGCATATTTATTTTAACGTTTTTATTCCTTCTGAGAGGTTCCTGATGTGTAAGTTCAGCTAGAGATTCCCTTGTGCACCTGTATGAAAAATATGAAAAATCCCAGTTGGGTGTACTAAGTGCAAGATACTCTCTTGGAATTAATTGGCTTCAGTAAACATCACGTTCTGTTCAAGGCTGCTCTGAGAAAAAAACAGCCAAAGCAGTATGAAGCCAGGTATTTTACACAGATATATTCTTCAGTCTGATTATAAAGTAAGATGCTTTATACTCACCACACAACTACTCCTTCTGACTGTTATACCTGGAAAATGCATTTTATTTTCCATCACTGTGGTCATTAAAATTCCTAGGGTGTTCACATCATAGTTTGAACGTATATTATAATCTATAATACAAAGGAGGTTTTCTCAAATTGTCTTTAAACTGATACAGCTTTTTAGAAAAAGATCCAGTCTTGGTTTATTCAACTGTTCTATACAAAGAACCACTATCAGCTTCATTGCTTATCTATGTTTATGTCTCAAAAAACTGTAAAAACAGTATGAAAAAGTGACTGATTCACTAGTGAAGGGGAAGAGTGGAGCAAAATTCTCTACAATGTGTAAAAAAGGGGATAGTAAATGGAGAGTGACCTTCAAGTAGATTATACTCCTTTAGCGTATTTCCAGACTTTCAAAATTGCCTTCTTCAATGTGTTGTTGCTGAATTCCTCAAACACTAGTACACATCATGATATTATCCATATGGCTGATTCTTGACTGATTACTTGTTCCCTTTTATTACACCTCAAGCTTTCAGAATTTTTTTATATCTTTGGGATTTTATTTACTTTGCGATTAAGTCTGTTGCCTAGTATTCTGGCACGCACGGCAGTTTTACTTTATTATACCCTGAAGAGCTTTCTCTTCGCCAGCTATCTATTTAAGGCCTCTTCATAGATGAGGCTGCATTCTTTATAATTTAAATTAATTAAATATTTAGTATATGGCCCCTCAGGCAAAGTAAGTGCTTCAAAGCATAACTAGTGATATACTGTCCCCTCAGATTGTTACATTAGAGAAGGAACAACCCGTTTTTACAGGCTATGGGTGGGCAGGCTACAATAATGGCAACCCAACAGAAGTGAAGTTTTCTGTTCCAACACACAGGAGGGCTGCTCCAAAGCTGGGCCAACGGGATGATGGGAATCATCAGAAAATAAGGTTCGTAGAAATCTGCACTGAACTTTTTGGGAGCAATAACCAATGCTTGAAACAGCACTAGGAGACTCCAAGGGGTGTTGAATCCCAGTTAATTAGAGGCTATCTTGCTGGTGTGTCATAAGATATAATCAAAGAAAACAGAGAAGAAACATTTACAGAATAAAACCTTTGAGATCCTCCAGGACTATCTCAAAGACTAAACCTATTCAACTGATAAAGAAAATGCCAGGCATCCCCCTTGAGCACTTGTCTAGTGTGCAGGAGTGCTTGAAGATATGTTAAGCTATCATTCCCTGACATAGGAAATCACTTTATGAAGGAAAATGCCTGTGGAACCTAAGTGTTTGTTGTGCTGCTAATGAGTTGCAGACAGGATGCAGACACGCACAGTGAAATTTTGCAGGTATGTTATGTGGGAAGTCAGAACAGTTGACAACACTTGTGACTTCTAGTCTTGAAAAGCATAGATCTGACCCTGTACTCCTTACAGCTATTTCAGACCGAGCTAATCAAGAAGATAAACTGGTTGAATCTAGGAGATTTTATTCATAAAACTGCCTTACTTCAATTCGTTGGTCCAGTATCAGAATTTGAAAACATTTCCGTTCCTGAAAGCCACCCACTTCAGTGCCAGCAAGCACCTCTGAAACAGTCCACACTCTTCTAGCTACACATAATTCACACACCACGAGAGCCGGAGACTAATGCTTTTTGACATATGAAAGCTGTAATCCCAAGCTTTCAGGCAGTAAAATGCATTCATTTCCATCCCATGTGGATCTTGAGCTATCTGACCTTAAAACTATGTCAAGCTTGCGCTAGTCTTTTCAGCCTGCGAGAGCCGTTTTGCCTTTGGCCCAAGTAGCAAGTCACAGACCAAAGATCACGGCAGTGACCAATTCCTGAAAATACATACGAGCTGACTAGATTAGTAGACCAATGTAGTAAAAAGTGTCTGAGCTGCCATGGCCAAGGCTTTTATCTAGGCTAATGGGTATATAAATAGAGGTGCATTGTAGGCATGCGGAATCCAATTAATGTGCTTTACAGAGCGTAGTTTTTTTTCCTGAAAAGAGAAACCTTCAGCGTACCTCCTTGCCCTTTGAAATATCCAGGCCCAGTTAATGAGATGTCCGTGTGAAACCTGGGCCAGGCTCTTCCCCATGAGATAGATGCTTTGCCAATACTTACGCAGCAGCTTGTGCCAAACAGACCCTAAAATATTACAAGAACAAAGGCAGACCATGTTGTGGAGCAGGTTCAGAAACTCTGTATAACTCTGTCCACCAAGCCCAGAGGATCTTTGTGTGTACGCAGGAACCAAGGGGAACCAGGGCTCTCTAAAATCTGACAATTTCCATCTGCTTTGAAATACAGGTTGGGGGGAATCCTATATACAACAGAAAATTGGTTCAGTGTAAATAAATAGCACTATTTACACAGCAAGAGTGTCTGAATACACCAGAAACTGCATGATTTGCATTTGTTACAGATTACCACAATGACTTTGAAAACCGTCACCCTCACAAGGCTATCATTTAATGTACAGCAGATTGTGTAGATTCATCCACAGCTTTCATTTTATAAAAGTTACAGATTAGCCTTGGTGCTTTTGACACTAGTTTTTCGGCCAGGTTTTGTTTACTATATTTACATGTGAACTGGTCAGTTTTAAAAGGGCAGTTTACCTTTGTCCAGGAGGTTAATTTCATATAAGTGTGGTTTTACAAAACTCAAAACTGTTTCTATGTTTTCAGAAAGAGCTAGAACAAAACCATGTTGCATAAATGAAAGCTTTACCTTGAAAAAAAAAAAAAAACAAACAAGAAAAAACAGACCGCAATTTCCATCATTTTAATTGCAAAAATTGAAACAGTAAAAAAGGTGACTAAATAATAATGATCAGATTAAAAACCTGTAAGAGCTTGAAGGTCAGTGCTAATGCAGCGTACTAATAGTGTTGCATTAGCAGTAACATCTCTCCAGGCTCACAGACAACCTGTGTGCCAGAAGACCTGTCACGATGAGCTGTGAAACAAACCGGGTAAAATGGAGCTCTGGAAGAAAAATGCAGTTTGGATACGGAACTTTTCTTGGGTATAATTTAGCAGTCACGAAGACTGCTGTTATTATTAGTCTTCTGAAATTGTAAGAATATAACAGAATAAGGTACGTGGGGAAGGACCTCTAGAGGTCATCTGGTCAAATCTCCCTCTTAAAGCAGGGAAAATTTAGACCACATTCAGGCCTAGCTGCTTCGCTAAATTGAGAGGGAGGAGAGAAAGGAGGAATTTAATCACAAGTGAAGTGTTTTACCTAATGTAACTATCTGAGAATCACTTTCTTTGGAAGTCGCTCACACGCATTCTCTACACCCTAAGTTGTGGTAACCTGGGGCCGTACCAGGGCCGTGTATCCAGGACATAGGAAAGAAGAAGGGAACAGAGATCTCCTCCAGGTTTTGTTATTTTTGCTACAAAAGTTACCAGGTTGGAAGATGTCTCCAGGATAGAACAGAAAAACATCAATGAATAAAAACTATTAGCAAAGGAGGGAGAAAAAAAAAAAAAGAAAGTGTTACAATATATTAAAAACAGAGGAAAGGATTCTGGTAGCAGTTGTCTAAGCAACGAAAGTCACTCATGTTTTCTGAATTTCTTCCTTGTTTTTCAACATTATTTTTTTTTCAAACTCTCATTTTCAAAGTCTTCATCTGCAGAGTGCTGCAGCATTTTGGCTAGGATATAGAAGCACAGCTGTGCTTACAGAGTGGCTGGACCATATCATAATAGGGGAATGGGCACTGCCCTAATACCAAGGACCAGAAAGTCTCTTTCGGGTATGTTTTTGGAACAGTAAAAACCGAATTACATTCTAAACTAACACCATGTTATCATAGTGATTAATTACAAGTCTTTATATGTACAGATTACTTATGATGGTTTGCAGTGGGGTATGCCTAAACACTTCACAGATGTTTATCACATACTTTGAAGAGACAAATTGGCAAAATGTACCAATTTAGGCTGCAAATACAACAATTTTGCGTTACTTGTGAGGCATCTTAAAGTCTGCTACCCTTTTTCACGTGGAAAAACTGATTAGCTATCAATCTGGCTGTGAAAAAAAAAAGTGTATTTCTTTTGGTAGTTAATTTTGGCTATGACTGTCCAGACGTATTGATTTAAATACCATAAAGTGGTATTTAAGACACTGCCTTGAGGAATTTAGGATTTTGTACCTAGGTGTGGAATCACTGAGGCAGTGAAGAAGGGGGTGGGGGGGATGTGAAGCAGGGGCTCGGAGATGCAGTTAAGAGATGCAATGGCTACTACAGCCTGGGCTATAGGTGCAACGTAAGAACTAACGCTACGGTTATATACAGGCGAATACAGGAGTAAGGAGCACTCCTTCAGCAAAGCGGCGCTTTCCGTGGCGGGGATATCAGCCCCCGCACAGGCTGCTCGCCTGCACGCCCGGCTCAGCTCCGCACCACCGCGGCCTCGGCGGAGGCCCGAGGCCCTGCCACATCCACCCCTGAGCCTTGCCAGCCGGGGTGGCGGCCCCCCGCTCCTCTCCCCACCCCAGGGCAGGCCCAGGCCCGCGGGCCCCGGCCCCCGGCGAGGTGCGAAGGTTGGGCCCGCGCCCTGCCGGGCCTCCCTCGCCCGCTGCTCCGCCACACGCTCCCTGTGCAGACAGCGCTCAGCCTCCCGTCAGGGCCCCGCTGTCAGGGGGGAGCGCTCCGCCCTGCCGGCCGGGCAGGCTGCTCTCCCTCCCGGCCCCGCCGCCCTGCCTCCCCTCGGCCCACCGTCCCTCACAGCCTTGGCGGGGCCGCCCGACCCCCCCTTACCCCCTCCCCGGCTCCGGTGGCGGCGGGGCGGGCGGGCGCGCTGACGCGGGGAGGGCGGCGCGGCGCGGCGCGGCAGGAGGGGCCGG
>VUYV01000029.1:2842527-2944917 GCA_008711295.1 Anarhynchus alexandrinus
TGGGGGGGAGGTGGGGGGAGAGGGGACACACGATACATCTGGTAGCATCGCAGACTGGTTTCAGGAAAAGGGAAAAGGCGTCTTCATCTTTTCTTCCCGGAAAAGCGGGGCGATGTTAACGACCGCCCGAAATCACAGCGGCGGTCAGCGCAGCCCGATGCGCTGCGTCTCCTTTCTGGAAAGATCAGTGTTAACAGGAGCGGTTTACCAAGACTTGTTTTATTGCCATTGTCTATAAATCTGCCTTTCTTTAAGAGAGACGGGAGCTCGGGCCTAGGCTGGAAGACTGCAACATCTTTTTGCTTTCCCCTGCTGTCGCTTTTTTTGGGGCTGTGGAATTGCAGTTTGCTTTGGAGAGCGCGTTGCAGATCCGGCTGTTTTCGTAGCTGCTGAGCAACTAGAAGGCAGAGATGTTTGCCTGACTCTGCATATGTTAAGAGTGAGCTAATGTGGGTGTAGGGCAGATCGGGCATGGAGCGTTTCCCTTGTCTTCGGCGTGCAGCGTGTTACGCCAGCTGACAGGAGTACACCCAGGTGGCTGCAATTTTGCGTCTGCTCTGCGACTGTGGCCCATGGGGTCCCAACCAACTTGCCCTGGAAAATATTCCAGTCACAGTACTCCAGGTTCTGCTGCATTGCCGTGAAAATCTGGACCGGCTGCACTTGCCTTTGCAGCCCGTGGCTGGAGCGAGCACGTGATGCCTCAATTTCCCAAGCACTGATGGTGACATAGAACGTGTTTATTCTCTAGGTGCTACATTTTGGTGGCATACAGGTAACCAACAGTGAGGTGCATGTTTACTTTCTGCTCTGACGGTGGGAGGGGGAAGGGGGAGGGCAGACTCCCCAGAATCGCTGTTCACTGTTCGGGAGTGAAGGAAAACAGTTACTGTAGCATTCAGTGCATTTGTGTGTATGTACACTGAAAAAATAAGTGTGCAGTGATAATGGAAGACCACAGGAAACTCTGCAAAAGCAGAAAATTTAGCATTCTAATGCACCTTGGGACGGACATTGGGGATGAGTGGAAGGCAGCTTGCCTTCATTTGAAAATGCGGTCTGAGATTCTGTGAGCTTTGAGGCCAATCTGATTTCTACAAAGTAATGGCAGTTCAAGGGTGGCTGTGTAGTACGAATCGTATAATTCATTGGTCCAAGTTTCCTTGGACGTTTCTTGTTGTAGCTTGAAGCAATACTTTTATCTTACATTAATCCATTGTCCTCACTTAAAATAGCAAATTTTCTGGCTGCTATTCTGTCTTCTAACAGATGCAAGGCCAGCCTTTTGGAAAGCTATTAAAATAAAAGTATTCACAGATTAGCCCTTTGGTTATAAAATGTAAGAATGCTGGGAAGGTGTGTTGGTACATCTAGGTAGACAGAAAAGATAGTTTTGGTGTGTTGGAGAGGAGGGAGAGACACCTAAGCTTTTTAGTATAACTCTTTTTGATTACTTAACAGAGAATCCTTTTTACAGTTTCTTGGGTTAGTAATTTAATTCTCAATCATTTGTTTATGATAAGATTTCAAGTTCTTATTTGTTGGGAAGAGTGTAAATGCATTCCCAATTTTTGATTTGTTAAAACCATCTTTGTGTGTTTAAACCATAGGAAGTAAAGCTTTGGAAGAAATTTTGTGATGCTGGATGTGGTGGCATGGTGGATGCCAGAGGTGAAAATCTCGGTGTAGTCCATTGTGCCCTTATTTTTGTGGGGCAGGGAAAGTGGGTATGGATTTTTGGAGATAAGCCTGAACCTCTTGTTTGCTCTGTGCGAATGTAAAGACTCCATAACACCTTGAAATCAGGGACTACTAATTTTGAGGCTAAAGTTTGTGTCATCTGTCTTATAAACAACACTAACCAGAAACCTGAATTCTTTGCATATGAGAATTGGACCGGGAATTGGCTTCTGACTTCTTTGATACCATTTTAAGCCACAGTCATACATAATGCTTATGCTCTTCAACTTAAAAAGCCTGCAATATGAGGATTATGTGCATCTTTGAAATGTAGTTAACCTTTTATTTTTATAAGCAGTGCCTACTGGTGCTAGAGCTGACATGGAAGGCATGTGGGTGCAAAGAAATGGAATCTCCTGTTCAGCTGCTTATTTTGTATTTTTAACAGGCCAATGTGGGTAGTCATTTGCAGTAGTTTTGTTGTTTGGCTTTAGGTTGTCTCAGTGTGTGGTAGTGTTTATGGCAAACAAAATCAGGAAAAATTAATAGTAAATCCAGAAAAGGTGACTGGGAAAATACGCACTACGTTGGTTCAGTGGTGTTACTGCACGTATGAGAGTTCAGGGTTAGTACTCAAAGCTAATGATCATGTTAAAAAAATAAATTGTAAAGTAAACTTCAGAGCCATCAAATAGACAAAATGAAGGAAAAATCAAACAGAGAGCTAAAACTTTCAACTTGCATCTCATGGCCTAGATACTTCAGACCAGATTCAGCATTTTTTCCCTCAGCACACAAATTGTCTGCTGTTCTGGATTTACATGAGATTATGAATTACAAGAATCAGATCTTTTCTCTTATGCTCAAAAAAAAGTAAAAAAATTAGAGGTGCTTCAGATAGTTTAATACATGTTGTCCATAGGCAGTGCAGCTTGATTAATTGAAGCTTAACTTTGAACAAGATCCTATTACTGTAGGTTTAAGTCAAGCCTTGATGTTCCAGTAATGCATTTTTAAATGTTTTTTTCTGGTTTCACAGAAGGTTGAGATTCCTGCTTAATGAGAGATCTAGCAAACAACCCTCTGCTCATTTATTTCTAATAGATTGCATGTAATACATATTGTATAGGGGTTAAAGGTTTCTGAAAAACAGATTGATTGGTTTTGCTTCATAGTATTGATTGATTTGCTAAGCCAGCTGCACAGAGCAGTGTGATAGTATTTTTCTGTTTCCACTGCATAAGACTTTTTTTCTAAAAAACCTGTATGTTGCTTTACTGAAGGGGCCGAGGGAAATATCTTTATTTGCTGCTTTCACATATGCAGACAAATAATGATAATACTTGTCCTAATTCTGAAGAAATAAATACAGGAGGAGCGTCATGGGTAGATGACAGCTGTGGATGGCAGAGGACTTAGCTGAAGATAGTCTAGGACCATAGGATGGTATTTTTCCACCAGACCCTTTCTGCTGGGAAGAGTCCATCTTGACATGACAGGAGGAGTCGGAATGGGAGTGCAAATCTGTTTCCAAGGAGCCGATAGGGAGAAGCCGCTGGGAAAGTGGCATTTCACCTGGTCTGTCGTGTCGTCCTCACAGGATCATGTCCTGCGAGGTGTTTGCTGTGCTGTGTTCTGTCTAATTGCACATACTTACTGGGAGAAGTTTCCATCATCCAATAAGCCTGTGTAAGCAACTGTTTGTGGATAAGCAGTGGGGTTTTGTACATCATCAAGGAAAACTAGTGAAAGAAATGGATTAGAAGTATTTTAAACAATAAATAATCTAGGTGGGGTAGACCACACTGGGAGCCTCTGTTTTTTGCATCTCCTAGCGAAGGGAGAAGGAGACGTTCTGCAACATTCAGCCAATTATTTCAGAACATTTAAAAAATTTAGTATTTAAATTATTTTTTTTTTTAGGCATGGACCCTCCCCTCACTGCTGTCCGGTATGTTCTTGGTTTATCTATTTAGTCTATCAAATCTTGCTCACAAGCCAGTGATTAAGCATTACTTGCTTCTTTCTTTTTAATAAACACTTTAATAAAAATTACTCTACGTAAGAAGACAAGCACCATGTCGCCCATCTGAGGAAAATGTGAGAGCAGGGAGTGAGACACTTCATTAAAAGTCTCTGGGTGAATGTGACAGATGAGTAGCACATCCTTAGAATTTGGGCTAAATCCTTTTAGTGCTAATTTCTTTTTTCAACTAATTAAACTCTTCTGAAGCTCCGTGGCACCCCTTTTGTGCATCAAGAGCATCCCTGCTGAATTTGATATTCAAACTTACAATTCTAAAAGATGAGCACAGATCAGGAGAACACCACGACAGCAGAGCCATGGAGTCTACAAAACTTGGCCATCTGCTACCAAGATCGATTGAGCAACTATCCTACGTTAACTCACTGTTGCTTTATTTTTTCTGCGCTGGGGATGTATATGAGGGGAAGAACTGCCTTTCTGTATTTGTGTGGTTGAGCTACTGGTTCGATATCTAGGAGATACAAGTTTGGTGCTGTGTATTGATTTGGATAAGTAATTTGTTTCTCTGCAGTTATTTTCGGGTTTGTACATAAGAGAAAAGGTTTCTGATTGTTGCTTTTCTAGTGGTCATTTAAATTTTTTTTTTTTTTACAAGAAACATTTTTTTCTCAAAAATTGGTGGCTGTTTGGGTGGACAAGAGTGTAGGGGTTGGGTAAAAGAAAGTATTTTTAAACAGAAGGAGGAGGGAAAAAATCAGAACATAAGGGAAGATTTAAAACATACATGAATATGACTTTTTTTTTTTTCCCTAACATATGCTTTGCTTTTGTTAATGGATTTTTTAAAAAATTTATTTATTCTGATACATGTGTTGCAATTCTTGCTGACAGCGTGACTGTTACCATGTATTTGTATAGTGACTATTCTGATGGAACTTTGATCGTGTTTGAAATGTTGGTGCTTTGGAAATCTTAAATATAACTCTTCCTCAGACTAAATCAATTTAAATTAGAAAAACGTTTTTAAAAGAACAACTGAGAGTAGTATCTGAAAAAGGTCCCACCAGAGCAGGGGGTAAAAGCTCTTTGCTGTAGGTCTTCCCCAGGCTAACGCAAGCAGGATGCTTTAACTGACACTCTTCAAATCCAAACAACAGGCAAACCCAGTAATTTTCTGTATGTTGGCTGTCTCGGGTGAATTTTGGGAGGCTGGGTACTGCCTCCACTGTTGGAAGAGGAAATTGGTGCGTTTTGTGTGATGTGTGTGGGGGAGCTGAGGGTTTTTTTCTTCTCTTTTCTTAACAGCTTTCTCACACCAGCTTTTTTATGATCGCAGAGTAACTTCAGTTGGAAAGGATCCCTAGATGCCATCTGATCTAAGCTCTGCTCAAATCGGGTGACTGAGGCGAGGGCTGCACATGCCACGTTTGTAGCTCTTGGCTTAACTGAAGCGTGAAGCTCTGAAGCCGAGGCGCCATGACTCTCATGGGTTTCAAACATAAGCATGTGCAGAAGGTTTTGCTTACCGCCCCGGAAGGATGGGGCACTGCTGCCACCATGCAGAGAGCTGCTCACTCTGCCACTGCCCTTGGGGCGACCGGAGTGTTGGGGTGGAGAGTGTCTACCGTGTGAGGGAAATGGCAGTTACCTCCTGATGGGTGCTGGTTTTTAAGTCCCTCTTATCATAGTCATTCCACCCAGGAAAGGGCTGATATATGGGTGTATTTGCTGTATTAGCTTATCCAGTGACCTGATAATTTTTTTCTTTTTTTTCTCTTTTGTTTTTTTAATCGGATTTTTAAGATGATCAAAACAGGGAAAAGGAACGTCCAGAAGTTTAGAAAACTTTTTTTTTTGTGATAAATTATGTTGCAACAGTTTAAAAATTAGAGCACTGTTTTTTAAAAATGAAAGCTTTATTAAGCAGCATTCCTACTAATTATGTACTGTGTATTTACCTTTTACCTAATGAAGAAAATCTCCCCCAGTAAGTTTGTGGTGAGTTGACAGAAACTTGTATTAAATAAAAGAGTCAGTGTAAAACCAATCTGTAGGTTTGTAATTCCATTGCATTTTCTGTGGACATTTTACATACCCTTTCCACAAACTTCACGTGTATTTCTGATATCCACAGCTATTGTACCTTTTGTCTCAGAGTGATAAATAGGGATGAACTCAGGGTTCTGCTCTTGCTCAAGAATTATCCTCCCTTGCTGATAAATGATTAATGTAATCCACTTATGCGATTGCCATGACATCATTCAGATTTTGGCATGCTTAATTTTATTTCATAACAATGAGAAAATCCCAAAGTCCTTGAAAGCTGCTTCATGCAGGACCATGCCAGGGCTGCGAGGAGTGTGGGAGAGGCGTTTGAGCTTGATGCCTCCTTCTCGGCAAGGAGTTGGGCATCGGTTCAAGGGGACGGTGCCATACTTCGTAATGTTGGCTTGGCGTTAGCTTCAGCATGCAGGCTTTAGACTTTTAAATACAGCCTTATGATAATTAGTATGATTGCTTAGCCCTAGTTTAAACTCTTGTCCAAGTCAGGCAGTTTTAATGGGTTGCATTTTGAGTGCGTTACCATTTGGGCCACACCGATTTTGGACTTAGGAGTTTAGTTGCAGTTAAAGTTGAGTTAGGGACCTAATACACTCTCACATATCTTTTTATTTCTTTATCTAACTGTAAAGACTGAATGTCTTTATTTCAACCTAGGTGAAGCTGCTTTTGAAAGCAAATTTAAAGGTAATTAAGGCTACGTCTGTATTTTAGGGGTTACACACATTTAATGCTTCGAGATACAATACATCAAAACATGTTCTGGATTCAATCTAACTGCTTCATTAAAAAAACCTAGTATTTCTAGTTAGCTACTGACTTGATTATTTCTGGGTTTGAGGCTAAGATATTCCTGCCTCTTGAACAAAATTTTTGTCTCAAGGAAAGCCAAATAAGCTGGAAGGAGAAAAGAAGAATAAATTGATCAGGATGTCTATATGCATGTATCACTGCTTATTTTAGATAAAAAGTAGTCTTTGTCATGTGTCAGATAACTCTTTGGGTTATGTTGGTTATCGCAGGTGACATGGAGCATCACCTGATGTCTTCTGCTGCACTGGTTATGAGAATGCCTGTGACACCGTTATCCAGTTGTTAGCTGTTGTCGACTGGGAATAACAAAACATTTCCTAGAAGAGATCTGGTCCTCTGTCAGACCTCCCTCAGGATAAATTACCCCCTGAGAGCCAATAGAAGCATTTTGAACTGAATGGCAGTGGGGAAATAAAGTTGCATGAAAAGTAAATGTTAAAAGCGCAATCCTAGCTTTTATACAGTTAATATTCTTATAGTCAATTTTCAAAAAAGTAATAAGTTCTCTACTCCAACAACAATTGCTTTTTGGTGATTCTCTAGGAATGAAAACTGCAACGAACAGCCTTTTTTTGCATGTAGCAAAGGCAATTTTTATATGTCACACTTCTGGTATGCAAATTCATATTTTATTGAAGATACTTTTTATTCAGCATGTTTATCCATGAAGATAATGACTTCTTAGGTAGAGGTCCAAAGATATTTTTGATTTTTTTTTCCTTCCAGTATATAACTGCATTGAAACCTGAGCAGTTCACAACTCAATTTTGATCCGTGATGTTAAACTGTGTTAGGGCCTTGTAAGAAGTGGCATCCACAGGCACTGTGGTGCAGGTTTATATACATACACTAGATATGCTCTGAATAACAGAATAGCACAAACAGCAGTTAAGGTAAGGGTCCTTTGTTATTAAGAAACAGCACTTAATTTATTTGGAAAAGAAAAACTTTTTCAGCTGCCTGTCCAAGAGCCTTTTGTTTTCAAATGGCAGAGTGTTCAGAACAGTGACTTTAGGGCCGTTAGACATTGGAAGCACTGAGGGATGTGTACTATACTTTTGTAGGACTTACACCTGAAACCTGAGGGTGAAATTACTGGGAAGGAATTCACAGGGTGGGGTTGAATAATTTAGGTTTTCTTGTGATGTGAGGAAGAGAAAGATGTTTTTTCAGTCAGTTAAGATACTTTTAAAGTCGGCCTGAAGGTTTAGTGATCAAATAGACTGCAAGAACTTAATGACAGTACACCAAAGAAGCTGTTATTCTTCCGTTTTTATAGTAGTCACTGTCTCGGTCATTAATGCTTAGTGTGTCAAAAAATCAGACACATCCCACTTAAAGACTAACCCCCTCCAACTAGCTGTACATCTACCATCACTTTATTTACTCTGTCCATTGAACACTTACCCTCTCTCCAACGTATGACAGGAATCCTGTGACTTCATGGCCTTTCACAAGATCTCACACAGTTATTACGACATAGTAGCATACAAACCTTAGTGGCATCCTTTTTGTGTTGGCTTTTCAGAGGTAGTGAGGTGCTGAATAGTGGGCATAACTGACAATCCAGATAAAACTCACTGCTTTAGTGGCTCTGAGAAGAATCCCATGAAGTCTCTGGGTGGATTTCCTTGGTCTTCACCTGGCACCTGTGGGGGTTCACGATATGGAGAAAGACACGTTTGCAAATACAAAGTCATCACATCTTTCAAGTGGTGTGCTGTGAAGTCACCTGTAATTATTCATACTTAGTTTGAACAGCATGGGGCACCTGGCTGAAATGACAGTGGGTTTTAGGAAGACTGTGCTTGCAGAGAAGAGCCGCTCAATGTGAGGCAGCAGACTGTCACGGCAGCTTCACTGGAAACCCACCCATTTTCCACTGGTGTCACCTGATGAGGAATAGTCCTTGCACCACTCTTGGTTGGCCTGTCCAGCGGCAGCAGTCTCCGGGTGACCTCTGTGTGTAAGGGGGAGAATATGGGAAAGGGAGGCATCTAGTAAATTGATTTTTTTTCCACATAGAAGACAAATTTGGATGTTGAAAATGCAAAAAAAGTATCAGTCACTTGTTAAGGCAGTGTCAGGGGAGCTTACCATGAAATTGGTGGCAGGAGCAGATTATATAAAATCAAACTTTCCTGAGACTTTCAGTTGTGCATAGTTCTGCGTTCACCATGGTCAAACTAGCCCTTCCCAAAGCCTCGCAAGCACTGTGGCAGTACAGCTTTGTAAATGGTTTCGAGATCACAACCAATTTTTACTGTTAGTTTTGACTAAAGTAATTGAAGCAGTGATTACACTTTGGTAGGTGAGTAATTATCAACATAGGATTTTCCATTTTGGCACCTGTCATTGCTCTCTAAAACTTACATCCTGCTTGGAGGAGAGGAGTGGGGAAGGGAAGAGACTCTGTGTAATTGGAGCCTCCATCTGGTGCATTTTGATGACACAGCATGCTAGTGAGTTATCTCATACTTGCTGTAACAAGCCAATGCCAAGTACATAACGAGGACTTCGCAAACAGCATGAAAAGCACCTGCTGTTGTACCTGAATATTATATATTCACTGTTATAATTTCTGAAGTCTGTTTATCTTGTATGCTTATTTATTAACTGAATCTTTTGAAGGCACCCTAAGATCCCATGACCACAGCAGTTTAAGAACAATGTTCGTGAAATACAAACTTTTTTTACCAAGAGGAAGGAATACCCCTAAGGATCTCCACCATGCTTTTATTATCCAAAGAGCAAATCTTCTGGCTACAGTCCTGTCTAAAGAGAAAATTAATGGACCAACATGTTAAGCTTCAAGGGTGCAAATCTGGAAGCCATTTTCTGATGAGGAGAGACCAAAGCTTTAGAAGTTTAGTGTTTTGTTCTGTTGCTCATCAGCGGTGATACTTTCCCCACGGGCAGTGGTTTCTGAATTCTCTTGTAGTGGCTCCCAGATCTGTTTTTGCTGACTGTAGCTTCCCAAGCACCGACACAGAAAACTGATGAGATTTTTTGATGCTTTCAGTTGTGAGGAGGCATTTGAGTGACAGAAGCAAACATGAAGTGAAAATATACCAATTTCAATTTGCATTTTATGAGATGGATGTGGTATTGTTGCCAGTTTTTGTCTGGGGACTCAGGATGGTAGCAGTGCTTTTATTTGTATTTCAAGGATTATACTTACGATCACCGATCACAGATTCTTTAGTCTCAGGCCCAGTTACCTCAGAGGAAACCTTCACGTGCGCTAGTTATAATTTTATTTTTCCTGTCTCTAAGGGTAGCATGTGAAAATTGAACTTCTTGTAAGGCATAGCACTGTCATCCTTCAGCTCCATCTGCTTGTGCACGGTGCTTGTGACAAGGTCTGGAAGGTAATCTCATGTACACATTTTATTTTGCATCTGGTGTGTATCTATTCTAGTTTTGCTGTGGGTACTCTGTATTTTAAATGCCTTTGAATTGTATGTGGTGAGGATTTAATCCTCTTCTTTTTCCTCTTCTCTCCCATCTGTGTATCTGCTTTATAAATGACATCATCATGTTTTCCACTTGTTCTTCTTTGTCCTGAGGAGGCTAATTCTTCTGCTTCTAAATGTGGCTAATTCTTCTGCTTCTAAATGTAGCCCCATTCATGAGTTCCCAGTACGTGTGACATATTCACCAAGAAAAAGCAATGATGTAATAGTGGATTTTTATCTGTGAGGGATCGAGGTTAGAAAAAAAGCCTTTGCAGAGGATCTCATGAACCTATGGAGGACACATGAGGAGGTTGTTGAGTGAGTTCGTGTCTGAGTGTGCTTTTAATCTAGAAACATGTTTCAGAAAAAAATAACTATCTCTTGGAAATTATAGGATAATCACGGACCGGGTTAATCCTTAAAGGTTAAAAATTGGGAGATACTTCAGCATTGTGATACAAACAGCTTCACAGTCGACAGTTTGGAGCCAGTGGCCCACAGCTTCTAAATAAATCTTTGTCTCTTCATGGTAAGGACTTGGCTGTGGGTGATTACCATTCTGCATAGCTCTGATACTCTAGGCTCAGGGAACGTCTTTCCATTTTCTGTGGCCTAGTGAATTTAAGGTCAAAGAAATAATTTTTTTTTTCAATTTTATGTTTGTTTTTTTATTAATTCTGAATATATTGTTGGGATGGTATCTGTACGTACATGAGTAAGATGCTGTGTGGTTTTCTTCTGCCACACTAATACAGATGCTCAGTGAATTACAGAAATAGAAGACCTCATTGTGACAGGCTTGGACACAATTTCTCTTGTTATCATCTGCATATCAAGTACATGGTACTTCCATAGTGTTCGGTTAGCAAAGGAAGTTACCCTGTTGTTGCTGCTGTGATTGTGCACTGCTTTATATGAGGGTTTGTGTGGTTTTATCAACTCATTAGGGAAAATGCATTCCTGGATTGCAGAAGCAAACTTTCTCCATTTTACTTGGTAAACCTTATGCTGTCAAGAAAAGAATTACAGTAATTTTGAGCATCAACTGGGTTACTATTCTACACTGTGAAAATTTCATTTCATTTCTAAATCAATAAAACTGGTTTTTTTTTGTTGTTAACTTCTTTGAATTGAGACATGGCAGAAGTCCAAGGTTAGTGGCTTGTAATGTCTCTAGTGAGAAAAATACTTCGCTCTGCCAATTTCTGACCTATTGAAGAGAGACAGCAAGAAATACAGGGATGGAGTTAAGAGTAATGGTAGAACCTTAATAGCAAGTTTCCAGTGTTGGAGCTTAACTTGCAATTAAAGCTTTTTGCTTTAAAAGAACTTACAAACTCTTGAGCTTTGCCTTAGTTGTGTGTTTCTTACAATGTGGGTTGTTAGTCTTGAAGTAAATAACACAAGAGTGTTCAAAGTGTAGGAATGATTTTTAATAATTGGCAAGGACTGAAATGTTGTCACCCTTTATTAACAAAAGGGGAATAATCTCACCCCCTAACCAAAAAGCCCTGGCAGAAGCAGCAGGAAACAAAGCTATGTATGGTAAGGAGGACTTAACTGTGAGTGATGGGGCGAGGTACAGAACGGAGAACTAAGCATTGGAAAAAGCATCTCAACACTGAGATCTACTAGACTGTGAAATAGTCTCCCAGGGAGTGAGGGAAGATATATTTTTGGAGACGTGAATACTCAGTGGTGCAAGGGATTCAACAATACTGTAGGGAGCAATCCTCAACTTGAATAATCTCTTTCTGAGGGATTTTGACATGGCTTTGCTTTTCACGATCCAGGCTGACTTCATCCTTGAAACTGATATAAGCAGATTTTTCTTTTCTTCTTTTGTTTGTTTATTTGTCACCAGACGTAGTTTCCTGATACTGTTTTTTTCCATGAGAACAACCATATGGTGATGTGGTAAATGATTTTGCATTTTAGTTTTGCCCTTGAAGCAGCATTCTATGACTCCTTCAGTGGGCAACTCCTTTAGGTTGATATTTAAAATTTGATTAAAATATAGTAAAGGTTAGGAACAAACATTAGTGTGTTTGATCCTTGCAAAAGAAGATCAGAAGTTATTGGTGAGTCAGTATCTCCTGTCTCACAGGTGGTCATAGTGTAATTGCATATAGTCATGCTTTGTAGTGATTTTTTTATTTCTTTACAAGTGAGTGGAATGCTTCCAACAAGTGCGCCCTGTACCAATGCATCTATCTTTGATGTAATTCCAAACATTACCACAATTTGTGCTACTTGCCTTTCCTCCTCAAAAACACAGGGAAAGTAAAATCTGTAGAAAAATCAGCTTAAATTGTAAGGATCAGATAGATGCACAGTGAGCGGCAGAGGGAGCACAATACAGGTGCTAGGTAAAAAGAGATTAAGAGAAAAATGGTAACACTGTACAAGTACCTTCAGTGACATAATGTCCAGCATGGGAAGGGGGTTAGTTAATTTTTTTTTTTTGAAAGTTGTAAAACAAAGAAGGATGTTTGGGAGTTAAAGGTGTTGGACAAAATTCTAATTGTTAGGAGAAACTGTGATAATAATGCTGGATTAACTGAAACACTGGGAATATGTTTGGAAATTATTTATAGGATTTGGGAGTTAATATAGATCAATAAAAAGTTTTTTCAGGTCTGAATTTTAGATTTTTCTTTAAGGGAGAGTATAATTTCTAGCTAAGGTGTCTTTGGGTGCAACAGCTGGCTATCAAAAGAAGGTACTGTGTGTTTGTACACAAATTTTTTTTTTGCTGCAAAGATGAAGTCGATACTATGATTGCAAGATGCCTTGAGCTATTTCAGAACATCTCTCCTCGCTTCCCCACAGTTCAGGCAGTGCCACTGTAGCCTTGAGGATTCTCACTGTCGCTTCTCTCCAAATCTTGTTTCCCCTGCTTTTAAAATCTGGCATTGTAGCAAATGCTTGTTAGTAATTGAAGACTGATTAACATTATTTCTGTAGACTATTGCTGTCTCTGTAATCATCCTGGATTTCATGATGTTCTTTATCATATACCCACATTTACACATTTTACCCATCACTGTAATACCTTCAGCATGCAAAGCAGGCAGTGCTGCCTGTTGAGCAATCACAACTCATACTTGCACAGGACCAAAAGTCAATAACTAGGCATCAAGCCTGGCTCCATTGCGTGGTGAGGTTTCGATTGCAAATGGTGTGACTGCAGTTGTGTGAAACTGGTGTTGCGGCTTCAGTGCTACTCGGAATTGAGAAAATGTCAGTGTGCTGTTGAATTAGCTGATTCCTTGGATTTGTTCTGCTTGCAAGTGTTTAGTGGTCTAGCAGGTTGTACATATCGTTTCTCCTTCCCTTCCTTCCTCGTTTTTTTTTTTGCCAAAGAAGAGGTTAAGTTTTGAGTTAGAGCTGAAAAACTATACAATCTCCAATAAAGCAGCCTCTGTAAGAGGTATAAAGCAGTACTGATGTATTTTATCTCTTTAAGCTCTTTTTCCTGCTTTTGAAAGCTGCGTGAAAGCCATTAATCTGCCAGACCTTTCCAGATCTTTAGAACTGGAACAATGGTGAAGTAGGGTGGAGAAGGTAGTGTGGTCTCCATAGCCCTCATCTGCTGCTTTGAATTATACAAGAAACTGAAAAGGCTTTAAATTTTAAAACACCCCAAGCACTGGTGTAAAAACACAGTTTACACCAGTGTAGCAGGGATCAGAAGTTGTCCCACCTTCACCTGCCAGGTGCTGATGCCGGGGCAGTGGAGGAGGTACACAACGCAGTTACAAGTCGTACACAGGAAGGTATTCCATTTGCCGGTTGTAACCTTACATACTGCAGGTTTGATATAAGAGATTCTATAAAAACATCCAAACACCATACTACCCAAAAGTTCAGTACAGAATCCACCTACTTAGCAGCCATTTCTTTGATAAATGATGCTTCTGCTTGGCTTTACTCCACAGCTGATTTCTTCTAAATTTCGCACCTGCCTAGGGAACTTTGCTGGGTTCTGACAAGACTATCAAATAAGGACAAACTATGACAGAAAGCAAAAGATTAAGCATAGGACTGACTGCACAAGAGCACTTCCCAAATACAGAAATGCAGATCTAGTAGTAGCAATTCCTTGAAATGGCATTTTCCCATCCACCTAACAGTTCCAAAGAGAAGTTAAAAATATAGCAAGAAAACAAGGCTAAATGGTGCCTCTTCCATCCCAAAAGCGTATGCAGGATTTCATTACTGGCTTTTGTATTAATCAATACATTCTGTCACTGTGGACAAACAACTGAAGAATCCTGCACAGGAAACTCTCACAATGCTTATTAATGCAAATATCACTAACTAAATTGTGTGGAAACCAGAAATAAGAAAAAAAACCAACCAAACAACCAAAACCCCAAACCATTAATTAAAAACTTGTGGAAGGTTCTGTACATCTTCTAAAGAAATGTATCCACATTGTTAAAGGCAGGCATTTTAAAACACCTCAGTCTTTTATGTGGAAACTACTGTAAAACTATTGATTTAGAATACTTTTTTCACTCTATCTGCACTCCCATAAATATGATCTAGCTAGGAAACAGTATTTTTTTTTTTAATTCCCTCAAGCTTCATAAACCTGTACATTAGAGGAGCACAATTTTTAGTTGCTCATAATAAAAAAAATACCTTTTCAACACCAAAATTGCCTTGAAACAGCTGCCCAGAGTCCAAACTGACTAGTTTCTGGGTTTGGGGTGGGGTTCTTTTTGTTGGATTTTGATTGTTTTGACTATATTGCCAAATAGATCTCCTAACAACAACCAAAAAAAAAAAGACAAAAAGAAAAAAAACCAAAGACACAAATTCTTCCAGAACTACCAGAATCAAAACTACCAATGTGAGGAAAAGAGACAGAAGAATAAGAAAGTAATTTTGCCTGAAGAAAGATTTGGATAAGAGCACTATTTAGGAAAGTCTCCTTATTCAGCATGTCTGTTCTCTTACAGATTTCTTTGGGTGTATTTTTTTGCCAGCTACAAGCAAGTATACAAAACTTTAAAAAGTTATCTTTGCTTTGAAGCTCCTCAAAAAGTTGAAAAAGCTATTAATTAACTGAGTCATCCTGAATTTAAAAGAGTGTAAGTGTGACAGAAGTATGGTATACAGCTTGCAATGAGAAAAAAAAAAAAAGTTACTTACACAGATTCTGTTTAAGAACAGGCCGGAAAAAAGAAATGTGGAAACTTATGTAGCAGAATTTCTTCCAAATAGAATACGGGCATACCTTCCAGAGATGTCCACAACCCCTCAGTGCCACCTCAGCTCAGTTCCCAAGCAAGCCTATGACAGTAACAAACACAGGGATTAAATACTAAGGACAGACCTCCAGTTTATCCTAAATAAATGTAACTCCACAAAACTGAATACAGCTTTGTGTCACTGACAGGAATATAACAGAGCTTTAAAACACATGCCTCTAGACTGTTTTTTCCTCCTTAAAAATATTGTTTCTTCTACATTCCCAGAGCAAATGAAAATAATTGTTTGGAACTTGGCTAGTTATGCTAGAAGCAGATCAGTGAGACCTGCTAAGTCAAAGGACCTTTGAGACTCTCGTATTTTCTATTTCCTACTCATGTACTTTTTCAAAGTCCCAAGGATTTGCAATCGTGGGATCCCCAGGAAGAAAATCCCACTTAGGGAAGATATAGCTAAACTCATAAAAAACCCGTTGTTGATAATATCCTTCACTTTCACTGATTTCTACCTCAGAGATTTTGGATGGTGTGGCTCAAAAGAGTAGCCTCAGCTGCTATCCAGGGCTTCCACAATGCCATGCTCCGCTAGCCTATTCATTGCTCGGAAAACACATCAGCATACTCATCTCTGTGGGGCATTTCTAGGAGCTATTCTAGAGCGAGCAGTTAGTGAAAATGTAAACAGAAGCACGCAAGGTAATAACTACTATCAAAATAAACTAAGTGCTACTTTAAACAAAAAAGGTCATAGAGAGGATTATCAATTCATTACTTCTACCCTTACTCCCCCAACACTGAAGCAGCAATGTCAACTTTTTTTTTGGTTGCTCTACATAGAAACAAGTAGAAGAATACTTGGAAATATTTTTTATTTCCAGATATTTGCTGCACTTTTCACACAATACACATACACGTTAAACCTTTCCAGAAGCTTCAGTGAATTTAGCCAAAAAAGCCATAGAAGGCTGTGAATTGCCTTAATAACAAGCCCCAGGCATAAGGCAGTAGTCATTTAATTACATGTTTTGTATTTATTGAAAAGATAAAGCTTATGTTGCTCTGAACCTTAGGATGTTCCTGGAAGTCACAAACTCTGCACCTGAGCTGCCCTGCCATTCCACCACTCTCTCTATGACTTCTGATCCGGGTTACATACACAGCAACAACAACATCAGCAATTTATTAACAAATTTAGAAACAAAAGCCAAAACCAAATGTTGACAGTTCCCTGGCAGATTTTCTGGTGTGCCTACAAACTTCTCAAAGCTACGGTGTGTCTTCAAACTCCCCAAACTATTAGCACAACACAGGAAAATACAGGAGAAGCACAACTGACAGGCAGACCACCAGTACAGCAGGTAATGTCTCTGGTTCACTGAATGGGCTTCCACATCAGAACCCACTGCTGCAGCGGTCTTTTGGGTCACCTTACCAGCGTGAGCAACCCATATGCAAGGGGGTTCAAAGCAGCAGGCTGTCTGAACTACTCACTTCCACAGTACAGTTAGTTTATGTTTGGAGATGATTGAAAGTGAGTTTAGGGAACCTGACACAAGAGTGGCTTTTCTAGAGGAATGGCCCTTCCTCCGCCAGAGACCAAGTGGCCTTTCTGGGTCCTGTGCATGTTCCATGCAGAACCCCTTGTGTGGCTCTTGAATATGGCTTCCTTGTGGCTTTTCCCATGAGATTTTGGGGTGTATTTTGTAATCTGTAGCAGGTTTATTGTGTAGCATCATGGAGAAGCTGGGGAAGGGATGGGCAGGTCTTCTGGTTGGCATCAGGGCTGCCCTATGAGCGATGGGTGGGTGCAGGGTTTTAAGCACGGATGTGCAAGTGCTGCTATGGGAAAGAGCTTCCATGAGAGGAGCTGGGTCTGGTCTGAAGCCAGGATGGGTTAAATGAAGAGTGTCTGGCATTGGGGATCTGTGTGATGCACTAAAGATGGCCATGGGACTGTGATTCTCCCAGTGCTTTGGAGAAGAAAACCTGTAAGGGATTACACAAGCACATGGACACGTGGAACCTGATTTTCATAAGATTCATAAGGATTTCGTAAGTCTGCCTTTCTTTTACTGCTCTGTTGCTTTCTTGTCCCACTCCCTGTATCCTTACTACACATCTACCAAGAAAGCCAGGAAATTGGCCAAGAAGCAGAAGAGGGTGAGGATAACGTCAGGCTGAAGACCTGCTGAGCTGCTGGCCCGGCCATGTCCGCAGGTTGGTCTGCCAGCCGCTGCCGGGCTTCTGCTCGCCTTTCCCCTACTGGGAGGATGAACTGGGATTGCCTGTGAAGCTTAAAGGAAGTCTATTATCTTTAAGACTCTTATAAAATACATTTAAAATTGGCCAGTGGCTAAAAATTTAAGGAGGAGAAATAAAGAAATGTTTAATCACTTTAAAGTATTGTTTGTGGATTATCAACCTAATAAAAGAGCCTACCGTACAGGGTGTTTAATCATAGGGTGGGGTTTTTTTCAGTGTAACATTATGCAGAGGTTGTAAATCTTATAAGCTGAAGTGGTTGTTTTCTTTCTGGTAAACAGTAATTGAAAATCAGCCGTATAATGTACTAGATCTTTAATGAAGCTTTAATTATGTCTATGCATTTTTGTTTTAGTAGTATCAACTTGTATATAGACATTATGTATACTTCATATATGTGATAGCCTCTCCACTAAACTGCTCACATATAGATAAAATAACATTCATCTGGTTTTTATTTTAGAAGAAGTTCTTTCTTGGTTATAGCTTTGTTGAACGCTTGTGTTTGTTTGGGTTCTGTATGGGTCTTTAAAGGGTTGAGGCTATATGAAGTACAGAATTTGGATTCATGTATCTTAAAATATATTTTAAATGTTTTTGCTTTTAAAGAAGAAAATTTCTTTTGTAATTCTGAATACACTATATATCAGACTATGACTGCTTTTTCCTTTTTTACTTCCTTTATTCTTTCTCACAGACACTTGAGTTATGATTAACTGAATAAACAATTACTGAAGGAAATTATTAGAAACCTTATATGGCTTTTCTTAGTTTCAGCACTTGTCATTTTGCAGTTGCAGTGATCTTTCATAAAAAGATCATGCAGTTAATAGTAATAGTTTTATTTGCATGAACAATGATTTTACAAATGAATGAGCTCTTCAGGAGAGTATTTGCTGTTACCTTAGAAGAAATGCAGAACTTTGTGATAATCAGGCTTTTGCTTTTTGAAAGTATTTTCTTGTGACATTTTTCAATATACATTTGAAATAATTTTGAATCCCTGCCATCAGTAGTGGTTGTGCACTACTGCTGTATAATGAAGAAAGTGGGTTATGGAGAGGAAAACTCATCAGTTAGAAATAGGTTTGCTAGACAGTATGCTGATTTCGTGTGTAACCTTTTCACTGCCATGAAACAAAATTTAAGGCATCAAAATTAATGTGTTAGCATATCTTAGTGGAAAGGGATAGTGTTTAGACTTCTTTTTGTATTTTCTTTTCTGTCTTGGATGTTATTATCTGAATTGACAGATTAAAAAAAAAGTGGAAATTTTTTATTCTCAGCAGTATGATGATGACTGGGTGTGTCTCTCGCCAGCATTTTTATCCACCCTGCAACAATAAGCCAGCAAAATTTCATGATGGTTATCCTTTTCCTAAAACACCATAGTGTTTTCACACTGTTTGTCTGATTACTTAGGTAGACTGTAAAAGAAATCTGCGATATCAGAAAGTCTTTAGTTGCTATGGAGCCTATTTACTTTTGGGGGGGGAGGAGTTGCTCTTTTTTTTTTGTTAGGAGTGTAATGCTAAACTTTAAATTGAATACTAAGCTTGTTTGGATCTGAGAAGATTTGAATATCTTTAATTTTCTAGCCTGTGCTTTGACTTTCTACTGTATTTCCCATTATTCTTTTCTAGTCGATAGATTTTCATTCAGAAGTTAATCCCTATTAATTTCACTTAAGCAGGAGACATAAGAGTGCCAGACAATAGTCCCACTCCATCTTTGTAGGAGCAGATAATGATCTGCCTTCAAAAGTGTACCACCTTCTGTTAGCGTTAGCGTTGCAATTCCTGTTTGATTTGAAGAATGACTTGCTGGTTTCTTCGATGCCTCCCTCAGAGGATGCTGTTCAGTATCATTCATGGGGGAGGTGGTACTTCATTGCATCTCAGAAGTCAGGAATGCCCTTTGGTGGTATCGCATACTGGCACCCTCTAAGTACCCAGGTTTTTACTGCTGGAGCACAGAACAGGATATATATGTAAATGGCATGGTTTACTGGTTGAACCTAACTGAGGCATTTTGTTCCTGTTTTCTCACATCTTTCAGGGGTGAAAACTTGTTGGTTAGTGGCAGGAGAAGCGATTTTTAGCCGCTGCTAGTTGTTATAAATTAGTGTTTGTTCTTCTGGGAAGTGTCTACATATTAATGTAATGGGAGCTCTGTGTATTGTTATAGTGAAAGAGCAATTCAGTCTGTAGCAGCTTTAAAATGGGATGCATCTCATTCTGTCACGTTTGGCATTGTGCAAAACTACACAGGCCTTCCATTGGTACAACACAGTGATTCAGAGGTTGTGAAATGTGGAACAAGGTTAAGTAGCTTAAGGAGATGTATGTGTTCTTTGTCAATGCTGAATCCAGAGATTTACTTTGAAAAGCAGGTTAAAGATGTAAGAAAGAATCTAATCATAGTAAGTTACTCTTTCTTCCATTTTTAAGAATTTTACAGATTTATTTTTGTTTTATTAATGTATGATTTTATTAAACTTTTGCCTTCTAGATTTTTAATTCTGCTTCCTGAGGCAGAATTGTTCAAAGACTATGACTGTTTGGATGATTGATTATTTTGGCAATGTTTTTAATTTTTTTTCTAAGCGTGAGATACAAAAGTATCCTTGTCCTACATGTCTAGTCAACTTTTTTTGGGTGATTTTTTTTTTTAAATATTAAATTTAGGGTTTTTTTTTCTCTTAGCAGAAGGTTTCCTGATGTGCTTCTGGCTAGATTTATTTATTTGTTTCAGTGGCAGTGGGAAGAGGCTGGGTGAATTCCACTTTGTGCTTCCTGTGAGATTCATTTTAATCTCAGGCGTACCACATACTGTGCAAACCACAGAGAGCAATCTAGTAACTCATTGTTGAAATGGGAACTTGCATCAGGGTTGATTTTGCAGGCTTTTGTCAGTGGTACTCAACATTTTCATTAGAGGTGTGAAAACTAGAGTAGAGAGGTGGCAGTCTGGGGCTACCCACCAGGGTGTTGGAGGACAGAAAAACAAGGAACGGAGAGGGAGGTGCTCTTCAGCAGGGACCAGAGCAAGGTGCATGGTACTGCTGTGAGGGAGCAGCTGGCTAAGTAGCAGGTCTGCAGAAACCTCTCTGGTGGTTGCAGCTAATGACAGCGTAAGATGGGTTGTCAGTGGTGTATTGTTACTGAAAGGCAGTTGCTGTACTGAGACCATGGGAATATAGCCTTAGGACAGGCACGAAGGATGCTTGTTGAGAGCTTAGGTGGTGTATCCTGATTGGCACGTCGTGTTGGAGAGACCTGGAGAGTCTGAAGGAGAGTACTGAAAGTCTATAGGTGGACAGTCAAGACCATGAAAAGTGAATCCCCACTATCAAGTGGGGATGTTTAGGCCAAAGAAGAGACTGGCACTGAAAATAGCTGTGGTAAAAATGCAGTGGGCCATCTGTGCTTGGTTTGGCAGGACTGGTATAACTAACCAGCTTCCTCTGAAACGGTGAAGGGTTAGATGAGATCTTGGGAAAACTTCAGCAGCAATAAGAATATTGAAACCCTCAAATCTGACCAAGTAACCATGGATGCTTGGAGGCCTTTGAGAATGAGTAAATACACATATCAAAAATGTCATCAGTGTCCCTGATGCTGACTTGAGGGACAGAGACATGGATATGATTGTGCCAGATGGCATCTTGAGATATGACTCAGTGACTGCAGGGTTTTTGGTATGCTGTCACATAACTGTGCGATTTTATAGTTTTTGCAGACACGGGTAAAATCAATCCACTGGAGGGGGTTTAAACATGCCCNGCAGTACCCTTGGTGGTTAGTTCTAGCCAAATTTGGAAGAATAGTAGAGACCTCAGAAATAAATAAAGCCATTAATTTTTTATGAAACTGATGATCAGATAACGGGAGAATGCATTGACTTTCTCCTCAGAGAAGAAGACAAGCTGAACTCATTTATATAAATTTGGCAGTCTCCAGCTGACTAGGTGGTTGTGTGTGTATTGGACAACCATTGCTTGTGTAGCTCTGGGCTCATTGTAGCTTGTTCTATTTCTTGTCTGATCAGGATTTCTTCAGGTATTAGAATTAACTTTGTTGCAGTAATAATAGAAGGTGGTTTAGAAGGCAAAGAACAGAAAGCCATAGGGGTTTGAGCTTTTTTTGAGTTGTCTGGGCAACAGAATTGTTTTAATTTATGAGGCAGTAATCCCAAGAGTTCATGGAAAGAGTACCTCCATCACAATACTCACATATATCATTTTATGACTACCTTTATAGCCCTTGACTCCAGCCATTATTTTTTCCTTTGTACTGATTAGATTTCATATGTAATCCATAGCAGGCGAGAGAAGAACCGTGTGTGTTTGAGAGAATACAAATGGCTTTGTCAAAATTGTAACTGGTGATTTCCAATATATAATTTAGATGCTGAGCTGAAATCTTATGACATATACCCAGGAGGCATTTGAAAATTTGAAAAGGGCGTCTGTTTACAGTTCATGGTTTTAAGTGAGGGCTGTGAACTCAATGTAATGTCTGCTTGTTTACCAGTGTTTTAAACCTGTTAATTTGTATTCTATATGGAATGCTAGCTGTCTCCCATGTTGTTTAGAAATTGTAACACATCTGAGCATCCTCTTTACATGGGTAATCTGTAGGTGGAGTGGAAGGAGTCTTTTCAAGATGTGAAATCCCAGAAAGAGGGATCTCAGATCTGAAGCCTCTGCACTTGTCAATACATGTGAAGTATTTTCACCTGACATGGATCCTGGGTGGTTGGTAGTCTGACAAGAAGCTTTTGATTTATAGTGGAGCATGGATTGGGTTAGGACACATTTACTCTGTGGGCTGTGATTATGGCTTGTTTCCTGCCTGTTTACTTATTTCCTTTGAATGCAAGTTCTGTGATGCAATTTAGAAGGCGAGTAGATACTTGCAAATTAATAATGTCAAAGCCCCAACTGAAGCCTGGAGTAATCAGTTCTTCAGGCTGACGTTGCTGTTGCTCAGTTTTCCTCGGTGTTGTCTCTAAAACCAGCTCTGCTCTTTTTGCTTACTGTTTTTGCTACATTAGGGTAAATGTCCAAGATAATTCCCAGAGGAAATGAAGAAATTTGAAGGAGATTGGTTTGGTGCGAATTACTGTCATATCTCTAAGTAATTGAAAATAGCAATATAATTTGGTTCATGTCAAAAATACAACAGTCTGCCTGAGACAACACAAATGGAAAATGCTTCTGCAGGAAGGGAGAGTGACCTGCAATATGTTGGGTACTATTTTGCAAATATAATCCACAAATCCATTCTGCTCAGATTCTTGTGCGGTGCCTCTCTCTGTAGTATTACAGAGGGCCTCAGTATAAATGAGTGAGTAACTAATTAGTTTATCTCAGTGTTTTTGTATGTTGAATTTCAATCCGAATTGTACCTTGCCGCATCTTGCTGTCTGGTGTGGTATAGTTTCTAGAGCTTTCAGAGGGAATGGTATAGTTAATTTATGGAAGTGTTTCAAATTGGCATTAAGTTTCTTTTAGAGTACAAAAGCAAAACAATAATATCTCAAATTGAAACAAAGTAAATGAGTGCTAAAAATGAGCCATCAGGATTTTTTCTGGTTCAAGTACAACTGTTTTCCATCTTTTTTTAGTTTTGGGTGGTTAGTGACTACACAGAAGTCATTTATACTGTCTGTGTTCCAGGAATCAAGTTTTAATCTGGAAGGATTTGCATGGCTGTTCTGTCATCTTTGAAAGGTCACGCGGATCGAGAAAGGTCCCCCTCAACTTGGGAAAGGCAAATGTTGCACCCATCTTCAAAAGAAAATGTCAGTCATGGAAACTACAGTCTGATTAGCCTCACTTCTGTCCATGGAAAAATGTTGGAGTGAGTCCTGTTGGAACACATTTCTGGGAACATGAGGGAGGAGGCAATCATCAGGAGCAGTCAGCATGGATTGACCAAAGCTAGATCATGCCTGACCCACCTGATTGTTTTCTGTGATGACCAGGTTTGCAGACAGTGGAAGAGCAGTGGATGTTGCTTACCCTGACTCTAGCAAGGTTTTGACCTCGTCTCCTACGATATTCTTGTATCCAACTGGGACGTTACAGTCTGGGAGAGAGGACAACCAGATGGGTAAAAAACTGTTTGGATGGTTGGGCTGAGAGGTCATGGTTAATGGGTCATGTGCTGTCTAGAGGCCAGTATCAAGAGGGGTATCAGAGAGGTGTGTTCTGGGACCTATTGTGTTCAGTGTCTCAGTGACCCAGAGGAGAGAACAAAATGCACTCGCATAAATTTTAGCAAATGACACCATAGTGGGCAGACCAGTCGATATGTTGAAGGGCAGGACTGCTGCTCAGAGGACTGAACAACAGGGACCTGATGAAATTTTAAAATGATAAAGGCTGAGCCCTGCTCCAGGGGTGGCAGAGCCCCTGGCAATGGTACAGGATTGGACAAAAGGAGTCAGAGAGTGGCTCTGCAGAGACCATGAACTACTCTGTGCCAGTGAGGTGGGTTTGACCTTGGCTAGCTGCTGGCTGCCCACCTAGCTGCTCTTGCATTCCCCCTCCTCAACAGGACAGGGGGATAAAAGAAGATGAGAAAGCTCATGTCTGGAGGTAAAGAAAAGGAAAATTATGAATTACTGTCATGGGTAAAACAGACTTGACTTGGGGAAAATTAATTAAATGTATTACTAGCTTAAAATAGAGTAGGATGCTGAGAAACGAAGACAAAACTAAACCACTTTTCCCCTGCCCCCTTCTTCACTCCTTCATTCATGACTCCTTTACCTTCTCCCCACCCTGTGCAGTACATGGGGATGGGGAATGGAGGGTGGGGGTTGCAGTCAGTATATAATGTCTCTTCTCTGCTGCTCCTTCCTCCTCATGCTGTTCCCCTGCTCCTGCATGGGGTCCCTCCCATGGGATACAGTCCTTCATGAATTGCTCTGTTACACAGCATGGGGTAGCCCCTTGTCTCTTTGAACAGAGGCCAGCCCTGCAGCACCCCTGCTACCAGAACCTTGCCAAGTAAACCCAAGTCACGGGCACTTCCATGAAAACAACCTGTTGTGCACCAAAACCTCAGCCAGTCAGGGAAGCACATGGCATTGCTGCTCAGACTTAGTTAAGAGAGGGGCTGTTGGAAGGGAGGAGAAACAGAGGAGACATGTGGCTTTAGATGCACTGTTGGAAGATGACTCACACTGGACCAACATCATTCCCAAGGATCTGCAGCTCCCAGGCAACCCAGGCTGGGGCAGGTTGCCCCAAGAGATCACAGATCTTGGAGGACCCACAGCAGGGCAGAGACACCCCTGACAGATTGCAGTCCATGGAGGAACCTGGAGTGGAGGAAGTGAGTTAGAAGCAAGCAGCAGTGGAGGAAGATAAGTAGGAAGCAAGGAGCAGCAGAAAGAAACCATACAGCAATGGCTCCAACCTCCTGCATTGCCTGTTGCTTCATCATAGGCATGGGGAGGGACTAAGTATAATGTGGTGAAAACAAGAGAAGTTGCTAAACTGGGGAGGGGGAGGAAAAGGTGTTGGACTGACCTTGAGCCTGGAGAAGGGAGAGGAAAAGTGTTTCCCTAAGTGTTTAATTGTTTGGTTTTTTTTTTTTTTCTGAATACCCAAATCAGTAATCAGAAGTTTGTGTTAATTGGCAATAGGTGAAATGAAGTAAAATTCCCTAAGTCAAGATTGTTTTGCCTGTGAGTGCCATAGCTGTTGTGTGATGCAGCTGCTGGCAAGCCAGCTTGTGATATGCCTTTTATTAATGGAGAACTAAGTTGCCTGTTGTGAAAATGTTGATCAGCTAAATGCTGGCCAGTTAGGTGAAAGCCATATACAACTACACTGCATTACTGTAACATTTTTGCAAAAATCTTTACAAAACTGCATTGATTAAAAAAATGCACAAGAATAGTTCTACAGTGTTAGTAAACTCCATTAACCAAGTGTCCTGTTTTTAGCTATGAATGCTTAGGAAAAAGTGTAAAACCAGAGAATGTGTTGTGATGCTTTATAAACCTCACAGCATTTCAAGAACTCCCTCATTCAGAAGTACAGAGTTATCTTTTCAAAACAAGAAGAGAGGGAAACTTCTCTAGAAATACCATGATACAGCAATTTGGTGTGTTTTCACCAGTTTCTGATGTCTCAGATTATCCCTTACATAAAATTTTTGTGTTGTAAGAACAGCTAGGGTTGAAGGTTTTCTGTTGCTTCTACTAGAACTCCCATTTGAAAGCTGCTGCAGAACCAACTTGTTATTTCCTGTCTAGATTTTATTTATGCCTATTTGTCCTTTTACCAAGATCATCCTTCAGTTTAAAAATGTTGGGTTTTTTTACTTCCAACTGCTCAGGTTTTTATTTTGTTAACATCAAGTCCCGCTCTTCTAGACTCCTCTTGTAAGGAACTAGAAAGCTTTTATCTAATTATATTCTTGTGCATTGCCTCTCTGCCTGTTTGTTGTTTCTGACTGTGAGATTCCAGCTGAGGTCTGAATGAGGTCTTGTGGTTTGGTTGTGAGTTTGTTTGGTTTGCTGCTTGAATTCTGATCTCGATTCCTGGGAACTCCAAACAGAAGCAATCCTGGACTACATAGACCGAGAGAGCCCTCTCTATTGAATATATGTAATTACTTCCCTTCGGCTAATAAATGAAAGAGTGTATTTATTGCCCTCTTGGCCCATGAAAATGTGGTTACAGCATTTAAAGGTGATGCCTAGTTCTTGAGCAGTAAATCTTAAGATGATCTAATCTAGAGGGCATTAGAAGTATTTTAAAATATGCAAAAAACAAGCAGTCTAAATGATTAAATCAATGCAATTAGATATTTCATTCCACCAAATTGTGTCTTTACCTTGATTATCATGGCCTTATAGATCCTTGTAGGTTTTCACATTTCATTAATTGTTTTGCAAATTTTGTGCTCGGGGGTTTTGCTCAATGCTGAACTTGTACATAAAATATTGAAGGGAATGGCAGCACAACACTTGCATTCAGAAAAACAGTCCTCAGTGTATTTCTAAAGTCAGAGCCAAGGAGGAGAAACCAAGAAACTTTGATAGCATTTTTCACAATGCTATATTTAAGATGCTTCACATTAAAAATATTTCAGACTAAACCCCTGGTGTTAAAGTACCTTTGAAGTCTTCCCAGGACACCTCTGAGAAGTATGTTGTGAAGGCATACTTAAAATTAGCTGAAAAAATTAGAATTTGTTTTTGGCAATGTGTTTGTGTTTCCGTTGTGTAGAGCTGAATGCTGTGCAAGGTTCATACCTTGTTGGACTCTTGAATCAAAAGGAGGACTACAAGAACAGATCCTTCTGTGCATACATGGAGATTTGCTTGTTTGTAGCATGGGCCGTGGGGTCCACTCATATGACTGATGTCACTGGGCCTGGAGTTTTCCAGATTGAGATTATTTTGTCACTCAGCTGCATTTGAGGAACATGAAATGGATAGACTTGACCTTGTAAGTTTTTCCATACAGCATGTTTGTCTATAGGCTGCACTCATTCATCCTGCTAGTGCATCTGCAACTTTTGAGCCTAATTAGTTAAAATACAAGTTGTTTTCCATATCTCCAGGAGCATTCAGCTCTGGGATTGTCTGGTGAGAAAGCAAACGTGCAGAAGACAACCTGTTGTTTGTACCTTGAATATGCCATCACTGGGGACAGTGAACAAGTTTGCCTTGTGAAATAGCAGTCTGTTTCAGGTATGCTGCCTGTTATGGTTCCACCAAAATTCATTCCCTCGGGATTATGTAGTTAGCTGAGAAGCTGGGACTGGTATCTGTGATTACTGTTAGGAAGGAAAGATCTGATCCTTTTTTCTGGGAACAAACTCTCTTAAGCTTGCCTACTCCGCTGTGCATGGAATTAGAAAATGAATTGCTTAAAGCAGGTGACATTAATCCCTGATAAAATTCAACAAAATTGAATTGGGCCATTATTTTGAGGCCAGTGTTTGTGAGATTATAGGTTTTTTGATCCTATGTCTTGAAAACTGTATAGTCTTTTTAATGGGTTGGAAGGTGGCGTTGTTAATGCAAAATGTATTTGGAAGGTTTTTCAGCCCTTTGTCACCCCACTCTGCTGAGTTGAGTGGGCTTAATAAAATGCCATTATTGAATTCTAGCAGAAGAAGGATTTGCCGTTTTCATTTCTTTTTTCCAAGCAATTTTTTAAAGGGAAAAGAACTGGCATTTTAAATACTTCACAGCAGGTCATAAAGCCTGTGTCCACTCCTAGAGCTCTCATTGAAGCCACTGGCAGTTTTCCTTGCAAAGTAGTTTCAAGATTAGATAGGCAGCATACGTGGATTAAGGGGATCAGTCTGTGTCTTGGCCTGTGAGCCTTCTGAGGAGAATCTGGGTCTGCCCTGCGGTGGCAGTGGAACTGCTGTGCTGTGAAACTGCTAAATTTCTCTCTGCCGTTAGAAGTGTTTCCTGTAATACGTAGAGACATTTACAAGGAATCTGACCTCTTCCTGATGCCCATTCGCCTCAGTGAGGCTACAGCAAATAGGACTACACAAGCAGTCCTAAACCATGTAAACTGAGAAATTCTGTACTTTTGCTGAAAAAATTAGCATCAATTTCAAACAGAAAGCTGTACCGCTTCAGCTTGCCACCAGCTATTTAATACTTGGAGAACCTTGTGATCTTGCATTATGAAGAGTAACTCGACTCACTCCATTTGCGACATCCCTTCACTATGTTATAAACATACCTGATTTCAAGTGCTTTCCAGTTTGATTTAAAGAAAATAAAGTAATCCTATTCCTAACCTCCTGCATTTTTGTCAGGGTGCACAGGGAATTTGGCGATACATTTTACAGTTTAATTGACAGTCCCTATTTATAGATATTTAAATCTCAGTCAGCTGCAGTACGCCTGATTTAACTTGCAGTGAAAAATTCACATCACATATAATTAATGTGCTTGAGATATGTTTGATTTAATTACTGCTGTTGCATGCGTTTATGTACCAAGTACACATTTCTCATGAATTCTCCCAGATGATTATCTTCGGGAGATTTGTTTCAGGATGACATCGTTTCTGTATTTATAAACTGAGTGTTTAAGTAGACTGGCCTTGTTTTAAGCTTTATTTTTGTCCCTGCTACAAAAATAAAATAGATGAAGGAAATAGGGTGTAACTGTTCCCTATGCTTACAGAAATTGTATTTTAAAAAAATTGTTTCTCTTTCTCTTCCTGACTGTATTTCATGTTGCCAGTGCTGTGTCATTTTAGGACTCCTCGCTGATGCAAATTGTCCTTTTCACTTTCAGAATTCATTACAAATAAGCACTGATTAATGTTCGCTACAGTCTAGTAGCCTGATAATTCTTTGTGTCATGCTGTTTGCTTGTCATAGGTAGGGAAACTAAAGGAGAGATTTTATGTGACTTGCCCACTGTCAGGAAGGGATTAGATAGAAATCAAGAATTTCTGACTGCTAGCTATGTTCTTGGAGCATTCCTTTCTGTCTCAGTAAAAAAATAATCAAAATATTACAAACGTGAAGCAGTGGTACAAGGTTTATCATAGAAATTGCTTAAGTATTGCAGCTACCTATTTCTTTGTTAGTCTTAATGGAGAAAATTTGACTCTTACAATGTTTCCTCAAAAATGCTTTTCTAGTGGTGATTGGTAGAAATGCTCCATATTTGTTAAGACTATTTTTATTGGATAATTTTTTACCCATAATAATATAAATCAAACTGATTTTGATTTAGCTTGGTAAGAGTACAGTGCATGGCTTGCATATCAGATTCATAGAGCAGGTATGGTCTTGTCTACATTTGGTTTATTACTTATACTGCTAGAGGCAGATAGATCATCCCAGATCCGGCAGCCTGAGGGAGGTGATGGTGCTGCTGCTGCTCCGTAGCCCCGCTGTGCTCTTGCCCTTGGAGATGGACAGGATCTCTCCCACCCAGAGCTGGCTGTTAGAGGCCCCTCTGCCTCCATCTCCCAGACCCCTTCCCCTGCTCACCAACGAGTCTGGCTTCATCTTTGCTTGCAATCACACACTCACTCGCACGTGCTGTGGTGCTGGTACCATGGACACATGGGGCCCTCCAGCTGGTGGTTTGATTCCAGTTGCTGCACCCAGACCCCCATACACATGTGCACAACAAGTAGAGAGCCCCTCACACTGGATCGAGTTAGACAGCCATTTAACAAGAAAACAGGACAGACTGCGCTGGTCAGGCACAGGGCACGGCCAGACAAGCGTACCGACCAGTCCACTATTCACATATGACCAGCCCTTTTTATCCCCTTACTCCTCTATCTTCCCACACTTACTCCTCACCAAATCACCTAAATCCATCCCTTTCCCTGTCTTTGGTTCCTTCCCTAAACTTCCTGTGCAATCCCCAAATTCTCTTCCCCCGCGTCCCATAATGTGTCCCACACCACTGTTCAGCAGCTCTACTTAGTCCCAAAGGTGATCCAGAGGGCTGCTCCCAATGACTCATCTTGGTGTTTTTCACACCTGGACACGGGGGCTGAGGCTCTCCTGGGTCAGGTCTGGAAGGGGCCCAGATGGGGTGTTCCTTCCTTAGGGGTCTGTAGTTTGGGTTCCTGTCTGCAATTGTGTGCCCCTGTTCTCTTCTGGGCTTGTGGAGATGGGTCTTTGATGACCTGTTGGCTCCTGGGATGGGCCTTGGGGTAGCTGGGTCCATAGTAGATATATTATTTGAGCTTCACCAGTGTCATTGTCTCTGTGCTGCTTTGTGGGTGAGTTTTTATCACATAACCTCATTCATACATCCTATAAGGTCATCAGAAATAATTGCTTTGTAGGTCCATTTCTGTTACTGCCGAGGTTTGTCACTCCCCAATTTAGAATGGAGACTTGAGACTTAGCTGATGTGAACTATTAAGATGTTTATTGATTAATGAAACATTCTAAGAGGAAATAGTAAAGCAGCAAAAGAGTCTATGCGGAATAATCTATACTCTATGCAGTCAAATATACCAATTTACAAATGTATAATGATATAGAATGCAGATTCTAAGGAATCATGTATGTGATTACTATTAAATTACAGCTTTCTAAGTCTTGAGGTGTAACTCTATTTCCTGCCTCCCCCTCCTCATCCCCCACCCCCTGAAATCTTAAGAACATAAACCTGATGGAGAGTCTAGCGTGTCATCCAAGGGGATTTCCTCCAGCCTCCTCGTGGACTTGAACCTGCATGTCAGCATTACTACCATCTGCAGGTGTCCACACACCTACGTTGGAAGACTGACCTTCCTTTTTTGTCCACTTGATTTGGCATTTTATTCTCTATTTGGTATTTTATTCTCCGTTTTTTTCTTGAGTTTGGGACAACTTTTCATTAGCCTTGCACCTCCTTGTCTCTGCCGAAACTCTTCCCAAGTAAACAGCCCTCTCATAATTACTTTTTTGACATTGGTCCCAGTTTTGCTCCATCCATACCAAGATTTCTTATTTCACACTGGCAATGTAAGCCTTATGCAGTGTTATCAACAGGATTGCCTCAGTGTGAGTGGCTTGGCAGCCTAAAATTCACCTATTATTACCACCTTGGAGTGTTTGGATTTGGTTTACATTTTTCAGTTCCTAAGTATAATTATTCTGGTTTAGCCCTATTTTAGCCTACCTCAAACCAGGACACCCTAGATCTCTACCTAGATCCAGTGCATCATGATCAGGTTCCTACTGTATGCGCTGGAGCCATGTGCCAGAGCAGCAGCGTAACTTGTTTTTCACACTTCCGTGGGCTGTCATGGTGCCTTACTCGGCCCTTAGCTATTGTGGGGCTTTGTGCTCCAGTTTGACTTCTTACAATCTCCTTTACATACCATGCATTTCTTACTGAACTCTTTCTGTTTAATTTACTTGGAAATAAAGGAGTACCTTGGTGAAAGATGTAGAGGTGAATCTCTTGATTTTCTTGCCTTAAAGAAGCCTATAAATGTTTTAATAAGCAAGAAAAGCTTACCACTGTGAAATCTGCATATCACTAGCGTGCAAATACAGGGCTAGAATGTTTTTGCAAACATGAATCTAAATCATTCCTCTGTATATAGGTGTGTTGAATCACTTAAATCATCCTTGATTAGGTATTTTTCTAGTCTAGGTCTCCAGGTGAGGAGACAAGAGATTCCACAGCCTCCAAAGTAATCCGTTTTAAAACTTCATTATCCTTTAAAGTTACAATTGTGTATTTGTTTTGTTTGTTTGCTTTTTTTGTTTTGGTTTTGGTTTTTTTTTAGTTCCCTCAAATCTGATCTCAGTATTTTTAGTTGCCTTTTTAGGCTGAATTTTTTTTTCCCCAGGGGACTAAACAAACTCATTTCCTTCAGTCTTTTCTCAGAGGCCTTGTATTCTAAGCATCTTGTAATTATTTGTTCTTCTCTGCTGCCTCTCCCAAGTCCATTATCCTCATCCTGTCGCACTCAGAGTCCTGCTGTTCTTACAGTACTAAACTTCATTGTTTTGTGATTATGACACAATTATCTATCACATCTCGATTTTCAACACTAGTTCCTCCATATTTAGTCAAGAGTAAAATGTCCTTTCCTGGTAACCTTCTCAACTTTCTTAAGCAACGAAGATCCTTGCAAACTTCTAGTAACTGTGTTGCATCGCTTTCTCACCAAGTGCCTGAGTTAATGAATTCTTGTATTTTACCATCATAGGCTGTCTTTCAGGTAGTTGAGATAACTAGTTAAGAAAAAATGTCTGTGTTTGTCTCAAAAGTTGAGAATCTGTTTCACCTATAATATTGCCTTTGTTGTTTTCTTCCCTGCTTTTCATCTTGGCTTCACTCCACTCTTTTATCTTTTGTCGCGTTTCAGAATAAAGGCACTATTCCTGAAGTACAATATAGAACCTTGTTACTATTTTCTCCTTGCCATGGTTGTCCTTCATGAAAAAGCTGTCACCTTCTATGTTGCTATTCCAGTTGGTTTTAGTTGTGCCAAGGACTTTAATGGTGCTGAGTAGGACATACTGCAGAAGTTCTCAGATGGTTTGATATTTTTGGCATTTGCGTGGACATATTGGTGGTTAGGAAACTGTCTTTTGACATTCTGCCTTTGTTTTTCCATGAGCCTATTGCAATTCCTAACTGCTTCCTAGAGTCTAGTTCTAAGACAAAGTTACTGTTGTCTTAACCTGTAAGGGCTTTTCCCATTAGTTCCCTCAAAAACTAGTTTAGTGCCTTTTTGCTGTTGCTGAGCTAGCGTTCTGAACAGCTCCTCCATCTCTGCATTTTTGGGCCATCCTTCATTTGCCGAACAGGCTCTCTCAGTTGAGAAAATTAAAACCTTCTGCTGATGCTGTTTGTGCAGCCATGTGTTCTTTTCCAATTATGCATCTGCCCCTACTTGGGTCTTTACACCTGACTGGGGGATTGACGAGGGAGCCACCTGTGTCTCTGACTACTTCAGCAGTCTCCTGGGAACTAAATATTTCTGATGTGTTGCAGCCATATCTGGCAATGTCATTAGTACCAGGTGACCGGGTAGCATAGGGCAGGAGGGGCCCCAAAGGCAAGAGTAGAAAAGTCATTAAACTCTTTGAAGCAAATAGTCTTTTAATATTATGGAACAGAGTACTACAGCTTGTTTGGAAGCCTGTACTCTCTTCAAGTCTTGCAGCATTTAAGCTTCCTAAATCGCTTTTGAAGATGAGCCTTAGGCAGTAGCGTTCACATGGGTAGTTCTGAATATGTCTGTGGTCTTCAGCTGTATTTCAGAGCATGACTGCAGAGGAAATTCTGTTACCTTTATGTTCTCAGTCTGTGCTCTGCAGATTAATTGGGTGGTCGCTGCTGTTTGTTTTTTTGTCCACCTGCTTGAATTGCAGAGACCTGAGACATGTTTCTGCAATGAGATATTTGCAGATGGAATCACATATGGGGATCTGTCAATCTATTTGGTGCAAGAGTTACTACACGTTACTCTGAGGTGTCCTAGAAACCATATTTTACCAACTGAAGCATTTTGGAAGTGCTTTGCTTGCTTGTTTGTTTGTTTTTGTTGTTTGTTTTTTGTCTGGCTGAAATAATGTGTAGTAACAGAATAATTAACTCTTCTTTAAATAAATGCAGAAGAATAGAACTGTTTAGGAATGGATTTGAAGGAGAAGCTGATTTCCTCTTGCAAACTGGATAACATTTATTTCTGAAAATTTAGTATACTGACAACTTCAGTGCAGCAGGTACCATGTATTGGAGTAAGGACAAGTATGAGGGTTTTAGTCAAGGATATTGTTAGTTGCTCCAGTTGCATGAATATATCAATGATTTGCAAGTGGCACCAGTGATTCGTTACATCGTTAATGAAAAGACACTAAAAACATAACAACTTATGTGAAAATAATTCTTAATAAACATGTTGACCTTTACAAACTGCAAATTGGTTTTTTAAAAAAAATATTGTTACAACAGAAGTCAGATGTAATACATTATTAGTTTATTTGAGGCACTGTTGAAGAGTTCATCAGATTTGGACATCAGCAGAGAACACACTGCAGAGAAGAGCCTGGTTACTTACGCATGTGAAGTTGTTTCTCCCCATATCTGTGTTGAATTAAAGAGAGTTGAATGTAATTTTTTTTTTCTTTTGGTGAGCATGTGGTGGGTTGACCTTGGCTGGCTGCCAACACCTCCCCCCCAGCTTTTCTCTCACTCCCCTTCCTCAACAGGATGGCGGGGAGAAAACATGGAGAAGCTTGTAAGTTGAGATAAAGACATCAGTTGCCAGTCACTGTCATGGGCAACAGAGACTTGACTTGGGGAAAATTAATTTATTGCCATTAGAATAGAGTTGCATAGTGAGAAACAAAGACAAAGCACTTTCGTCGCTCTTCCCCCTCGCTTCTTCCCAGGCCCAACTTCACTCCTTCATTTCTGACTTTTCTACCTCCACTGCCCTGAGTGGCACAGGGTCATGGGGAATGGGGGTTGTGGTCTGTCCATGACAGCTCCTCTGCCGCTCCTTTCTCCTCACACTGTTCCCCTGCTCCAGCATGGGTTCTCCCCATGGGCTGCAGTCCTTCATGAGCTGCTCCAGCGTGGGTCCTCCCCATGGGCTGCAGTCATCCACGAGCTGGTCCAGCGTGGGTCCCTTCCATGGGGTATGGATGTCCATACCCAGACTGCTCCAGGTGGGTCTCCCACAGGCTGCAGCTCCTGCCAGAAAAGCTGCTCCAGGCCTGGGCTCCTCTCCACGGGCTGCAAGGGAACATCTGCTCCAGCACCCGAAGCACCTCCTCTCCTTCTCCACCGACCTTGGTGTCCACAGGGCTGTCTGTCACACATTTTTCCTCACTCCTTTCTGCTCTGCAGTGTTTTTTACCCTTTCCTAAACACACTTTCCCTGAGGCGCCTCCATCTTGGCTGCAGGGCTCAGCTGTGCCCTGCGGTGGGTCGGTTGGAACCATCTGGAACTGGCTGTGCCACACGGTGGCCACCCCACAGGCCCCACTGCAAAGCCCTGGGCACTGCACCCCCCGGTACAGAGCAACTGTGGTGGTTACCTCAGGTGGAGGAAGTGGGGTGGTTTCTTCTTCTTACATTACGGCTCAGATTTGGCAAGTGTTTGCACTGGGAAGGCCGGAGCCCAGAAGCAGCTATGGCAGTGCGTGGCTGAAGAGCTGTGGGTGGCTCCGGTTTCACTCGGGGGACACAGGGCGGGTGGTTTTGGGGTTTGCCAGTGGGGAGCAGCGCGGATGCCTGGGACTTCAGGCAGAGGACTTCTGTGCGGTGACAGGAGAAATGCAGCCTTGGGGCAAAAAGGGTAGAAAGTGGGATGTATTGAAAAAAATACAACCGAAGCCCCACCTTGGTGGGAAGTCCAGGGAAGCTAGCGTGCTTGCAGATGGTTCTTTGATACCGTCCCCAGAAGTGCTTAGATTTGTGGCTGGCGGTGCCCCTACACCAGCTAGAGCTGCAGGTGTTGGTCCAGACGTGGACTTCTTTCCCCGCTGCCCAGCTGAGCTCTTGCTGAAGGGATCCATCTTTCCCCACCTGTGTACATGTATAGGAAGAATTGCCTGGCATATGACCGAAAGAATTATTTGGGAGGCTGGGGGGGGTGTGTGAACAGAAATAGTTTGTTTCCACTTTTCTTTAATACTGTTATTTTGGCTAGTTCAGATTCCTCTGGGCAAAACAGGCAGCAAAGGTTTGGAGCCACAGCTGCATTTTCTAAAACGCAGGAACACGTCTGAGGTGAGGAAAACCCCAGGCAGTGATGCTACAGACCTGATACCGGCAAAGCCGGCCCCGCTGGGACCTGTGTGTGGGGATGGGGTTTAGGTGCGCTTGCCATGGCTGAGAGCCGAGGGAGCTGCTGTCCTGTCACTGCTCAGTGGCCTTCGGCTGCTGTGTTCTGTTGTCGCTCAAGTGCTCGTTCCCTGCGTGGTCCCAACCAACGCCCTCTTGCTCATTTTCCTTTAATGCTTTCTGGTGGTCTAGTTCGTTGCAGTAGGTATGGATGTCATGAGCTTGTTGGCTGCAGTTGACTCTGCTTTGTTGTGCCTTGAGCTGGACTGGTGGGTTTGCTGATGTATTTATTTTTTTCATTTTTTGTAATATTCAGGTTCCCTGGCTGATCCCTTTAAACTGTTTATCTCCATTCTGTTACTCCTGTAAGCTGAAAAATAAATCTGTATTTTGGCTTCTCAACACAGTCGTTTACCTGAACTATGATTCTTGTAGTTATACCCAAACCATGTGTAATTAAATATTATAGTACAAAGAATTAATTGTTTTTCCTTTGAATCTTCAGGGAGGAAAGGGATTTTCTCTGTTCTTTTTTATAATGTAGCAGTTTTTCTGTCACTACAGTGATTTTTTTGTGTTAGGTTTTTGCTGTTAGGTTAGGTTTACCTATTTTGTATTTTCTCTCAACTTTGCTATTTGCATAAGATGTATCTTGCTTTGCACATGTGTAATACAATGTTTATGTTTGTTCTGATGCACTTGGAATTGTATGCAGAGTTGGGAATCTTGCTTTGCTGTTATTTAGGTCTATTTCTATACCTGATAAAAGAATTGAGGTCATAGTTTATCTGCACAGTTTTCTATTGCTGACCTTACCTAGCTTTCAGTGTTTCCCTTTATGGTTACACACTGTCCCCTTGAGAAAATAATCAGCCTAATATGTGCTAATTTGCGTTCTCCTTGATGACTTTGCACACCAATATAACTGATGCAGAATGTTTACTGCTTGCTTCCAGTCTGTCTGATTTAAATACTTGGTATTTGTTTTATATGCTCTGGCATCATACCCAGGGGTGCAAAAACCAGTCTAGTTTGAGCTGTGCAAGGAAAAGCTATTTTTACCCTATGGGTTTTTTGTAACCTGCTTTTAAGAGGAAGGTTTTGAATGCTGGCCTCCTGCTTAGAGCTTGGTGGGGGTGTGCCTGCTTCTGTAGTATTTCTTATGTTTGTGGCTGTGAGTAGCTTACAGCTAAATATGCTGGGTTTGTAAAGACATGCCCAGAGAGCAGCATGGCAGGGCATCGTGAGATTCCCTTCCGTGTGAGAGGTTTTATGGTGTTGGAATTTGTCCCTCTCTTGCATCTTTTCTCTGTGAAATCCCCAGTTGGAAAGTTTGCAGGAAAATCTGAACGGTCTGTTCCACTTTTGTGAAACTGCTTTCAAGGAGTCAGGACATGACATCATTTGATCCATTCCCACTCTGTGATCCATAGTGTCCTGCAGCTTTTCCTGTATGTGTTGGAATTCCTGTCTCATTGGATTAAAATAACCTTCTGATGTCAAATGGTTTGGCCAGTGCCTTCCAAACGCCTGTTTGCACTTGTTGTCTATTGGTTTGTACGTTTGCCTTCCAGCCTGATCCGAGGTTTGCACGTGTATGCTTTGATTAATGTAGATTGGACCCGCTGCTTGTCTCTGCTTTGGGACTGATAATCTATTACAGTGTGTGAAGTGGTTGGTATGTAGAAATTTGAATCACATTTCATACTGAGCTTTACAATAGCTGAATGTTAGTAAGTCAAAGAGTAAAAAATTTAATTTTATATGGAACATCTTATTTTCTTTTTACTGGAGATGATTCTGAAAATACGACTTAGAAGGGAATAGGCCATATAAGTTTTGGAATTTAGTTTTTCTTTTGATAAATACAGTTCTACAAACAAATTACATCAGGAATGTCTGTATTTGCAAGGGTTATTCCTACATATCAGCAGAAATTCTAGGCAAATCTTGTGTTGGCTGTTCCTAGTCTGAATACAGAGTCATACATTGCTCCATTTTTTCCTGAAAGAGGTATACACATTTAACAATCCCTCTTGTGATGTAGCTAGCTATAAAAAATACGTTTCCAGTGGATGGAAAAGCCAATCTGCAGGCTTAAAAAGAAGGCTTTTGTCAGGGATAGATATAGAGAAGCTACATCTTCAGCACTGACCTTAGTTTTAGCTCATTTTTTGTACAATCATAGAGTGGTTTGGGTTGGAAGGGACCTTTAAAAATCATCTAGTCCAACCCCCCATGTTGTCACAAGGATCATATAACCTGGGGACTTGACCTGTGGACAATGTTACCTTGTTTATATTGCCGGATGACACACTACTGTCATCTTGGTTGACAAAAAGTGAGATGTGCTTAGTTTAAAGCAGCTCTCCATGTGTGTTTCTTAGCTCAAAATCACACACAGAAGAGAAAAAGGATTTGAACACGGCGTTAAAAAAGTATGTGCTATTAAAAAAGGTGTGCATCTCTGTCAAATCTTAAGTAATACTGAAAGAAAACACTGTTGTTAGCCCTAATCTGCTTCATGAGCAAGTCTTTTCTACTTGTGCCTTTTCTGTTTGATTGGGGTTTTTTTCTGAAATGTTTGGTCTTCTTACAAAGGTACTTGGGGTAACTTGGGTGGCAAAGTCTTTTGCTTTTAAGTATTCATCTAGTGGGGTATGCTTTTCTTTGCAGCCTGTGTTTTGATACCTGTTAGATTATTTTGGTAGGACCTGAAGTGAGATTTTATTTTCCTGCAAGATGTGCCACAGTAAGAACAAGAAATGCAAAAGTTGAAACACAGGAAAACATTTTTGAACATGAAGTGTTTTTCAAAATCCATTGATGTCCATCAGTGATTGTTAAGCCAGAATAACAGGTAAAAGAAGAAAGTGTTTTCAGAAGGAGTTTTGAGTGGCATAATTTCAACTTATGGCAAAGCATCATAAATTGTTTCAAATTCTGCACAATGGACCATGCTCCTTCATTCTGCCTAAGGCTCTGTGTGTGTGCGTGTGAGAGAGGGGCACAGAGCAATTGGTGCGGTTGGTTCAGAGGTGAATTTTGTCTGTTGGATATTACTACCTTTCCTTAGTTTTATGGTTCCTTGAAGCATTTTTCGTCTGGTGGTTCAGAGGTAAATTTACTTACAGAAGTGCAGTGTTGAGAGGTGTTAGATCTGACCCTTTTGGCAAATTACATTGCCTTATTACGGCTTGCAGGTGTTTTTTCTGTGAATTTCCCCCAGGCTGCTCTGAAGGCGGTAATTTTGTGCTAGTACAAGTGGAAGAGTCATTAGACTGTGCTGCAGCCTCATCTTGCCAGCACCGTTAGTCATTTTAGGGGGTAGCGTGAGTACACTTAGTAGCCTGTAAACAAACTAACATGTAGACAGAGTTGCTCTAGAATTGCAGGATGAATTCTTTTTGGCCTGTAATATGTAGGAGGTCAAACAATATTGTTTACTGGTCCATTTGGTCCTAAGAAAAAATCTGTGTGCATGCATGCAGACTAGTGCTGACCTTTCAGGAATGACAGCATAAGAGAATTAAGTCAGAAAGTTGTTTTGTTCTTCAAGTAGTGAAAAATGCTTTCTTGACCATAACTGAAGTGTTACATCGGTACATCTGGTACACTGTACTCTTGTACCCTGTGTGTTTGTGTGGCAAGGTTTTGGTAGCAGGAGGACTACGGGGGTCGCTTTTGTGAGAAGCTGCTAGCAGCTTACCCTGTGTCCGATGGAACCAATGCCAGCCAGATCCAAGACGGACCTGCTGCTGGCCAAAGCTGAGCCCATCAGCGATGGTGGTAGTGCCTCTGTGATAACGTATTTAAGAAGGGGGAAAAAACCTGCTGCACAACAATAGCCAGAAGAGAGGAGTGAGAATACGTGAGAGGACCAACTGTGCAGACACCAAGGTCAGTGAAGGAGGGGGAGGAGGTGCTCCAGGCATCGGAGCAGAGATGGTGAGGCAGGCTGTCACCCTGCAGCCCATGGAGATCCACGGTGGAGCAGATATCCACCTGCAGCCCGTGGAGGACCCCATGCTGGAGTAGGTGCAAGCCTGAAGGAGGTTGTGATCCCGTAGAGAGCCCATGCTGGAGTAGACTCCTGGCAGAACCTGTGGACCCATGGAGAAAGCATCCTACGCTGGAGCAGGTTTGCTGGCAGGACTTGTGACCCTGTGGGGGACCCACACTGGAGCAGTTCATGAAGAACTGCAGCCTGTGGGAAGGACCCACATTGGAGAAGTTTGTGAAGAACTGTCTCCTGTGGGAGCGACCCCACGCTGGAGCAGGGGAAGAGTGTGAGGAGGAAGCAGTGGCAGAGACAGCATGTGATGAACTGACCATGACCCCTGTTCCCCATTCCTCTGTGTCACTTGGGAAGAGGACGTAGAGAATCACAGAATCACGGAATTTTCAGAGTTGGAAGGGACCTCTAGAGATCATCTAGTCCAACTCCCCTGCTAAAGCAGGATTGCCTAGAGCACATTACTCAGGACTGCATCCAGGTGGGTCTTGAAAATCTCCAGAGAAGGGAACTCCACAACCTCCCTGGGCAGCCTGTGCCAGTGCTCTGTCACCCGAACCGTAAAGAAGTTTTTCCATGTATTTGAACAGAACTTCCTGTGTTCCAACTTGTGCCCATTGCCCCTCGTCCTGTCACTGGGAACCACTGAAAAGAGTCTGGCTCCATCCTCCTTCAACCCACCCTTTAGATACTTATAAAGAAATTGGGAGTGAAGCTGAGCCTGGGAAGAAGGGAGGGGTGGGGGGAAGGTGGTTAAAGATTTGGTTTTATTTCTTATTACCCTACTCTGATGTGATTGGTAATAAATTCATTTTCCTGAAGTCGAGTCTGTTTTGCCTGTGATGGTAATGGCTGAGTGATCTCCCTGTCCTTATCTCGACCCACGAGCCTTTTGTTCTCTTTTCTCTCCCCTGCCCAGCTGAGGAGGGGAGTGACAGAACAGCTTTGGTGAGCACCTAGAGTCCAGCCAGGGTCAACCCACCACACCCCAGTACATAAAAGAAGAATCCATTAATAGCATCTTCAGAAGTAGTTACATGAAAGTTACAGTATTTTGGTTAGAAAACATTGCTTGCCTGCAAAGATACTGGAGCTGTAGTTTCACTTAACAATTCCAGTCTAAAGTAACAGTCATTCAGAAGTCTGTTTTTAACTAAATTAGGTTAATGAGATTCTTTGAAATTTTTCAGTGCTACCAGATAAATCTTAGCTAATGTCTAATGATCCCAGACAATGAAATTCACAATGTATTCAGAAGTAAAAAATGGATTTTTTAAATGCTTTTTAAATAAATTAGATATCAATTTTCCATCTTTTTTTTTTTCCCAAGACTTGTTATTTGTCTTTATAGCTTATGTAGTTTCTTAATGTATTTTTTAAAGGTGAGAAATACCAGGACACATGCAAAGAAAATGAGAGCAAAACATGGTCATGGATTTAATAATAAGCAAGTGTCAATGACTTTTGTGTCTTACTTATTTTTGCAAGACTGAGGAGTCCAAACAGTAATGTGAAGCATAAAGAAGAATTTAAATTAAACAATCAAAAAATATACACCGGCAGGGTTTTAAAACTGAATGGCACATCTTCAGCTAGATTACTTGCAACTCTATGAATGAGAGATGATTGCAGAAGGCACTATTATGAAGCAATTCTTGCCTTGCTAATATACCTTGTGTGTCGTATTCCCTTTCTTTTCTGTGCCACTCCACCCTCCCTTTTTGCCTTATGTTATTCTGTCTCCTGGGCCTCTGGATGTTTTTTCCCAAGCTCATATTTACTCTTATAAACAGGCACATTACATGAACAAATGAGGAAGTTGTTGGTAAGGTCAATTCTAATGTTTCAACTGCATCAAGTTATCATAGTAATGCATATCTAGATTGGTCATAATGGAAAAATTCTTCCGTGTAAGGCTAGTGCAAAACCAGAACAGGTTGCCCAGAGAGATGATGGAATAACCCACCTACAGAGGGTTTCAGGGCTTGGCCAGCCAAAGCTGTGACCAACACGGTCTGGTATTGGCATTAGTTCCACTTTGAGGCGCTTGTTGGTCTGGGTGATCTCCAGTGGTCACTTCCAATCAACATTTTTCTGACTCTGTGATTTTGTAAGAGCCATCTGAGTATGCAAGCAGGTACCAGAATACACTGGTTTCTCAAATATTTAATCTGTGTCCATAATGTTTTTGTCTTTCCCTTTCTTTATTTTCTCTGTGCCACTAGTGAAAAAGCATCCGAGAGAAAATATTCCTGTGTCATTGAAAGAGTGAACCTAAGTTAGAAATTATGATTGATATTATCAAGCAAATGTTTTGTGGAACTGTTCTAGGGCTGTCCCTGACTCAGCTGCAGCCTGAGTGGATCTGTAGGACAGAACATTTGGTACCAAGGACCTAATGTACAGCCTTACACGCATTTGAGGAGTCTCATATCACATCAGCTCTGGACTGGTCCTGTGCCTGAATGCCCACCAGGAGATTGAACAAATTAGGTGCACTCCTGAATCTCTCTTCTGCCAATTGATTATTTGAAAGAAATCCATTATATGATCTCCAAGCCTGCTCTGCAGTGTGCACTGAAGTGCAGTGTGTCAGGACCGTCAGAAGTTGCCCTTCAAGAGCGTACTTCAGATTCACACTAAAACATGGATGTAGACCCACTCTGAGAAACCAGCTCTGACAAGTGTAGATGACAATCTATTCACTCTTGCAAGCTGCAGATATTTTTTTTTTGTGCTCTTCCCCTCCCCTTCGTCTCCCTTCCCTTTTTTCCAGACTTTTTTTCCATTAGAATTGATGAGAGTCAGAAGTTCAGAGACTTTCAGAAAAGCCAAAACCCCGGCCTGGAAGAGGAACCAATGTTTTCCTGGGACTGACTGTATTTTTTTTAATCATGTGCCTGCTTTAATCACATTTTTTAAACATTACTTTGGCTTGTAGTGACTCACTTGTAGTTCCAGAGCTTGGATGTTGTGTATTTGAGCTCAGGATCTGCATGAGTAACTGCAGAAACTGGCCTGTTCCAAAGTCTTGAAATTTGGCCGCGCTAAATTCTTACTGTTGACCGGCGGCTTTTGTAAGTAAAAATTGTTCTATTCAGGTAACTGATTTAACATCTTTAGAAGGGTGTGGCAGAAGAGCGTTTTGGACTCTTTAGTTTTCAATAGCTATTATAACAATGCCAGAGTCCCAAAAGACTGTAAGGAAGTTTATGTTGTGCTAATATTTTAAAAGGTAAAGTGAGTGACTGGACAATTGTAGTGTGGCGGTTTAATATCAGTCCTGTGTGGGATAATGGAATGGATGTTGTGGGCTGACGAACTTTGAAAGTTGCAGGTCTTTCTGGATGGTTTATCCTGCAGTTCAAGCAAGCAAGAGCTTAGGGGTTCATAATGGTTTGTGCTTTTTAGGAGGTCGGATTTACTGATCACCATGTGTTTTTACAACTTTTATAGAGCTAAAAGCTTTACTTGTCCAGAAAAGTCCGTGTGACTTAATACCAACAGTAGCCATCTGCCTGACTGATTTTGAAACACGGTGTCAAATTCTGTAGTAAAGTGGCAATGTAGCAACCTACAGAGCTGTGAGAAATATAAAATTCTTTATTATTTTCATTGCTTTTTTAATCCACTTCTGTATTTGAACTTAATTCAGTGGCTTCCTACCATCATTTTAAGGCATGTTTCCATGTCCTTTCCATGTCCTCAGCACTTTTATTCTGACTTTAAGAAATAAAAACTTAAGAAATTTAAAGTTAAAAATGCTGTAGTATGGCAAAGGAAAGGGAAATTGGTATGTCTATACGGTCACTTATGCCAAGGTCACTTACACCAAGGTCAGATATTTGAAGAGAGGTCCAAACTGTTCTTTTGCCTGATGGATAGCAGGGACCAGACCACCATGGCTTTTAATTTGAGATAATACCGTTAGAGAATAGAGCCTTAAATACCACACTTAAGCTTGGATGTCAGAAGAGAAAGACATTCTATTGTAGGAGGGATGATCCTTCCTTGAAAAGGAATAAAAAGATAAAGCAGAATAACTTTAAATATACCATTCCCTAGCATTATAGAATCCCTCTTATCTAGGTTTCATGGAACGTTTATGAGGCATCTTATTTTCTCTTTATAAAACGTAGTAAAACAAAATAATTAAGGCTTCCATTTCCCGGAGAGAAAGGGTCATGAGTGTCTTTGAAATATATTGCCATAGTAATAACTGCTGAGGATAAGTGAAAGGAGCCATTGACTCTCAGAGTGTCTGAGAGCAAAAAACAAGAAAAACGTTAATAGAGGAATACCTAAATATTTTAATTATTTCATGTATTGAAACATTTCAGGATTGTACTGTTCTTCCTGTAAGTTTATCCATGTGAAATGTATTTTACCTTACAACTGCTCTTTTTAGTTGCTGCTTTTCCACTACTTGGATGTGTTAATAATATAAAAAGATTTTATAAGGTTAAGAATGCATAATAAAAATATTTTAAATATACTCTTCTTCTATACTCTTTAAATATACTCTTCTACTAAAATCTAAGTATTGCTATATAAAAAGAGAAGACAAAGTAACCTTCTACAGAAATGTAAGCCATCTAAAGTTTTTATTTAAGTCAATTCTGTTTGGAAGGGAGAAAAAGCACTGCATGGGGGGAACAAATAATTACAAAAAGAAGACAACTCCACCCTATGTGTGTTTCGAAAATCTTTTACTTATATTCTGTTTCACTTATGACTGCATCTTTAAATGCTGTCACACTATATCCTTTTTTCCCATTGTCTGTATGGTATTATTTGACTGGGACTGGTTTGCGTGGAGGTTCTAGCCGTAAATCATAGAATCATAGAATGGTTTAGGTTGGAAGGGACCTTGAAGATCATTGAGTTCCCACCCCCCATAGGTGTCCTCATAGGCAGGGACACCTCCCACTAGACCAGCCTGGCCTTAAACACCTCCAGGGATGGGGCCTCAACAACTGCTCTAGGCAACAGGGATGTGAAAAGTGTGTTTTGGTGACTTCCCTCAATTTTCTCTGTTTTCTTCTGAACTCTCTCCTGTGTAATTGTGTTCTGGTAAGTTTGTTTTCTTAGTGGGTGGAGAGTGGCAAGTGTATGGAAAGCTTTGTGGTTTTGACAGAACCTGGTTTTGATTTTCGTGATCTGGCAGCAGTGTGTCATCTGGTTAACACCAGATTAGCACCAACAGTTTTATTTTTTTCCTTAACCTGGTGGGATCCCTGTGGCTGTCGACAGGCGTCGCTCCCATCTCCCTTGCTCAGACTGTATTTTCTGAGCAAACTGGCGTTTGAGAGACAGATCTGAGGACCCTGAGCTGTGTACAGTGCAATTACTAATACTCTTCAAGTTCCGTTCTGAGCTGCAGACGTGGAGAAATGCCAGCCTTCATTAGGGTTTAATTATGTCTGAGGGACAGATTTCATGCGTAAGTTGCCTTGGAGCAGCTAGTTCCACTAACAGAAATTTGCTTGTACTGAAAAGTAGGTCTCGGTGAAGATCTTCCTCAGCGCAGAGTGATGTTGATGTCCTCCCTGTTTGAACAACTAACCCTTCTCTCATCAGCTCTGGAGAGGAGCACTGGGTGTCTCTTGCTTCCTACGTCACTGAAGGTGCAGAAATTGTTAATGTTTTGGGCAAGAAAAAACTTGGCTGTTGGGGAGCCTGGAACAGGCAGATGGGTCTGGGTGAGGCCGGTCAAATGCTGGAATGAACTGGTCTGGCCAGACAGGCCTCTTGCAGCTGAAGGTCTGGTGCGTGGTGCCTAGTCGTGCATCTGCTCTGGTGCTGACGAGTGGTCACAGCATTTCAGAAAGGTTATAATAGTGGAAGATGTGCTTGAGAATTTTTTCTCTAACCACTCAGGACTATGCTTGGGAAATAAATGTATGACATCCTTCTGTGTGGTTTTGGAGCGGACCATGGGGCTGTCTTTACAGTATAGCACTGTAGCACAGTTGCAAATCTGTGAGAAAATGAAAATGGCAAATCAGTTTTTCTTCAAGCTTTTGGAAACTTGTGACCTGGTCTGTACAGCTTTGGGTTTGGGTTTTTTTTTAATGTGGACTGAATCAGCAGTGTGTCCTTGAAATATAAGAAGTAAAAGGATCTGCAGGTGTTGTTAGAATTTGATGGTTGGAGATGAGATTGGGCATATTATGTGGGCTAAAATGGTAACAGAAAATACAGTAGAAGAGAAAGCTGTCCATGTAGGGGAAGGGGAGAAAAAAATTTAATCTCCTATAGTCTACATCTGTGCATTCCTACTTCTTCGTCCTTTGCACCTCTTTCGTTCCATAATTTTTGGTTCTTGTGATTTTTTTTTCCTGAGAATTAAAGTTATATAGATACAAGCTCAAATCTGTTGAAGTAGGATTTAATTCCAGGAATACTGCAGCTTGAAAACACTAAGATTTTCTCTTTTTTTGGGGTTGGCTTTTTTTTTTTTTTTTTAACTCTGAAAATTTTCAGCTGTGACTTTATTTTTAAATGAAATCTCTTTGTTAGTGGGATTTCACCGTTTCTTCAGGAGCTGATGTGAAGGGTCTGTTCCTTTTCTGATCAGAGCACGCTCCTTCTCCAGTGCCCTAAAGCATTACCAGCCCTGTCCTCAAGAGACCTCTGTCTCTCTCTCCTCACTCATCTTTAGGCACTTACAAGATCTGGCCTGTCTGCATTGAAAATTACTGAATGGTGTTTCTTGCTCAAGTTTAAATTTTAGTTTTGATAAGGTGGGAATTGGAAGGGGAGAAAAGTAAATGTTTTTTGAGAACTCATTAACTCTGGTAATTCTAGACCTGTTTACTATTAACAAAAGATTGGGGTTCTTTTATGTCAGGTGCAGATTTCTCTCAGCTCCCCTTTCTTTTCATGGGGGCAGGCATGGGCCTGGAGGAAGGAGCCCCATGGGCAGAAAATGAAGGAGCTATTTTGTTGTTTGTTTTTTTTAATCTTGTGTCTGTTATGTTCCCTTCATTGTTAACTGCATACTGGTCATCAGCTGAGTGTGCTCAGGTTCAATGGAACTGGAAACTGGGGTTGTTTTCAGATGTTCAGTTTAATAATTAGGATGCCTAAAGCTAATTACTAGTTTTCTAAAAGCATTTATCGTGAATTGAAGACTTGCAAAATGCTGTTTCTTATTGTTTTAAACCCATATTAAAAACAGGTAGAGATGACTTGAATTGGCAGTAAATAATTTCTGTTTTCAATAAGCTGTTAAATTTGTAAATATAATAGTTTATCTTTTTATTCCTAAAGTACTTTTCAAATCTCATGAAAAGGTGTAAAGATATTTATCAGACAAATTGTCATTTTTTTAAACTGGTCTTCTCTAGTTTCACCAGTTTCTGTGCTGCAGGAAATTAAATGGGAATGTGCTTTTGAAGACTTGCAGCAAGGGTGAAGCTGTGTTATCAAAACAAAAACTTTAAAAACAAAAATAGGTACATAGAATTAAAAAATGAAGAGTCAAAAATGCTGTTGAGCAAAACACAGTATGTCCTAGTAGTCTGTTGTCCATTATCCAGGGTGTGATGACATTAGTTATGATGTCAATTCAATTAAAAGAGATGTTTGGAGGCTGATGTAAACAATTTTTATATTGGAAGCAGAAATTCAAATTAATTCCCTGTAATCATAGGGTTAGTCTGAGATGATGTGGTTTGGGAAGTCTGCTGCTGACACATGTTCACCCTTTCCACCACAGAATTTTATACCCTGGTGAGAGCCAAAGTAGATATAGAAACAGTGGGAAACTGAAAGCTGACGTATGATTTGCCTTTGAGTTCCTCAGGTCCACACTGTGGCTTAATCTGATTCATTTCCATTCCAGTATGACTAGTGTACTGCGTTCATTATTGTTCCATGTGGACCTCTGGTGTTAATAGCATACTGTTTGCATTGTGTTGGATATGGACAAGTTTATAACTACGCATATCTAAACAATAGATGTAATTATGTCTTCCCAAGAATTTGTAGGGTTTTTTTATTTTTCTGCTGCAGACTTAAATCCTGTGACGGTCCTGTTCTAGTAGCTCCATGGTTCCTTGGCCATAAATTCATGGTTTTACATTTTTTCCTCAAAATTTGACTTCTTGCGTGCTTTCAGTTGTGCGGAAACCTGAATGGCAGGCCACTGAATCTTGTGCCACAGTGCTTGATTTTCGGGTAGTTGTAGTTCTCTTGTTAGACACAGGACTTCTTTTAGGTGCCATGGCCAAGCTGATGTTGTGAGCATGGGCCAGTGTACAGCTCTCTTTTATTTTAGTAACAGTATTTCCTTACTTTTTGTTGGGAATCTCTGTACTGTTTTAGGCTATTTGTGGTCAGAAAAGACTGATGCAGGTAGAAGCTACCCCCTTTTGAAATTTACGTACTCTACTAGAAAACAAAAGGCTTTTCTGTTGAACAGGGACTAGCGTGTGTTTTAAACTTCACTCCTGCTGAGTTCAGAAGCAGACCTGGGAAATGGAAGCTCCCAAGGTTATTATGAACAAAATTGGAGTAAAAGACTTTGCAGGAAATATTAAAGGCAAATTATAGCGTTGAAACTAATTTGTTTAACTCGTTTAAAGTATTACAGAGACACAAGGACTGCACAAGCACATGCAGAAAATTGTGTGTGCAGAGCAATATGGTGCATGCAGCTTTTCTGCTTTACAAATACAATATTATGAGTGTTCACAGTCATTCAGCCTCATTGGTGTGAACCAATGTGTGTATGTGAGTGCAGGTGGTGGGGTGTTAATGTCACTTTCCAGGTGCTGCCTTTGCTGACTGGCAAGAAACTTACCTTTCGCAGCTTTTTTTGTTAAAAGCTGTTTTGGATGAGCTTACTTAGCACATGGCAGCAGAAGCAACCAGGTTTCCCAAGCAGGTTACAGTTCAGAAAAGAGAGAGTCATCAAGAGATGGGGAATTCTCTCTTACAAAAAAAAAAAAAAAAAAAAGATTTTGAAGATGTGTCTCAAAGACATATGTTTGCTAAAAGACTATGTTGGTTTTTGGAAAGATGGCTTGTGTTCATATGTCTTGTTGAGATAACTGTATTTGTACAAGTGAAACACTGGTGTACTGCTGGAGTCTGGAAAAACATTGGTGCTTTGTGAAATTCCTCAGAGAATGCGCCAGGACAACTTGCACTGGGTAGCTTTGCCTTTGCAAAGTCAGTCAGGGGTCTCTCTGCTTCTAGTGTGACTTGGAGTTATGGGTAAATATGTTCAAAGAATAGCTGTTTTTCATGGAAGACATGGGTAAATATGTCCAACGTTTTTTAGGGAAGACACAACTATTTTTGCTTACGTGCTCAACTGGCATACTAACTTACCCCTTGCAAAAGTTCTGCAAAATAAGAGGAAACAGTTATGCTTCTTATAAATGAAAAGATCAATTAAAAAAAAGTATGTATGTAAATACCCTTGGCAATAATACAGGCTGGGGCTGGTGGGGCCAAGGAGCAGCTCTGGGGCACAGCCTGGGCAGCAAAAAGAGGGCCAGTGGTGGCTGGGGCGGTGTGAGCAGGACACAGCCCTGAGAGCCAGGAGAAGGCAGGGACTGTCCCCTCTGCTCAGCACCTGCCAGACCCCACCTGGATGCTGCCTCCAGTTTGGGTCCTCAACCCAGGAATGACACTGACAAACTGGTGGGGGGTGAGGGGAGGCCACCGAGATGGTGGGGCTGGAGCCCTTGCCCTATGATGAGAGGCTGCGGGATCTGGTCTGGTTTAGCTGGGAGAAGCGACGGCTTTGCGGGCACCCAACAACAGCCCAGGGGATGGAGGAGATGCAGCCAGGCTCTTCACAGTAGTGCGTGGAGGGTGGGTTAGAGACAGCTGGCACGTGTTGAAACGGGCAATTCAAACTGACTATAAGGTAGAAACGTTTTCCTCACAAGGACTGGCCAGCAGTGGAGCTGGCGCCCAGGCAGGTTGTGCTGTCTCCAGCTTTGGAGGTTATCAAGCCCCAGCTGGGTAAGGCCCACAGCAGCTGGCTGTGCTTTGGGCAGGGCTTGGAGTGGAGACCTCCTGCAGTCCCTTTCTAACTGAGTTACCCTGTAATCCTGTATATGACAAAAAACAGTGTGTATGTGTGCATGTAGGTGTAGTCTTGGTTCCACATGGCACACAGCTTTATTGTGAGGCAGCAGTGATAGTACACAGACCTATCAAGAGTGTGATCTTTTATTCCAAAAAGTCAGGGTTAGGCTGTGGAAAAACAATGCATAGTGCTTTTGTAAAGTAAACTCTCAAAGACATATTTGGAACAATAAAAATAAAACAGTTTGCTTTCTGCCTGCACACACAGAAAAGCAAACAATTATATATCTGGTCTTGGGAAACAAATAACAAACCAGGTTGAAATCTGAACACTCACTTTTCACCTTTTCTTATTCCATGTCTTTTCCTGAGTAGCACTGGGCATGGATGTTGTGGTCTTGCTCCAAGATGATAGTACGCCCTTTGGTGCTGTTTTAAATACTTCTTTAAGTATAAAGTAGCTGAGAAAAATCCTTAAACTTCAAGCTTTCTTCTTTATGTTGTTTGAGAAATATGTGGAGTTGTTTAATTTTTCTTCTTTACAGGCAGGAAGGTAGTTTAACCTTCAGCAAAGAGCTAGTTGCAGTAGTAATCAGCCTCTGATTTCTCTATTTTGGAGACAGATTCATCCATCAAGTCCTGAGTGCAAAGCTAAGAGTGCTTACAGAGCACTTTGCCATATATGTTTGATTACTGGGGCACAGCTGCTGTTCTGGGTAATTAATGTGAGAGTATAATATCTTTCAGATGGGTGCTGTGTCTTTATTTCCAAGGTCAGATGACCTCTCTTGCTTATATTCTCTTCTGTCTGGCAATTTATGTAGGTTATTGATTTTTGTTTGCTTGCTGGAAATAAAGTGCTTTTTGAAGGCCTGGTGAGAAAAATCAGGCAGACCTTGTATCTGCTTGAGGGAAATACTACTAAGAATAAAAAAATGTGTTTTTTAGTAGTCTTCCAGCTACCATGTATAAAAAGGGATTTAGTGCTTCTAACTCCCAACCTTAATAGGTGGTTCTTTAAATTACTGTCCTAAAGACTGATTGTTACACAGTTAAATAAATGTACTTGACTTAGAAGCTAACTTTTCATTGAAGTTTATTAGGGCTTAGGTGACCTAAGGGCATTTATTCAGATCTACAGTTTCATAAGTAAACTTATCTTATTTTCTGACAATTAAAATTTCTCTCTTTTTTGAAAATTTCAGAATACATTTGAAAATAATATTTTATTGTTTGCAAAATTAAAAAGTGAAATTAAATGGAAATTATTGGAGGAAGGGCAAACAGAACAGGACCCTTTTCAGTAAATAGCTTTCAATCTTAAAGTTTCCTCCTCATCCTCTCAAAAAACACAACCTTGAAGATTTCAGGATATCAATATTTGAAATTAACCTGAGATCATTCAAATGAGGGCAATTTCACAAGTGGAACTTTGGAAATTTTCAATTTGCAAAAGGTAAATGTTGAGGCTCTAAGGTGCTTTTTAGCAATATTTTGTGTGGTTTGTAACCTCTGTATTTGTTTCTCACAGCTAGACATGTCAGCAATGGTGTTTGTCCATAGTATGCTATTATGCGGTGAGCCTGTATTAAGACTTCTAAAGCAGGATCACATATTTTCAGATATTATCAGAACTTTCATTGTCATAAATATTGTGGCATTTGATACCTTGTTTGACTTGAGGTAAAGTTAAATCTTCATGCAGTTGAATTTTGCCTTCTTTTCTAACTTAACATAATTCAGTTAAAGGTGTAGCAGGATACATGTGATAAAGATTTCAGAAAGTTGGTGCCCTCGTTTCAGCTGGGATAGAGTTAGTTTTTTTCTGAGTAGCTGCTGTGTTTTGCTTTTAGTATGAGAATAATGTTGATAACACGCATTGTTTTAGTTGTTGCTAGGTAATGCTTATATTAGGTCAAGGATTTTTTGAGCTTCTCATAGAAGCTGAGAGGGAGCATAGGCAGGACAAGCTGGCCATACCATAGGCGTCATGCTCAGTATATCAATGGGGGCTGGACGGGGGGCAGGAATCTGCACTTGATGCTCAGAACAGGCTGGGCAATGGATCTTTGGGTGGTGAACAATTGCATTGCATTGCTGATTTTATATATTCTTTTATTATTGTTGTTATTATTATCTTCTCTTCCATTACTGTTCTGTTAAACTGTCTTTATCTCAACCCATGAGGTTTCCTTTTTTCCTGATTCTCCTCCCCTATCCCCCTGGGTGTGGGGCAGAGTGAGTGAACGGCTGCATGGTCCTGGTTGCTGGCTGGGGTTAAACCGTGACAGTTTGTCACCCTGTGTTTATGTGTAACTTCATGTCTTTCAGCGAGTACTGCCCTTTTTCTGTAGGTGACCAATGACACTTGGGTGCAAGTCAGGGGCTACTTCGAATGCAACAGATTTAAGGCAAAATTTTTAAACAGTCCTCTATTTTAGCCTAATTCTGTCTATGTGCAAAGCAATGGAAATTTTATAACTGACTTCAGTGAAAGCAGGAAATCCTGCTTGGGGTGAACTTTTCAAGGGGACATTACTCCTTGGCATCTTCACCCTCCTTTATGTGGGCTTAAAATGGAAAGCTCTCCAATATTTTTGTTCTTGTTTACTTAAATAATATGTCATATTCTGTGGGGAGGAGAGCATTTGCTTTGTTAGTTCTGTCACAGACCTGCATACCCACCTGTATTCTGCCCATTATTTCCTGATTTCTTGGAAGCCTTAGCTGCAGAAGACCTTACCATGGCTTCTTACTAACAAACCTTCTTTAGCTGGAAAAAACAAACTGAGTTTTTTCATAGTTATTTTGAAAAGGATTGGTTTGGGTAGAACATCTTTATCTGTTCAGTCAATGTGAATAAAAAGATCTGTCTGGAACAAGGGCCAAGATGTATTTTGTTTCCATTTTTTTTTTAAGGACTCATAAGTTTTAAAGGCTAAAACATTAGGTGTGAAAAAGACAAGGAGGAGTGTTGGCTGAGCTGGGAGCTGCACCCACTAGATTTCTGGTGGAAGTATAGTGCAAGTAATTCCCACCTAGCCTTGCCTGCCTGTCAACTTTTCTAATAGAGGCAACTGAAATTACTGTTGCTTTCTTGTCACAGGAGGTTATTCCCACAGCTGCTTTGCACAGAGCTCATTTAGTCAGCAAAGAGTCACCTGAGCCTCCCTGCCTCAGTTCAGTAGATGTGGTTCAAGTTCTATTTTACATTCACGTTATTTTTTTTTTTTAATTGGTAATTGACACGTGGCTTTTATAGATCCTTCAAGTTAGAAGTCTTCCAACAGGTACCTTTTCTTTTAGTACTTACTGGTAAGTCACAGGCTAGAGCTGTATTTTTTTTATGGATATGTGGTTTGACTTAGGGACCTAAAAGGACATAAAATGTCCTTTTTATGACACTGTATTTTAAAAACAGGGCAAGGTTCAAAATAGCTGAAGCTGTTACATAAATATGAAACCTTCTGAACTAGATAGGTCTGTTTGCTCTATGAAACTTGTACGAGCTAATCTGTATTCTTATGGGGTTTTGCTGTTTCTATGGCCTGTGTATTTATTATTATTGGCAGATGTCTCCAGTAATTATATCATATTTTGAGATTGTTGCTCAAAGTCAGAAAGGCTAAGATGCCTCACTAGTCTCAAAGTGGTCATGACTATGAATATTAGTAATGTCTTCTCCATGTTTTAAGAAATATGTTTGGTGCAGAAGCCATCTTAAGTGAGCATAGATGTATTCCACAATGTTGTATCCAGGTGTCATATCCTTCTCTAGGGAGAAGGAACATGTGCTTCAGATATTCTGAGAAGGCATTTTTATTTCTAATGATTTTTTTAAAGTGCATAGGGTGACTAGCTCAGCTGAAGATACCATACTGAAGAAGTGTAGTATGCATAGCTGTCACGTATCTGACCAGTTGCAGACTCCTGTGATGAGAATAAATCTGTCATTTTACAGTACAGCGTCCTTCCTTTGCACCAAGTTAGTGAGCAGTAGGGAGAGCCATGGAGCAAAGGTGGAATATTTCTGTCATATATCTACCGTGGTTGAGCCCCTGGCAAAAGTTAGCTTTTGTAACATGCGCCTGCCAACTTCATTGAAATGCCACAGCAGTCCATAGAAGCATCTCCAAGGAGTTGCTTGGAAATGCACAATTCTTCCACAAAAAATTTCTCCATAGAAGTGAGAATTGCAGTCCTCAAGTGGGTCCTCGGTGGTTGCTGCTGTTGGAGGTCATTTGCATGGGAGGTCATATTGTTGTGCTGGTTGTTGTCTGACTTTGGAGCTGATGAAGTCACATGTTTGTCTGCTGGGGAAGGAAGGGTGCCTTTTGTTGCTTCTGTTTATTAACTCCACTTTTTTTTAAGAATAACGTCAGGGTTTGTTTTTTTTTATTTCTTTCCAGCTGTGATAGACAAAATGTCAATAGAATAAGTGACCTACCCATCAGAACTTGCCATGAACCATTTGGTTGGACCGCCTGAGGGGGAGGTAAGTGAAGAGCCAGCAACTGGAGCAGTGAACGAGTCAGTGGAGGCTGACTTGGAGCACCCAGAGGTGGAAGAGGAACAACGGTATGCAACTCGCTACCCAAGGCATACAAACAGCAGCCAAGGAGGGGGCCTGTCTGGGCAGGAGGAGGAAGGGATGCTAGCTCGGTCAGCCAGCACTGAGAGTGGTTTCCACAATCACACGGATACTGCAGAAGGGGATGTGATAGCCACAGTGGAGGACAGTTACGACACAGAGAGGGTTCAGGAAAATGAGGATGAGAGTGCATATGCGGTGCAGTACAGGCCTGAGTCTGAGGAGTACACAGAGAATGCTGAGGCTGAGCACGGCGAGGCCATTCGTAATCGAACATTGCCCAATCACTTACATTTCCATTCCATCGAACACGAGGAAGCCATGAATGCAGCCTACTCGGGTTATGTCTACACACATCGGCTCTTCCACCGAGGAGAGGATGAACAGTATGCTGAGCCTTACGCCGACTACGGACTGCAGGAGCATGTGTATGAGGAGATAGGAGATACACCAGACCTCGATGTTAGGGAGGGGATCCAACAGTATGAGCGGGAAAGGGAGGAAGCTGACAATTACCGCAAGGAGGCACTTGGTGCCCGCCTTCACCATTATGATGAACGGTCCGATGGAGAGTCAGACAGCCCCGAGAAGGAGGCAGAGTTTGCGCCCTACCCGAGAATGGATAGTTATGAACAAGAGGAGGACATTGATCAGATTGTAGCAGAGGTGAAGCAGAGCATGAGCTCCCAGAGCTTAGACAAGGCTGCTGAAGACATGCCAGAGGCAGAGCAGAGTTTGGAGCATGGACATGCTCTTGCCGGTAGTGGGCATGAAAGTAATGGCCAGCTCCCAGCTGGTTCTCGAGTTACATCCGGCTCGGGAGAATCTGTACAGAGGTACAGCAAGGAAAAGAGAGATGCAATTTCACTGGCCATCAAGGATATTAAAGAGGCTATTGAGGAAGTGAAGACAAGGACCATCCGTTCTCCTTATACCCCTGATGAACCTAAGGAGCCTATCTGGGTGATGAGGCAGGACATCAGTCCAACCAGGGACTCTGACGACCAGAGGCCACTAGATGGAGATGTGAGTATACAAAGCTTTCAGCTCTCAGATTATGTATGTCTCGTTCCTTTAATTGTGACATACATGGCAGTGAAGGAGGGTGCATTTTGTTCTTGTTCTGTTACTCATCCTTGAGTAAACTATGTAGTGCTTTGTCTATTTTAAATTTGTACTCTAAGGGACACGTAAGATGTAAGCATCTGCTGACCCCAGTTAGGTGATACAAGAATTTGTCACATGAAGCTCTTTATGTGGGTTTTTTTTTTCTGAAACAAATGCTGTTATGTTTTTCACAGCCATGGGATATTTTAGACTGACTACTGAACACTGTTGTCTGTTATCTATCCTTATGTGTTTCTGTTAATTCTAGGTTTCTAAGTTTCATTTTCTGTCACATAACAATTCTAACAGTTCCATCAGATATCTGTTAATATTCTTTATGGTGGTATCATAGGTCAGATTCATATTCCAGAAAATTTGCAGGTTTTTTGTCCACTTACAGGCTCTAGAAATGTGTTATGAACCTCACTATATTACATTATCACTGTACAGTGTATTCACTTTCCAGCAAGCTAAGTGTTGAAGGCCATTGTTCAAATTTACAGCATCAGCATTTCTGAAATTCTGTACTTTTGGCATGAGTCTTAACTTGGATCAGAATCAGTTCACAGTCTGTGGTTCCAGCTGCCTGTGTGGTAATCTTTACTTGAAATTTTATGGGTTTTCTGCATTTCTAATAAAATAAACTCATAAACAACTGTTAACTGCATTGCATTTATGCCTGACATGAAAAGTGCTGGTAGGCTAAATTTGCTGGCCAAAAATAGTCTATCATATGGACCCATGCTATTACTTCAAGGATAACTGCACTGCAAACATCTGCTCCATCCTCTTTATTGCTGTGGAATGTTTTTTGTGACCTTTGTTTTTTTGGAAGAACACCGAAAGATAGAACATTTTGTGTGTTGTTTGGGGTTTTACACTGAATTATTGTAACCTTCTAGGAATGCATCAGAACTATCCAAAATACCTCAGCCTCTGCAAAGGGAATTCAGATGGTGAAAAAAAGATCACATGATGTGTAGATCTATGACAGGCTTCTGATTTTTTTATCTGCCTTCAAAATGATGGAGGCTAATATTCTACAAATGGGAAAAGATTTTTGGAGCATGGTGTTCGAGTTGCTGAAAAAACATGTAAGCTGATTGAGATGTGTTGCTTCCAGATTTTATTTTCCTTTGAAAACTGTTGGAAACACACAGTCATGAGTATATTTGGGTTGGGTTTTTGTTTCTTCATAGTTTCGTTGAAACTTTTTTTTTTTCAAAAAACCTCTATTGCAAAAATTACGTCAACAAATATTTTTAAAATTATGTCTGTTACAGAGTTGCTTAGCAGTCATGAAGGGCTAAAGCAATCTTCCCAGATTATTCTATACAGGAGAACAATTATTTTTAACTTAACTTCTTTGAAGATTTCCAAAAGCTGTAATTTTTTCTCTCCCCTTTTCCAAATAGATCACATTACTCTTTTGCTTTATGTTTTGTTCACCATATATATGGTATGTTTAATATGTCTGTGTTTGTAAGTGCCATCTTTGTCTGGGAGTATCAAAGAACTTCCTGGTGCTTCCTGATTGTCTGATTATAACAACCAGTACCATGATGGTCTCACTGACATTAGGTTGGGGATCCTGAGAGCACCGAGTCCTTCCTGATGGTGCTCCAGCTGCTCTCTAAAATCTTGCTGCACCTTGCAGAATTTAACTTTTCTAAGGTATGCTGGTAGGATTCAGCTTGGTATGTTCACATGATAAACGAAGCAGGTGTTTCCATTGGTCTCTGTATATACATTAGGTATTGCAGTACATAGGGGTTTCCGTTTTGCACCAAAAGTTAATTTCTCAGTTGATATTTTTCATTGCTTGTCAGATAAGAACCTGACTGAGATTTTCAGTGCTGGCTGTAGTCAAAACAGTGATGTATAGTGACAGTATTGCTCAGTGCAAAGATAAGTGATGGCTGTGGATGTGCAGACAGTCTGTGTTCTTGGAAAGAGGAAGCAAATTAAGCAAATAGTTTAGAAGATCTGTAGCAGATTGAGGGGAATACATGTTGTAGAAGAAGGGACTTGGGACGGGGTAGGAATTCTGGTTTTCACTGAAGGTGAGGTATGTATTTGCTTTACTGGGTTCGTTAGTTCAGATGTCAACTCATGAACAGTCTGAGCAGTCTGAAACATCTGCTTTCTTGAACAAAGCATTCCTAGAATTATTTAGCAGTAAATTGGGCAAAATTAGGTTGTCTTGACTAAGTAACCAGGAGTGATCAATTATAATAAAAACATAGTTGAAGCCCATTCATCTAAATGTAGATTTTTCTTTTGTCTCCCTTGAGAAAGAAACGGGATCTCAGACAGGAGCTTTTCAGTGTAACCAGTATATGTCAGAGATGTTATTCAGTCTGATTTGAAATCCTGGCTTTGAAATAAGAAAGAATTACATAAAGTGTTTTACTTTCAGGCAGACACCCTTTTCTTCCCCCCAGAAGTATCAAGGAGCTGCAGAGAAGTGATGAAAATTGGGTGCTTTTATTACCTTCAGTTATTTTACAGGTCTGCTTTGAACATTGTCCTTACATTGTTTTTTAACAAAACCATTTTGCTTTTAGAGATAAAACTTACTTGAAAATATTTGTGATCATTTTGTGTTGTTAATCATATGATATTGAAACTGGTAAGACCTCTTTAGATCCAAATAGCAGTCACTTTTTATTTAGCTGAGCTCTCCATGAGAGAGCAATGAAGCCAGGGGGTCAGAAGAATGATTTGCAGTTGAGAATCATTAAATATGACAACCTCTTTTGCCTTTTTTTTTCCCAAGAAAGTGACTGTCACTCCTCTGTGCTGAGCATTTGGATGATACATTCACAGCAGAATGTTTGGTAGAATACCAGTTGGAAGTGTGCAGAGAAGCTAACAATCCAGAAGTGTTCAGCTGGCCTGCAGCTGGATATAGTTTGGGAAACGAATGTTAGGAATGTTAGGAGAGGCATGCAATGACTCTGACTGTAAGAAAGCTACAGATCACTGTATCTGTTTTTAAGACACCCTGTTTTCCAGGTTTACTCATGGTTTAATCTACCAGGAATTTCAGTCATTCCTGTGTATTTCTCCTCAAAAGAAATGTTTGGTAGGTACACAAGAAAAGAAAATTGCTCACAACCTATGCACAATTCTACTGTAATAAACTCTGGTAGTCCTGTGATGTAGGAGGCAGGTAGCAGACTGCTGTGAATAAATAGTGTACCAAAGTACCTGCTTAATATTTAACAATGGAGAGTATTTGCTGTCGTGTGCCTTGTGCACCCTGGTTTAGTGATGCATGCTTTCACTTGAATAAGAGACATTCTGGACATCTGGTTTGTGGGGAAGGTGGTGTACTTGTGTATTTGATAAAAGCTGAAACATTATCTCCATGTCCTTTGAATAAATACAGTAAGATATTTTTTTTTAAGTTGGCCCCACATATGAGGTATGAACAATTGATGTATATTTCCAAAATCTGTTTATCAGAGAACTTTTTAAACCAAAGCAGACCATCACTTGGATATGGCCTCTTGATGGTATCTTTTTCAAATACTACAGCAGTTCGAGCAGCACAACTGCAATAATGTGACATCAGGAAACTGACCCATGATGGAAATGGTTGTGGAACTGCAGTTAGGTTGTGTTTTCTGAGTGTGAAACGAGAGAGAATCTGTTCACATCATACTGAATAACGTTCATAGCTGGAGATCAGAGCACTGGCACAGGCTGCCCAGGGAGGTTGTGGAGTCCCCTTCTCTGGAGATTTTCAAGGCCCGCCTGGATGCAGTCCTGAGTAATGTGCTCTAGGCAATCCTGCTTTGGCAGGGGAGTTTGACTAGATGATCTCTAGAGGTCCCTTCCAACTCTGAAAATGCCGTGATTCCGTGATCAACATAGAGCTTGTGGTACGCACATGTCTGAGAGGGGTGGAGGGAGATAGCCTTTAGGAAAAGGTGTTCTTCTAGATGCACACAGTTATCTCACTGGAAGGGAAGGCCTATATCCCATTTAGGTAGCTCTTGCCTGTCATTCTTCTTTGTCAGATGCTCCACCAGAAACCTGCTGTGAAAGTGCCTAGCCAAGCACAGAAGTAGTGGTGTTTAAAGGTCCAAATAGAAGACACAGGCAGTGCACAGATCTGGAGTTAGTGATGAACACACGTTCAAGTGGACAAGGGAATAGTTTTGTGTAGTAGATATATCAGAAAGCAATTAAATATTGTGGTGTATGGACGGTCTAAAAAGGCATTTTTAAAATGTCATAGAGCTTTGAGAATAGTGGCTTGCTTAGTTGTGGAAGAACAGAGACCTGCCGAGAAAAGCACTGAAAGGTGCAAAAGCTCAAGTAGGGGTTTTTTTTTGGCTGGGATTTAAAGAGCATTTCTGTCCTCTCATGCCCAGAGAAGAGAAGCAGGCTGCCTGCTTCACTTCTGACATAAGCAGGAGAAAACAGTGGTTTGGAGGGAGAAATTCTCCATTTCAGAACTAAGTACCATGACCTTTTTCTGAGGTCCGTTCAATTATCCATGGGGTTATAGATCTGAAAGCCAAGTTTTGCTGACCCGCAGGGCATGGTTCATTGCTGTGTGCCAGACTTCAGCTTTGCAAATTCCTCTCATCAGTGTTCGCAGTCTCTGTTCCTCTGCAGACATTTGAGGTGGTGCAATGTTAGAATAAACCCTAATATAAAGTAAAACCAAATAAATGGGTGATTTGGATTTGTGAAGCAGAAATTCAAACCCAAAGGTGGGTCTTCAAACCTTCAGGTACAGAACTGAGCTGCATTGTTTTGCTTCTCTGCTCTTTTTGGTTATATATATTTTATTTCAACCTTTGAGTTCTCAGTTGCAGGATTTGCTCAATTCTGATAACTCCAGAATTGAAGTGTTTTCATGGAGATGAATTTGCTTCACTTTTTCCACAGCAGGAGCAATGTATTATTAACAAGGCAATAGAGAAGTCTGTTCTAAATAATTAAGCAGGTTTCAGTAATAGATGAACTAAGGGGGAAAAAAGAGAAAGAAAAGAAATGAAATAAAGATGAGTTTACATTGATAGGATATTGTTTTCTTTTTCTGAGCAGACCTTTTAAAACTGTTGGTGAGCACACAGAATACAGATCATCTTTCCATCATCTATGCGAGACCACAGTCCTAAAATTATACAGCAGAAAAATGCCCTAAACCCCATTTTTAAAAAAACAAACAAAAAGCATTTTAATATCCAGGGCAGAAAGCTTTATGCTGCTTCACCAGTCACACAGAAGAGAGCTTAAATTTATCAATTAATCTGCTTGAAGACACTCTCCAGATGAGTTATGGGCTTTTAAATTACAGTGTGTATTGAATACATAACACCTTGAATATTTCTGTTGTTATTTTTTTTTAGTTATTAAAATGTGACAGCAATTCCAAGTGATTTTCCTGTGCTGTTGAAAACTAGAGCAGTACTTGTCACACTATTTTAAAGTCTTTTGAAAACACAGGAGGGATCCACACTAATTTTTTCAGACTGACACGTGAATCTGCATTGGTACTAGAAGTTCAAGTGAACGTACAGCTAAGGAAGTCCATACTTGAGAGAGAGAAACGGCTGGCAGCCTTCCCTCCAGTGTGTGCGCTGCTGGACAGACCCTACCTGCATGCTGTGTGTGTGATCTGCTCGGCAGTCAGAGTCCGTACAGCCCGAGATTTTATCCAAGAGAAGTTACCAGCTCACAACACATGACTGTGGTACTACATGGTTACAGCTACTGACTCATGTGGCCAAGAGACTCCTTGAAATCAGCAAAACAAAGGGCCATTTTGCCCGAACAGGTTTAGTTACATTTATTTTTTGCTCACTCAGACTTTTCTGTGTCAGATCTAAACCTCTGTGTATTCTTAGGTATGTTTTTATTTTGTATTTAAGACTTAGTAATATAACAGTAACAGGTGGGGGTCTTTCTTCAAAGACTTTGACAGAGGCACATAGTTATTGCTTAGGTCAAAATCTCTATTTTTGTATCTTCAGTGAATTTTACTGAAGAATTACAGCTCAGTGGTGTTGGGCAGACACTCATGGGCAGTGTGTTTGTTTTAAAAAAGCTAGTTTATTCAGAGCCTTTGCATAGTGTACTGTGTGTGGACAGTCAGATCTCTCAAGTGGGGTTGTCAGTCATTGTCCAGATGGTGGCAAGTGGCAGGAGGCTCTGTCCTTGCAGGGCATCTTCAGCTGGATCAGGGGAGATTCTCCAAATTAAGATTCCCCAAACTGCATTTGTTCTCAGGTCTTACGTACAGCTGGTCTGTGATCTTACATGACCACTCTAGCATGTGTGATCTGTTGCTATAGTTTACCTTAAGCTACATACAAAACACCTCCTATGCTAACTGTGGGCATAAGATGGTCGTACATGATGTTATCTGCATCTGCAGGAATAGTTTCTGTTGATTACCAGCAAGTATCTTATCCGTGTACTTTTTGGTCATTTTTGCAGTGGAAACTGCATCAGGGAGCTGTTGGGTCAGCCACGGTCCCTACCAAGGATGGCAGTTAGCAACCCTGCAGCGATGAACGGGGCCTCTCACTTGCCATATACACGGGAGGAGCCTGCCGCAGCAATCTCTGAGGCTGCCTGAAATTGAGGAGAGGTCCTATAGCAATCAGTCAAGTACTTTGTCCTGAAGTGAGCAGTTCAGTCAGTTACCTTGTCTCAGATCAACTCCTTGTCTCAAATCAACTCATTGTATCCACCTGGAGTACTGCGTCCAGCTCTGGAGCCCTCAGCATAAGAATCATAGAATCATAGAATGGTTTAGGTTGGACAGGATCTCGAAGATCATCGAGTTCCAACCCCCCTGCCATAGGCAGGGACACCTCCCACTAGACCAGGTTGCCCAAGGCCACGTCCAGCCTGGCCTTGAACACCTCCAGGGATGGGGCCTCCACAACCTCTCTGGGCAACCTGTTCCAGTGCCTTACTACCCTCAAAGTGAAAAACTTCTTCCTAATGTTCAATCTAAACCTGCCCTCTTCCAGTTTAAAACCATTCCCCCTTGTCTTATCACTACATGCCCTAGTAAAAAGTCCTTCCCCAGCTCTCCTGTAGGCCCCCTTTAGGTACTGGAAGGACATGGACCTGTTGGAGCAGGTCCAGAGGAGGGCCGCAAAGATGATCAGAGGGCTGGAGCACCTCTCCTGTGAGGACAGGCTGAGAGAGTTGGCGTTGTTCAGCCTGGAGAAGAGAAGGCACCAGGGAAACCTTATAGCAGCTTTTCAGTATCTGAAGGGGGCCTACAAGAAGGCTGGAGAGGGACTTTTTACAAGGGCGTGTAGTGATAGGACAAGGGGTAATGGCTTCAAACCGGCAGAGGGGAGATGTAGAATAGATATTAGGAAGAATTTTTTCACTATGAGGGTGGTGAGGCACTGGAAGAAATTGCCTGGAGAAGTTGTGGATGCCCCATCCCTGGAGGTGTTCCAGGCCAGGCTGGATGGGGCATTGAGCAACCCGGTCTAGTAGGAGGCGTCCCTGCCCATGGCAGGGGAGGTGGAACACCTGGATCTTTGAGATCCCTTCCAACCCAAACCATTCTATGATTCTGTGATCACCTGTGCATAAACTGGCAGGGGTGGGTCGCAGAGCACCTTGCAAACTGATGGGTAAGTGCCCTGGGTATGGCAGAGCCAGTTACACCACAATAACAGTTACACCACAACTGCAGTACAAATAAGTTTCATTCTTATGTCACAGTTATAAATTCAATTGCATAGGTTGTGCCACAGCATGTGTACAATAGTTCTGAGTCTGTTTTATTTCTTCAAACCCTCCATTTTTATCACTATAGTTAAAGCAAATTTAAACGACAACCAATAATGATGATTAGTTATGTTGTAAGGAAATTTGGCTTTCAGGACCATTCTTCATGGGTACTTTATGCGGTCTGAAAGCTATGAACATAGGTTGGTGGCCTCAGTCTACATTTTAGTGAATAGAATTTGAACCATTCAAATCACAGTAGATATTCTGCCACAACATAGTTGTGTTAAAACCTAAGCGATTTACTGCCACAGCTGTGCTGTACTGGGCTGTGCTTGTGAAATTATGCATCTGGTTATATTTGCATGTTGGACCTGAATATTTCATAGTGCTTTGACCTTTGCCTAATATGTATGGGTACCTCTCAGAAGACTTTTTATCACTGAAAACAAATAAATTTAAAAGCCTTTGCCTTATGCAGTTGTCTCCTCTGAACTAAGAAGATTACGTTTGCCGTTACTCTGCCCAGAAGCCTGTAGGTGGACATTAGCATTGGATAAGTAATTGTGTTTTGTTTAAGACAATCTTGCGTTGCTGAAGTATTTGTTGATTTCATCCTCTGTGTCCCAGCCTTGTATGTGATGATCTGACCCACTAGGTATATTCTTGTCAGATAAGCTGCTGCTAAAAGCAGGTAAAATAACACTGCTTTTATAAAGCAAGAGCAGGTGGTTGTATTTAAAGGTGTTTCAGTGTCAGTTGTGTTTGTCTTCATGAGCTATTAGTCGCCAGTTGGTTTGACCTGGATAGGTTAGATGCAACAGGATACAACACAATCCTCTCCTGTTACAAGTTCTGTCACTAAATCCCTCTGCACAGGAGCAAGGAGGGCTTCTCAGGTGGAGTGAGTTGCATGTTAGTTACAGTCAAACAACGCCAAAATTGAGATGGAGAATTTTTGGATGTACCAGGTTGAGTATCGTAAGAAAAACGTAAGTAGATATTCAAGAGAAGTGGAGTAACTAGTACTTTTTTATTGCTGCACTTAAGGAACCACTTTGTAATTCCATTGATGGACATCTCTGTGTAATAGCAGCATGTTTCACGTGAACTTACTGTGTTTGTTCTGACAGCATTTTTGTTAGGCTTCTAAAACTTTTGTTAGTGGTCAAGGAAACAGTCACTAAGCATTTATTTTACACTTCAGTTTGCAGTATTTTGAGCAGCTATGCAAATTGACTACCCAGTATGATTAATGAAAATATTTTTTATTATTGCAATGAAAGCTACTTCCAGACTGTGACCGCATTCTTTCTTTGTGCACTGTATACGGTACCTCTAAAAATGCATTTTGATGCAGAAGAGAACTGAGTGTTTATTCTTCAAAGACTGAACTTTTTTGTACAAATGTTTTTGGGACAGCTCTTATGTCATGTCATGTAGCAAACTTTGTAGGTTGTTTGATATTTGGGTTTGGTAGTTTTGGTTTCAGGATTTTTTTCCCGGGAAAATTTAAGCATTCAAACAGAGCACATGGAAAGCTGTATGATCATTTTGATGGTTGCTTAATTGTGATACTTTATAGATTAAAATAGTTGAGTAAAGGTGTTTGTAGTGCTACTGGAGTAACTTAATACATTTTAAATGGTGCAAAATTTCTTAATATCAGCAACCAACTGGTTTAAATGAAATAATTTATTGTTATCACTTTCGTGTGTGAATATGAGAACTTTCAGGTATTTTAAAGAACTTTTTTTGTGGAAACATTTGATGCTAAAGTATGACATGCTTTACTTTGTTTCTTTCTTTACTATTTAACGCTCAATCCTACATTATGCTGATGCCACTATTAGGTTGATAGTATTGTGCAGCTTTTATGTTTAATCCTAATACAGAAATACTATGTAACTGTTGGGAATGTGAGCGCTATGAGGATGCTTCCTTAAGTAAATAGGAGTTTCCCTGTGTGCAGTTGAATCACTGTGGCACTGTAACTCCGGTAGTTACACAGCAAGTCAGTGGAGCCTGTATCCCTCCCACAGCCCCTGTGCGAATGCTGGAGGTGCAATTAGCGGTCCTTCAGTCTGACGGCGCAAGCACATGCCAGCATTCTGGGGACATTTTCACATCTGCATCTGGTCAGGGACCATTTCACAGCTGCATTTGCTTTTTGCCCTGCAGTTGTAATTCAAACTGCCCTTTTACCCGGGAGACATCTTTAAAAGGAATTGTTTCTTAACTCTTTAGAAGGCTTTATTAGTTAACTGTAATTCTAATACTTAGTAATTAGCCAAGATAAACCTCTTAAAGAAATGACAGTAAAGAGAAAGAGGAAGGGAAGGGAATTTTCTTTTCTTGTTTTGTTCCATATCTGTGAAGCTAAGCTTGCAAAACTTAGATTTTTATTTTTTTTTTTTCCCAGACTATTTCATAGAACACAGTGTTTCAGCTGGAGGGAAGGCATAACAGGAGGGCACTCCTAGATTAGAGCTGCTGCCAGCTCAGAGCACTGGAAGTGTAGCCTTTTTCTGGTGTGACTAATTGGCTTAGAGAAAAGCCATGTCATGTAATTGTTTGTGAAACCAGAAGAATAGTATTTGACTGTTTTGCCATCAGCGATGAACTGTTGAGCTGGCAAAGCTGGGGCCGAACTCCCTGTGTCAAAGGAGAGTGTAGAATGCCAGAGTTGCTGGGCTGGACACCCACCTTGCGTAGCTAAATGCTAAACTTTCCTATGAGGATTCCCATTTTGGCATGGGCACTGATATGTTTTGTAGCTATCTTCTTAAGATCTGTCTTCAAAGATGCCTGCTGGGTTGAAACTTTGTACTCTAATTTTGATCACCTTCATTAATTCCACGCTCTGTGTTCCTGTGTCATACTTCCATGCCGGTCCTCCCTACTCTGGACTTTAGTACTTCACTACAGCTTTTTAGTGTCACCAGCGCTCATTAGGAATTTCCTGTGATTAGAATATCCTTTCCCAAAGCATTCTTTCCCTTTACCAAGATACTTGCTGAGGGGTCACAAAGATCTAGATAGTCCATGATACTGCTTTTGTAAGCTGTTCCCTTTGTTTTTCTGGTGTGACATTCTTGATGATCACGAATGACTAGGACATGACTGGAAAGACAGTTTCTCCACTGAACTGTTCACGGTGAAGGGAGGAAAATGAGGAAGCCTGGTCTAGGGAGTATGTATAATGCTAAGATCATAGCACAAACCGTGAAATATTTTCCAAGTTTGCACAGTATCTAGGATGAGGAATCATAGTCCTTGGTTACACTGGTATTGGGTAGTCCATGAGTATATTCGTAAGTTCTTGAATACCTTAGTATTATTCCGTACAATTTATAAAAGTTGCTTTCTAAGATGATGTAATAGCATTTATGGACAACCACTTCAGCCTACATCTGCTCAGATTAGATTAGTTTAGCACTTCAGATGAATTATACCTGAAAGCATGTGTGCTTATGGGGAAACTGTAGTCTTGTCTTCTGTCCCCTATTTGAAAACTAGGTGATCTTTAGCTGAATCCCTGTGTTCTGATCATGGTCAATTCACCTGTCTCCCATCACAGCTTGCTTCTTAGCGACCTTATCTTTTCTTTCCTAAAATATCAGGGCTTAGGACTTCTGTCTGCATTGCTTGCAGCATTCAGTAAGCTCACAGTCATTAGCCTGCGTGCAGTAGACGTGTACTTGTGCAACTGAAAGTCCTGTAACTGCAGCTTAGTCGGATGCTGACAGTAAGTGTAAGTAGTTAGCCTAATACCAATATCCTCCATTCACCTTGCAAAAATACAGTTTTATGACAGTTTTTTTGGCTAAGTGTTGCTTGCCACTGAGTACAGCTTTTTTATTTTTCGAACAGCTTCATTTCATACATTACTGACAAATAAACACAGATGGGTTTTTAACAGATTTAGCTGTTCAGAATAAGTCCACTGAGATACTGATATGTGATCATTACGATAAAAAGCAAGGGTTACAACATTTTAAAAGTCTGTCTTGTTTTTTCTTTTTTTTTTCCATCTCATCTCTTATTTCTGCTGCCAAGTTAGAGGAAACTATGAAAGAACAATTTCTACATTGGTGACTCAGATTATTATTTACTTTTCTTGCCATGTCTAGTCTCCATCTCCAGATTCCTCTTCACCTCGGGGTGCTGAATCGTCAAGTAGGCAACATCACCAGGATGTCTGCAGTACAGCAGAGGCCTCCACTAATAAAGAGGTAGAGTGAAATATTTTTAAAAGCCACAGTCTTGTTCATGCTGCTTATGCCTTTTTATTTTCCTTTTCTCCTTGTACCTGTGCAATCCTTTTTCTTCTTCCAAAATTGCAACAAACTTGAAAAGCTGATTTGTAGGTCCTTTCCCTTATGCTTGCCTGTCTGTCTGACTGAATTTCTAACATACTTAAGACTGTTTATCATGGCATTTCTGAGTCTTCGTGTTCAGCTGCCACTAAATTTATTTAACAGGCTGGGAGGTATTGGTTTACCAAACAGCCAACATCACCTCGAAGAAGCCCTTTTCTTTTTTCCATGCAGAAAGTCTTCCCATAAAGAAAAGACTCTTTCTTAGCCAGATGAAAAAGCTTGCTTAAATAATAATATTTTGTCATTATAGAAACTGACCTGCCAGTGATTCACAGTCAGAATTCAGTTCCTGACTCCAGGCTCCTCAAAATAAAGCTAAACACTTCTTTCCCCCCTCCCCCCACCCCAACCTGGGAGATTTTTACACTGCACTAGTTCCACCAACACAGAATGAGAAATGTGAGTAGAACTTCTCGCAGTGTGAAGAGAAAATCATATGGCATAAGAAGTATTTGGATTAGTATAGAATGGCTGGTTCTGTAAACAAAAAAATCTGCAAATATTTTGTTTATTTGCTTTTTGTTTTTTAAACTTCAAAAAAATGTGGAAACTGTAGTCTTAACAAGGTACCATGTTGTTACTGATAGCAATGCATGAGTTACCTTCCACAATGAAAAAAGTGGATCTACTATAACTGGAAATACTGATTAAAATTGAAACACTAATTAGCAATCCATTCTTTCTTTTTTTTCTTTTGTTATGATCAAGGCATAAAAAAGCTTGTAACGTGTATGTATTTGTGCCAGTCTGTATTTGCGTTTAGAAAATAATGAAAGGTTTCAAAAGACTGAAGAAACTCATAATTTCTGATGTGCTAATGCCTTCAACAATAGATGGTTCCATTAAATTTTCATCTGCTATATTGTTAGCTTGTTAAAACTTTTAGCTTTCTCCAGTAGAGATTCTGTCACTTTATATATATCCTAACTTTTAGCAGGTTTTAGATATCAATAAACTTACCGAAAGGAAGAAAACAAACAAGATGCTACTCATTTCAGTTTTTAGGATGTGCTCACACGTAACGTCAGAGGTCGTAAACCAGGTTTCACAGTAGGACGTGTCAGGCTGTTTGTTTCCCTCTCATGAGCAATAATGCCCACTTTATACTTCCACTGCAAGAGCAACAGTGATAAAGCAGCCTCATAATTTTGGGGAATGACTTTTAGGTCTTAGTAAAACCTTTTTTTAAAATATAAATTTTATAATACTAGGTGGCAAAGAGATTAACAGGAGTAATGCAACATTAATGACCTTGATATTACATTATTCATGGATATGTAAAATTGAAAGGGTTAGGTTTCCTCTTATTGGTAACTTTACCTATTACTTTATTATTCCTGTGGTCTTAGTAGAATGTCTTTTAACATGGGTAGTGAACGAAAAATATTAATTTTGTATGTAAGTTTTTGTAATAAAAGATATCTCATGACAGTTTACACCACTCTGTCCTAAAAAGAAGTTGCATCAGCTAGTCAGATTGCTGAATAGTTGCCAAATCTGTAATTACAGACTTTGTTCACTGCATTTAAAAAAATAAAAGTACTGTGGAAAAGGGATTTGTATGCATGAGCTGTCTCTGGTGTGTAGGGGATTTGTCCTCTGGGCCTGTCAGAGTCCAGTGGTTGAATTTCCCTTGTAGCACTACACCAGCAGCAATTACAAACAATTGTTGAAGTCTGTATGGATAGGTGGTCCAGTAAAGACATTCATCTGAAGAGATGAAAGAGCCAGAGATCTGAAAAGGCATGTCGGTGTCCTCGCAGCAGCTTAAATGCTTTGGCAGCAGGATATCGCTGTTTATTGACATCTTTATTTATGCTTGTACAATCTCTGATGGAGAGCTTTCTTGGTTTTGCAGTACACCTTAGTCATTTTCATAAGGAACAGCAAGTACTTAAAGGCTGCACGGGCTCTGTTGTCTGTGTCACACACCTTTTGTTTTATTTCTCAAGTTGTTTTATAGCAAGATGAGCATCACTGGTTGAAAAATACTACTTGTTACGTCCATTTTCTATTTGTTACAATGGAAAACTGATAAATATATAGATTTTCTTTTAATAAAAATATATTAAGCAGTTATTGGAGGAGTTACTGCTAATACAATTGATTGTAGAGTCATTAAAGTTTTGTAGTCCTTGGACTATCCAAAATTCTTATCTGCAACACATATGATAGCAGCAGATATTTCAATATACCTATTACCATCTATATATTGCCACACAGAATTTTCTTTGATAAATTTTCCTATGTGTTTTATTGTAACAAAATGGTGAATCTTACTCACTGGAAGTTGGAGCTTTGAGGTGTTTTAAATGTTAGCCACACTTTCACACTTTCACGTAAAATTGCAGTTGGAAGTAAGGTCTTACTTTAGATTGTGTATTTACCTATGTAAGTCAGGATATTTCTTTTTTATTTGTTCACCTTTTATGAAATTGAAGCTACCAGATGTGTTTTTGTGCTTGATACAGTGTGAACATAGTTGGTGGTGAGGTGTTAGTGAACTCAGTTACCACACAGAATACAGGTTGCTACCTTTACCTGTTAAAATTTAGAAAGCTTTTTCCAGGCTGTATTAATGTGAGGGATACATCTAAGAACAGTCCTAATGAATAACAGAATTTGGTTAAAGAACAACAGAATTTTGTTGATGAATAGCTGACTAGGCTGATTGTTTCAGTCGTGAATAGTAACGGTATAGCATAATTTTATGTATTCCTGCATGTATTTATTTGTAGTTGGGAGATCCAGTGTCTTTGAGATATGATGTATTTTCCTGCATACTTCTTGATTAGTAAAAGTAGCGCACCTATTGGTAGACAGCTAATATACTATTGAATACCAACAAGTAGTTGAAAACTGAGCCTAGCATGTTACCAGATAGATAAACACACAAACGGAATACATTGAATTTAACTCTAGTAGTTGCTTAGAGTTTGAAAACAATAAATATAATAATAAATCTTAATAAATGGTGATCTTCCTCTGCTAATAACTATGACTGGTTTACTTTTTCGGGTTTTTTTTTTTGGCATGGAGAAATTTTTAATGCATATTTGTGCATGCTATGTTCTGTTTGAAATCCTTTTTGTCTTAATTACAGTCGAGAAAAAGCTTGGCTTCATTTCCAACCTATGTTGAAGGTAAGATAGTTCCATAATTTCTGAATGTTTTTTTCATGTCCAAAACACTCCAATGTTTATAATGTATAAAATTTTATTTTTATTTGCTGAACAGTAAAGCTCTTAGGGTTGGGTATACTGATTTAGATTAAGTTGTGTCCAGTGAGAAACCTGAGCTAAATCCTACTATGCTCTTTTGGTAGTTCAGAAACATGGAGCTTTTACTTTTTTATTGTTTCATTCATAGTTTCTGTCTCAGTTCTGCTGTTTTTTTATCAGTATCACTTAAAACACTACTAATTTTTTTATGGTGTTTACACATGTGAATGTGTGTGGACAAGGAAAATAGGTTAGACAAGAAGAGTGTAGTGCTCTCTCCAGCACTGATTTCAACTGGCAGGCTCAATCCAATCTCAGTTGGATTAATTAGCAGAACTGAATTAATTGGATTAATTGGCAGGCCTGCCAGATGAAATCTGCACTACTTTACAGCTACTTGTCCTCTAATTAAATAGTGCTTCCTCTCTTAGAGTTAAGGTTGCACTTGTACTAGTGCTGAGTTCATTCAGAGCATCTGAAAAAGCAAGTTACCTGCTACATGAACTGCTGTTACCTGTTGTATGAGTTTGAATCCTGTGTACGCAGGAAGACTGCATGCTGTAAAACCCACTTATTTTGTTATGAGACCATGACAGAAGCAGAAAATTAGAAGTTTCATTTGTTTGGGTTTTTTTTCCCCCCTGACAGCAGTTGTTTCATATGCTTGATGAAATGCCAGAAATACAGATGATGTGATACATCACTTGGACTGTCTTGAAACTCCTTGGATTGCTTTACAGTGTGCTGTGTTTAAATGGTAGTGTGATCATTCTCTTTAGATGACAAATTGATCATTGATTTAGTCTTTTGGAGTTTGTGGCCAGAATGACAGCTAATGTAAATTTCATATATTGTTTTGAAACTAGATGCACTTTGGAATTTTGCAGCAATGAAGGATCTCTCTTAGAATTGAAATTCATCTCATAGTGGTAGCCCTGTCTGTCAAGGGCTATTGTAAATAATCTGGCTCTCCTTAAAAAAAAAACCAAAAAAACCCAAAAAACAACTGTCAAGTAAAATTTTCTTAGATCTTGGTCCAGTGTAAAATTATTTAAAGAAACCCCAAATTTTCCATTTTTATGCACTAGCAGTCCAAGAAGAGCTTGCTAGCACCTATGCTACACTTCCTTTCAGATAATAATTTCGTTTTCGGAAGTTATAAATGTAGGGGGTCTTATAAAAAACAGTGCTGTCTGTGTGTTCACCTCTGATGAAAATAGAGCGTGTACCTTTTTTGGTTTTAATATGCTTCCTTCTGGGAGTCTTATCTACTCCTTTGTCAGCCTATATTTATGTTTTTTGTGTTTTGATCAGAAATTGTACTATAAAGGGGGTTGTACCCTTTATAGTGAAGTGATGGAAGTGGTGAAAAGGCCTTGTCATGTAGAGTGACAAATAGCAACACTTAAAATGCTGTATGGTTTCAGGACTGGAATAGTGTGCAAATATACATTACTTCCAGATGCTTAAATTTCCCTAAGGAAAAAATTCCATTTCTTTGGGTCATGTCCTTGAAAGTGACTTGTTCATTTTGGGGGTTTTCCAGATACATAGTATTTGAACAAATTCTGCACACTGGAGATGAGCATCTTAAAATTACTAGTCATAAATTTTCAAATTTAAAGAAACCATAAAGGAGACAAGCTTGCTCATGAGATTTATACATCTGCTTCTGTCTGTGTGTATAGTTTCAGTTTGATCCTTATCTCCAGCTCTTTCTTCTGTTATTTTAATCTTAATAACGACTTGCATTTATTTGGGGCCAAAGTTACTCATGCTCATTCTGACTGGTTGTTAATCTCTTCTGTTATAATTAGAACAAAATTTTCATTCTGAGTAATGTTAAACTTTAAGCCTCATGACCTTATGTCTCAAGATACCCTTTGAACTGATAAAATCTCCCTTCTGATATTGTAGGGTTTTTGCTTTGTTCTTAGAGGGGAGAAAAAAGCAAACCTAGAAACAGGGTTTTTTGGTGATAAAATTTGGACATTTTTACCATTAGCGTTCTTTAAGATAATTTGCATTTTCACTTGTCTTGAACATCAGTTGTTTTTCCTTACTTGTAAGAAAACAAGAAGCTTCTTAAGTTAACCAGCCTCCCTTTTGGATCACGCCAATTTCAACATGTAGCAAGGTGTTAAAATAGAACATTTTTACGTATACAGCTTTTAAATATAATTGCTGAACACCAGAGGACTTGCAGATCAAAATGCTGCTTTGTAAGGATTTGCATTTTTAGGCACTAAACACTTCACCACCCTGTAACTTTCCACAGAAGTTGATGGGAGTCAAATCATTAAGAACCTGTGGGACTAAGAGAGCTGTTTTGCCATCAGGAGAGCCCATGCTCTGTTTATTTAACAACATTTTTATTTAACTCCGTACTTCACCTCAATATCCTCGTTAAGAATAAGAATGATTTTTAAGGGTCTGTGGCATAGAAGTACTTTGCTTAATTGGGGGAATCAGTCTTCTTGGTAAGGGGAGACGTGTTGTACCTGTAAAGCATTCCCGAGGAGGTTCCTCTGCCGGTGGTACTGACTGCAGGTACACACAAGAGAGCAAGTGGCTGATGGCTGTTACTAAATTAAAACCCTTCCTCTTTCTGTTTGTGACTGTTGGTCTTAGAATCGCAGGGCTGGTTTTGGTGGGTGAGGGGCAAGCTGAGTAACTGGGTCTGTCCCTTTATAACAGTGAAAAGCCACAGAGATTATCTTGCTCCAGGGTGATGATCCCTGCTCACAAAAGAATAAGCTATTGTGAGAGACAGGCTGGATTAGCAATTACAGTTTTTGCTGGAGAGATGTTGAGAGCATTTGCTTGGTATTTTGTACCTTTGAAAGTACTGGTTGCCGTACCATCGTGATAAACTGAAGTACTTTAGGGGAGGATTTGCAGCCATCAGGTGCAGGCTCAAGGTGTCAGAGTGCAGCTGTTTTGCCACGGTTCTGCATGACTTTTTTCAGTGATTGCTTTCCTGTGTTACAGTTCCTGGACCTTGCGATCCTGAAGACTTAATTGATGGAATCATTTTTGCTGCCAATTACCTGGGCTCGACTCAGCTCCTTTCTGATAAAACTCCCTCCAAGAATGTGAGAATGATGCAGGCGCAGGAAGCTGTCAGCAGGATCAAGGTGAGGAATAATTCCTGCTGCTACTCATATGGGTGCGTTAAGGCTGCGGATATGAACTTCTTACATGTGTAGTAGTTTTTTCATGTGGGGTTGTCTGTGGTTTCAGAAAGGTTAAGTGCCTCGTCTCTCTTTCTGCAAAATAAATCACATTTAATGCTGCTTTTGGAATAAGACTGATAATGAAATATTACCAGATCATTTTAATTCCTTATAGTATTACTTGTGCCGTGTACCCTAAGCTGCGGTCCAAAGTGAGTGGTGGTCTAAGTTATCTACTACCTGGGTGTTGAGGGAAAACAGGTTTAGGGTAAAACTAGTAATTATTGCAGCTGCTTCTGGCTTGGCACTTGATGAAACTGGTACTGTGGTAATCTTTGCGGTTATTTTAGACCCTGCTGTGGAGACTAGTTTATCCACTATATCACAGCTAATGAGATGATTTAAAAAGAAAAAGAAATGCCTGTGATGGTACAGAGATGTATGGGAGAAAAAAAAATTGTCCTGGAATCCGGTATGTTTGCTTTGTTTGTTTGGAAAAGAGAAATGTCCACTGATTTCTGTACGGGCCACAACAAGCAATGGGCATGCTGCTGTATTGTAAGTTACAACAATGATATTGTCAAATGAAATTAAGGTGTGTGGATGAAGTATTGCAGGGTTGTAGAGGATGCTGCAATACACCCGCTACCCATACATGACTGGGTGGTAGGCACACAGCTTCATCTTCTGCTAATTCAGCTAACCAACACAATCTCTGAAAGTTTTCCTTAGTTTAATATTTGTGTGTTCTTCTTTTGTATAGTTTATTTTGGATTCCAACTCAGACTCTGTGTGCAATTGTATAAAACAGAGAGGAAGAGAGACAGCATGTTATCAGCAAGGCCAATAGCACTGTCTATTAAGGTCGGCTGATGCTTCCTACTGTTATTATTCCGTCCAATGTTTTCCATGCCAGGGGTTCACTAACACTCTAGCATTTTAGAGGAGGCNTTCCAATGTTTTCCATGCCAGGGGTTCAGTGTGTATGCGAAACTTTCACAGAGAAGCTCCAGCTAGAAGCATTACTACACTTCCAGAAATTGTAATTTTGCTGATGTTCAAATACAGAAGTTCCTACAACCTTGTCTCTGAAAATCACTAACACTCTAGCATTTTAGAGGAGGCAGGGGCTTAGCCTTTCTTTTACAGATAAGTCATCTTCTGCCATCTTTGTAGAAGTTTCCACAAACGTAAGCAACTACTGAGCCTATTGCAAAAGTATGATTTATCTATGTTCATGGAGAATGTGGATTCAGTGGCATTTTTAAAAAAGATGTTTCACTCAGCTTTCTCAACCCTGGCAGGTCTTGGTGGGTTCTTCCCAAAGCTACAGTGGAAAATTTCCCTTACAGAGTCTGCTTCTTTCCTGCTCTGGGTGCAAGTAAGGCTGTGCCTGTCTGTTTGGTAGTCCCTGTGTGTTCTTTCCTGATGTTTGGCCGCACGGTAGGAAAGTTGTCTGATTTGAATGCACAGGAAACTACAGGTAAGATAGAGAAGGGAGAGAAATAAGGGCTTCAGTGAGGCTGGATCTAGGAGGGATGCATCACTGGAGGCTGAAAGGAAAAATTAGCACCAGCTGTCATAGGAAACTAGTATCAGGAGTTGAACTTGTGCGTGGAGCTGGGCAGGAAGTTCGCACCTCGGAGGTAAATCTTGCGTGGGAGTACACAGTAGACAAAGATTGAAGGGAAGTATTAGAGAAAACTGTAACAGAATTGATTCAAAGAGGGTCTATGAGGTATAAGAGTGTAGAATCTTTCTCTGATACCAAATGTGTTTCTTAGAAGTTCATTAACAAAATAAAGTTCTTTCTGAGGATTCTGTTATGCCTCAAAACAGAAGAAATCTGTTTAGCTCGTTTCACTTCTAAAACCCATAATGTATACCTCCATATAAATTATCAGGCATGCATATTCTTGGTTGTAGTAAATTTGTCTCAGTGTGAAGTCCCAAGTAGTTGAATTGTTGACCTGGTAAAACTGTAGTTTGTGCACAGAATTTTCTGAAACTAAGTGTATTTCAGAAAATTGTTGGCTTACTGCGTGGCACGCAATACCATTGTACACTTCTTTGACAGATACTGCTTTTCTGCTTCTAGGCAAAGCTCAGGCAATGTAAACATACCTCCCTGCACCTTAGGGTCATCGATTTATTAGGATTGGTTTGGGCTGGTTTTGTGTCTGATTGCCATTAAAGCTAAACTTTTTAGTGAGAAATTCATTATGACTGATGGAGTTCCTGCTGCCGGATTCATCCCTGCATAAGATAGCCTTCAGCCCAAATATGTAACATATATATTGCTCGCACAATGACTGTGATACTTGTGCCCTACTCATTTTTGTTTACAGAGTGTGTTAGGTGTTGCATGTGAAACATTTCTCTGTAGTTAAAGAAAACAAAGGTTATGAATTAAGAACGAGCTTTTAAAACTCTGCAGACTCGAAGTTAAGAGCATGAAAAAGGGGGGAGAGGTTTGTTTAAGGCCCACTGTGTACACATAGCTTCTGTGTGAGTGTGTTCCTTTTGAATACAATAATCCCTATAATGATTCCTTTTAGCAGAGCCTTCAGGCCACATATTCATTCATTTAAAATACGAACAGATTTTGAAAACAATTCTCCATGCTACTTCTTTAAACAAGTATCTCTTCAGTTAAAAGTACAAGAGTTGGGGGTTTTCTTGCTTAGGTATTCATCTCTGTGAAGTCCCACTAAGTTAAAACAGATACACTGGTTTGAAGGCATTTGTCGAACGTAGTTATTTCATATGTCCACTAGGAGGTACTTTTGCTCATGGAAAAGGTATTTCGCCACTTCCAGGCTGCAGTCTCGTTTCTTCAGATACCAGAGAAAGAAACATCTTTTCACATTTTACTTGAAGGGGATCCATAATACTTGTAACAGTAAAAAAGTTGGGGTTCATGGTTACAATTCACAGCTGATCTGTGAATTTCAGATGTGAACTAACAATTAACTTTCATTCTTATTTTTCATCAGCAGATTTAAGCTGTGTGGCAGGTTTGAACATTTTTAGATAACAACTGTTTTAATTACTGAATGTAATTAAGATAGAACCCATATGTGGAAGTAGTTTAATACTCTGCACATTTTGTTTACTCAGTGTCATGTGGGTGTTCACTGAGTTGCAGTACTTTTTGTAGAGGTTAAATGGGTTGAGTATATTTGAGACATCACTGTAGCAAAAGTGGAATTTATAATTTTGAAAATGTTAAATGTATACTGGAATGCGTACTAGCTACGTCGTTACATTTCATTTACCTTAAATGAAAAACCTGGAGTCTATGTTTAAAAAATAATAATATTTTGTTTAGATTAGGTAGTTTCTGTTTTTTCTAAGAATATAGAAAGAATCCTTTGATCTAAATTATCAAAATAATTTGATAAAGAGGATTTGTCTGATAAAGTGTCTTGCATAGAATTATACTAATTTGTTCTTTTTTCATGGACCATAACTTCTTTTATAACATTTCTGTGCAGTGTTAAATCACTAATTAGAATTGGTTGTTCCATATCATTGCCTTAGTTTTATGAAGTATTTGAAAGTCATTCTTCAAAAAATTAAAATACCAGTAAGACCAGATGCTTCCAGTGCAGGAGCAGAATTTTCAATAAATTGAATGATAGTGTATTTTGAAGAATCTTTGATTCTGCTTTGTAAACCTCAAGCTCAAGGATTTTTTTCCCCCTTTTTCTTCTTTTTGGCCTGTGCTTTTCTTCTTTTGTGAGGTCCATCACTCTGTAAAGTTTGGGAAGGGGGGGGGAAATTGTCTGAAGGGGAGCTTGATTTTGGAAAGCACTTTAAATGATCTGTCTCATGAGTGTTTCCCCCTTGCCCAGTGTACGGCAGGCAGCTGTTGATGGGTATGTTATTTCTGAGTACCAATATAAATTAATATTAATGTAATGAAGAGCCTGCAGCATGAGGCAGTTCTAATTGCTTTTGCAATAGTTTGCAATCACCAGGCTATGAAGTATTTCTTAGTTTGAAAAAGGTGACTAAAAGCTGGTGTGAGAGTGTTTCTATTTGTAAATAAGCAGCACTGTCTAAAGATTCAGCAGCTGCTTTCAGATTTGTTTAGATGAAACTTGACAGATGTAAGTTGTGAGCATCAGCATAAAACGTTTGATGCAGCTTGTGATTCAGGCCTCCTATTTTTTCTTCATAAAAGTAATTAGCCATGAATCTCTATGAAGCCTGTAATAGTAAGCCTCCTTCCCACAGCAAGGACACCTGTTAATTTAATTAGATAAGAGGCTGTTACTGTTGAAAGTAAAAGGATATCTGCCAGCCTGGTGAGTATTACATTTCTTCAGTAAGCAGGTCTGTACGTTCAGTTCGCCTTGGTTTGAATTAATGATTGCAAGACTGATGCTTATTTGTGTTGTTATTGTTGCCACAGTAATAGCACTTAAGGAATCAGTTTGTTGCGATTAATTGATATATCTCTGGGTGAAAATCAATTAAACTGCTTAGTGACAAGAGACCTGTTTTCATGTGTTTGTGGAACTGAAGTACATGCTCCACTGCCTTCTTGAAAAAGCACGATAGTATGGACATATTTTTGTGCAGGTGTCACGGGAAAACCTGTTGTCCAGATATGTAATGCTAACATTGGTATGAATATATTTGCACAGAAGGAGAAGAAAATGGAAGTGAAAGTTACCTTCTGTCATTTTGTTTTTCCAGGAAAAAGTAGCATAGTTTTAGGGAAGACTGTTTGCATTTGAGAGCATTAGAAAACTTGAGTCTAAATTCTTTAGAACTAAAAAAGCTGGAATAATAATGGTCATGATTCTGCTCTCACCTTTTACACACGTGTTGCTTCAAAAGAAGTAACCTTATGGTTTACAATGCTGTAAACCAGGGGAAGGTCTGGTTTTATCCCTTTAAAAAAAAAAAGTAAAAAACCCACAAAAAACCCCCATATTTGTTGCGAGTAACATCTTAAATGAAGAAAAAAATTTAAATCTGTTTGTATTCTTCCTGACTCTTGGTGCAGTTTCTTTTCATTTTTTAAAGTAATTGTGCTAAAGATGAAATTTAAATTTTTTTTTAAGCCAAAAAGAAAAGGAGGAAATTAATCTGAGCAGGGTTTAATTTAGAACAGCTAATAGTCTGTGACCCCTGGCATTAGCATGCAGATTCCTGCTTGACTTGGAGTCTCTGTAAGATCTTTTCTAACTCTTCTCCTGTCTCTGTTTGTTCCATGCTAAGCAGATGGCCCAGAAATTAGCCAAAAGCAGGAAGAAGGTGCAGTACAAACTCCATCAGCTTGATGTTATGCCTGTTCTTTTGTTTTCTGGGAGGGTTCTTTACCTTTCTTTTTTATTTTGTGCTTTTATTTTCTGCATCCAGCAAGTTTTTTTTTAAGATTTATTTCTGAGCTACCATACAATTTGACATTTCTCTAAAATAAGTTGCCTGATTGGCCTTTTTTTGTTGCTTGTCATTAGCCATTTCATGTTAGAAATAGAGTAAAGATTGGATTTATCAAATGGTTACAGGCAGTACCCAAAATGCTTACTAAAGAGTCAGGGCTGACGTGGCAAAGGTTTTCGCTCTGTAAAATGATAGATTAAAATTAAGTCTTTTTATTTTATTTTATCTTTCTGTAAGAGTGCTTTGTTTAATTCACAGATGTGTCAAATTGCTGGATGCAAAAAAGAAAAAAAATTATGTATGTACACACAGTAATATACTGAGATTGACTCATCTTAGTAATAGGTTTTGTTTATGGAGTTTTTAAGTATCTTTTAACAAATCTAATTTTTTTTGAAATTGCAAGCGTTTGCTTTCTGTTAACAAAATATGACTTCTAAAGTGGGTTAGTGCTTGAATAGTATGTTGTCTGACTGTGAAGGTCTTCTTACCAGAACCGCATTATGAATTGCTTAAACTGTACCCACCCATGGTACAGGTTTTTCCGTTGGTCTTGGCAGTCACTGTTAGCCCCTACAGAAATTCCTCAGGCAAGAGATACTGTTAGGCCTTTCTATGGCTTGTGTGAAAAACCTACTTTAAAGTGGGATTCATAGTGTGGAGGAAATGGGAGAATCATTTTGATTGTCATGAATTCTTCATATAGTTTATGTTGCAGTCAGGTATAATTTTACTGAATCAGGAAAAATATCAGGGAAGCTCTTATGGGGTTAACAATTTTTCAAATAATATCCAATTCACTTTCACATATATGTATATAGTTTCCATATCTTTGTGTTTATCTTTAGCTTCTGCAGTCTAATACCCTATCTTGCATTGCTGTTCTGGTGACTGTGTCTTAGTGCGCCCCTGTTCGTGAGCTAACATCATTAGTAAGTATATTACCTAGTGTGCTCATTTGACTCTAATCCATTTATTTGCAGGCTCCAGAAGGTGAATCACAACCCATGACTGAAGTGGACCTCTTCATTTCTACACAGAGAATAAAAGTACTGAATGCAGACACACAGGTATAGACAAAGACGCTTTTGTCAGTATTGTGGTAGTAGGCTACTGAAATAGACTTTGACCTACCTGCCAAAATTTGTTCTTCAAAAAGTGCTGGCTCTTTGTATTTCCCTCCAGGATTTCCTAGTAAGAAATCCATGCTCAAGAACCGTGTCGTACATGCAGTTAGTCTGGTGTGTCTGACTGTAGAATTTATTAGAATTTGCGGTTAAGCTAATTGCAGTCAGCTCATTTCCTACGAGCTGTGATGCATCAAGTATTGATTGTGCCCAGAGTAGCCCAAAATGTTTGGTTGTGATAATTTGAAGTTCATAGCCCTTTGCACATACATGCCCAGCATATCCAGGTTCTGATATTGAGTTCCTTATGTGCTTTTCCACAGAAAACACAACTTTAATTTGCAAAACTTGCTCTTTGCTTTACTTTTGGAAAGTGAAGCTCATGTTTTCTATTGGTGTCTCCCTTCATGCATAACAGATATTACAGACTTCACTTCATAAAGGTCTTATATTGCCATTTGTTGTTTTCATAATACTACGTGTGCAGTAAGAACTTTGTTGAAACAGCTGCTCATGTTGTTTTTTGTATTCCCCAGGAAACCATGATGGATCATCCCCTGAGGACCATTTCTTACATTGCAGATATAGGAAACATAGTTGTTTTGATGGCTCGTAGGCGGATGCCACGGTCTAACTCCCAGGATAATGTGGAAGCATCTCACCCTTCCCAAGACGGAAAGAGGCAGTACAAAATGATTTGCCATGTCTTTGAGTCGGAGGATGTAAGGAATTACTCTGTCTTGTAATTTTCTAGGAATGGAAATGTAAGCATGTTTTGGCAGGCTTGAAGTCCGTAGCAAGTGGTTCTGCTTGTTCATTAATTGCAACCAAATATTTCATCTAAGCAGAGGAACTTGCCTTCTGTTTGCATGTTTGGACCTGACATTTTACTCACAAAATTTGTGTTTGTAGAAATGCTTCCCATTTTTAAGCTCCTTCAATGCCAGCCAGTAACAATGAGAGAGGGTCCGGTTGCCACATCTTACAAATCCCAGCTCAGATTCTGCATGTTAGAGTGAAAGTCTATCAGAGATGCTTGTTTTCCTAGGGAAATTCTAATCCCAAGTATTGCATCAGGGATCACTGATGCATACAAGAAAGGTGATTTTGTCTTTTTTTTGAGGAGGAGGAGATTTAGGTAGGGGAGTAGTTGCTGACATCACATCAAAAAGCCAGCAAAGAAAGTCGGTAATTCCAGCAATTCCAAAGTATGCTGAATAGAGACACAGCTGAGTAAATTTTGGTCTATGGTGCAGGTTACTGAGTTACCTTATGTAGGACTTGACATCCTGTCTTCACGATCAGTGCACATAACTTGCTGACTTTATGCACTTTTAAAGCTCAGAAACTGAAAAGTAAAATCAAACATAACAGACTGAAGTGGCTAGATATGTAGTTGCCAGGATCATAATCAAGTTAGCCCTCATAATTTGGAAAAAGTAAAAAATCTCAGTTTGAAGCCCTCCAAATAGCAGAGCATTGCTTAAGAGACGTAAGGTGAAAATATCAGTTTCTTATAAAATCCTCATATACCTTCCACTCTACAGTGTATCAGCAAGGACTTCGAGATGGGAAGGTTTTCTTCAATAAGCAACTGATTTTATGTCATGATGAATCTGTTCTAAACCCATGTGGGGATAAATTATCTGGTTGCAGATGAATGTACATATGCGACCCACTGCTGAAGTTAAAAAGTAAGGACAAGAGCACTGACAGAAGTAATCCTTTACCAAAATTTTGACAGAGAACATAAAAAATTGTGGACTTTTTTTTCCCCCAAAATAACACGTAAGCCAATATTGCAGAGCCTTTCAAGAAACTGGTGGGAAAATAAAGAGAATAGCCAATTTTTTTTGTCTTAATATCACTTGATACGCTGCCCACTTTGAGGCTGCTGTTCCTGTATTTCTAGTCACAAGTTTGGACATTGCCAGCTGTCTTACTGGCCGGCTGAAAAAGCAAAAATCAAATTGTCAGATGCCAGAGGCTGGCGCCTCTTTTCCTTCAGCATGTGTGGTCTCACTATGATCCGGATTTCCTGGATCTGTTTCCCAGGCTGCTATTAATACTTTGGCTAGCTGGAATCTGTGCTTCCTTTTGGGGATCACTGACATTACTTTCAGTGGTTGGTGTGAATCAGCCCATATTTGCGTCAGATGTGATCCTCACTATGCCACTAGATATTGGCTTGGAAAGTACATGTCTGTAGATCCAGTAAAAGCATTGCTCAGTGATGTGAAAATATGCTGAGAAATCGCAGGAAATTTTATCAGCTGTCCTTAGTCCACGGAATAGTTCACAAGTAGCTTGCAAAATTTATCTCAAATACCCAGATGACTAAGAAAGAGTTAGAAAGGAAACGTCGTAGTACCTGTTTGCAGCAAGGAGGTGGCAGCTTCAAAGATACGGTACATCCAGTGCAGTAGTACAGCCTGTTTATATTACTAAACTCATCTGTAAAACTCACTGTCGCCTTTTCTTCTTCTGGGACAGCTGGGTATTTAGTAGAATTTACCCAGTAACTGACTCAGAAACTGTAAGCCCTCAAGCAAGTGTTGGCCAGAATGTGTTTCTCCTTGGAAGAGTCCTTATCTAAGGAGGACAGCACCACATTTTCGACTGTATTTAGAGCTGGATCTTCAAATGAGCTGAACCCTAGTGATGTGTCCAAATGCTGGGTGTCTAAATGGGGGTTGATCTCTTCTTGGAGAGAAGATACATGTGTATGAATGTAAAGTCTGCATGTGTCTCCTCACCTCGGTTACTGAGCTATGGAGGTGTAGTTTTCCCATTTTCTTGCTGTCTTTTTCTTGCTGTCAAAACTGGGTTGATCTGAGCATTGGCAAAATACTGCCAGTGTAGATATTGGCCTTTTCAGCAGCAGCAATCATGTTATTCTCATTAACAGGTTTAGTGCTAGCTTGAGCTGCTTAAAGATATGATCAACTTTTTATTTCAAGGTTGGGAACCTTTCCTTTATTGGGGACTAAACTGAACTTCAAATGTATCTCCTAGGCTGTGTAAAAATACACCTCAGCAGTATTCATTCATCACTAGCACTCCCCGGGGCCAATGTTGTCAGCTGTGGAGCTCTCCTCGTCTCCTCCCTCCTTTCTCCACAGCCAGCATTGTGCTCCAAGGGACTGTCTCAGTACACATCGTGGCCAACTCCTGCGCGCTGCACAGTGCTTACTGCGCGTATCGCTCTGGTTATGCACAGCAGTACTCTGCAGCACGCTGTGCTGCTCTGCTCTCTGGTCTGTTACCTGTCTCATACTAACTGTGATCATTCCCTCAAAGGGAGGCACCCCTCTGGTCTGCTGTTTGCAGCTGCATCCCCCACCTTGCACGACACAGGGCTTTCCCTGTGTCTGTCTCGTGCCCGATTTCTCTCGCACTGCTGCAGCGGTAGAACAGCTCGCGGTGGGAGCAATGCAGTGTAGCGAGTGGTGCATTTGGTGGCTTTAGGTGCAGAGAAGGCTATGGGAAGCTGCAGGTGTAGGAGGGTGCACACAGAGGACAGGCTGAGAAGGAAAGGGGCAGGGAACTGGCAGAGTCATAGGAGTTGGAGGGAGGGAAACAAGAAATGTAGGGGAGAGAAGTTGAAAGAGGTAGCAGGGTGGTAAAGGAGATGTGTGTGACCATTTCCAGTCACTTCAATGGCTGGATCTGGTCACTAGTCGCTGCCCTTTTCCTGTTTCATCTGAGACTGAGGTTGGAACAGCCGATATGGATGTGACGGTTTTAAAGAAGGGTAAGAAAAGGAGGAAATATCCTCTTGAATGTGGTTGTGTGTTCTCTAGCAGACATTTTCATTTTCACTGCTGGCTTGTCAGAGAATGGCATTGCCTCTACTAGAAGGGAGAGCCACCTGGGAGCTGTACATGTGGGAAGAATTGTAGGTGCAAGCTACAGTCACTGCAGCGGGTATACCTTCACATTTATATTGGCAGTTCTTACCTGTGAAAGGATGGCTTTATTTATATTTCTCATTTATAATTGCTTACCAAGCTGGATTCATGGCACAGATGTTGACATTTTGTGGGTCTTTTAAATTCATTTTTAATGTACAAATATTTTTTTTTTTTAACTGGATTCCAGTAACTTGACTTGTAGGTTGGTCAACTTGACTTGATGATCCATTTTACAGTGTGATTGTAACAGAGAAAGTGTTACTGGACAAGACCATGAGAATGTTTCACTTTTTCTTTTCTCTTCTCTGCAAATTGCTACAGGCACAGCTGATTGCACAGTCCATAGGTCAAGCATTTAGCGTGGCCTACCAGGAATTTCTGAGGGCAAACGGAATCAACCCAGAAGACCTTAGCCAGAAGGAATATAGTGACTTGCTCAATACCCAGGACATGTACAATGATGACCTGATTCACTTCTCCAAATCTGAAAACTGCAAAGATGTATGTCTCTTTTTTTTTTTTTCCATAAGAGCAGTAAGCTGCTCTGTACCAGTTGCAGGCCCATGCTGGCAGAAATCAGAAATCAGAAAAGTGTTAATATTTCCTATAAATTACCTCAATGAGCCTAGAATATCCTCCCAAGTAGGACACCCTGTCATCAGTTCTGTTTCAAAGGCAGACAGTGAACCCAACATTTATCAGCACTGAAATGATGTACCATCTCTTTGTGTTCTTTTTACCAATTTTCAGACGTTTGACATTGTGTGTGCATACATTGTAAATTGTATGTACAATTTAACAGGTTACAGCAAACAGTATTACATTTATAGAGGCACAGGTGTTTGTGAAGGTGGGTGATTCCAGATTTTAAAGGATCGTATTTGCTGAAAGGCTTTGCAGCTTAGTTCATAAAGATGAACCAGTGCACCACTGCAACACACAGGTAGTGGTTTTCCAATCCACAGTCATAAACTCTTGCAGTCGCTTCCTGTTTAGCTTTGCCCACCAAAGCACCTCGCACCAGGGTTTCTTCCACTCCAGTTTCCTCTGCTGACATGCAGAAATAAGTCATGAGGGGTGTTTCGCACTAAGCAAAATCTATATTATGTGGTGTTGATTATTTCGTCTTTCAATACAAATGAAATGTAGTAAAATGTGTACCCTGTTTTGTTTTGCTGTTGAATTAGAAACGCAAGTTGCAAATAAGGAAGGGTATGTGTTTGTTGGTTATATGAATGTTTGGGAGGGGGGTGTTTGTCAGTTCCAAAGGTGTGAAGCAGCTTTTGTTTGAAACACTTTTTCTTATGATACAGGTTTACATTGAAAAACAAAAGGGAGAAATCCTAGGTGTAGTGATTGTGGAGTCTGGATGGGGATCTATTTTGCCTACAGTTATCATAGCCAACATGATGCACGGCGGACCAGCAGAGAAGTCTGGAAAGCTGAACATAGGGGATCAGATCATGTCGATCAATGGGACCAGTTTGGTTGGTTTACCACTCTCGACATGTCAGAGCATTATAAAGGTATGGAGAATGTTTCTGGAAGTTACACATTTTAAAAGGATTACATAATAGGAGAGAAGAAAGTATAGAACTCTGAAGTAAATTCTTGCCAAGTGTTTGTATAGCACTTTCCATTTCGTGATCTTTAAACCGTAGTGGGAATTATGCTACACAAATTTTCTGACTCCCAGAAAGTGAGCTGTGCCATTTACTTGTATAGACAAGGGCTCTGCGGAACTCCACTCCACAAGAGAATGTTTTGTTGAGAAGGAAGATATTACCAGATATGCATCTGAAGACACTTAAAATTTTATGTGACAAAAAGAGGCACAGGTGGCTTATATTGTCCTAGGCCATATCAGCTGTTTAAATCCCTCCTAGTATCTGGCTGAAACAGAGCTGATGCTTTTTTGTTTGTTTTTTTGTTGTTGTTGTTGTTTATAACTATTTTAAACACTTTAAAACTTTGAATCAAATACATGCTTATCCTCAATAGAAACTTTGCCTGAGTTATTTGAAAGTGTGATGCTTCTCTTCAGTTGGCTAAATGTGGTATTTTAATTAGAAGACCTTTCTTCTAGTTGTCAGAAAAGTATGTGACTGCAAAAAGCATGCGGGTCAAGTGGAACTGAACAGTGTTTGGGGTAGCTGTAGCATACAAGGGAATAGGTATTTAAACATCAGAGTTTCAAGAGCTAGAAAGAAGCATCATTAGGGAATGTCTGAGATGAAGCTGTATGGACTTTTGTTATTTATCAAAATAGCCCCACAGAGCTCCTACAGATCATAACGTGTAGACACATAATGTAATGCTGGTAGCGTACTATACAGAAATCCTTCTCTGATTTCTAGGAATATGATTATTAAACTTAACTTATTTATTTAGGCAACTTTCTGGTAACAAGTTGTATTATGTAATTTTTTTTTTTAATTTTGTACTTTTTTAAATCACAAAGCAAATTTTGCATTTACAAAGTAAATTTACAAAGTAAAAAAAAAAATTATTAAGTAAATTTTTATTTTTTGCCCATGGATTAGTTTCTTAATACTTGAACTAAGATGTTTGCGATAAAGACTTCCCAGTGTGGTTTCCAAAAATGATAATGCTGTGTTCTGATGAGTAATAGATACCTAACTCACTGAACCAGCCATTTTAGATTCAGTGAATAGAAATGATAGCCTGGCAGTGTAGCGTACTAAAAACATGGCAAAAACAGTCTTATATTTGTGAAGGAAGGAGAAGAAAACCATATTAAATATCTTTGTGCCAGCTTCAGTGGAACGAAACTCCTTGCAAACTTAGGCTTTTCATGTAGCCGTACTTGTTTCCTATCCCACATCAGTTTTATTTCTAAACTGTGATGAGTTACGCTTCTCTAATTCTTAGCCTTTTCGGTGGAGTTTCATTGTGCTCATCTGTACTTTCTCAAAACAGAAACAACCAGCTTTGCTGTTTCCAGCTTCTGCAGACCTTTCTCTTCCTCACTGATACTTACTGCTGTTGCCATAGGAACTGCTAGTCATTTATTTTGTCTTTCTAAAGAGAAGACAGTCTGTATGTTTGCAGGTATTCGTAACCAATACATCTGGAGCTGCTCATATGGCACTTCTGGTAGCAAGTATATATACCACTGAATGATCTAAGCACGCATTTAAATGTGGCAGAAATATCTCAGGATTTCAGATTTCTTTAGCATGCTTTAAGGACTCATATGAAAATATGATAATATTACGTAGATAAGAAAAATATCTTGCAAGCACTTCAAATAAGATAATTTCAGTGTTATAGATGTGATCTCTGCTACTAATTGACCATAAACCAATTGCAAACTGACGGAGCTCAGGAGAAGCTTTCCATATTGGGTGGTTATTCCCTAATTGTATTATGCTATACGTATCCTTTTCACAAGCATCTGGTGCTGGCTGCTATCAGAAGCACACTCAGGGACTAGATAAGCAAATAAGTCAAATGATGCAATTGTGTTGTTTCTGATCGGCATATATTACCAGTCTGCATAATACTGGAAATCAGACACTTTTGAAATACATGTGCTTTCTGTAAAATTAGAAAATTATTTGTTGGGGACCACATTACTTTTTTTTCAAGGGATACATATAAATAACTTGCATGTTTGTCAGGGAAGTAAGAGTGCAATTATGTCACGTCTGTTGAGGGCATGTAACCTGAGTGATTTCAGATGACTGAAATTACACACCTAAATTCCTCATAGAAATGACCGTCTCTAGTACTCTTCATGACTTCTGCCCCCCTGGGTTTAGAAGGCTGAGGCAGAAGACCCTCAGACTTTTGAGTAAACATCGTACCCACAGTTGGTTAGTCCCTGTCTTCTACTACATGTGTTGTTGTGAAGACCTGCATATAGAAGACGAATGGCCCTTGAGTGTGTGTGGTGTACTGCTAACTCCTCACCAGAGTGGAGGTGTCCATAGCCATGGACGAGATGGTGTTCGGACCTTCTTTCTGCTGAGGCTGGAGTAGAGGCAGTTCCCGCAGCCATGTGCTTTGTCATTTTGTGGTCACACACCCATTCTCCTAGAGCCACTTTCAATACTGAGCCAAGCTGAGCTCAGCACTGTGTGGAAGTGAAGGCAGCTGTTTCCCGTGTGGTGATTGCATCCAGTTTAAGGTACTGACAAGAAAACAGACTCTAAGGCAGTTCACCTTGGCAAGATGCCAAGCCTAGTTATTCAAGTCACTGCTGAATCTGGAGTTTAGCTCAACGGAATCAGCAGCGGTAAACTGGATGTAGAGACTTCAGTGTATTACCTTAGCTATCGTTGGAATTATTTTTCAGAATCAACCTTTTGAAGTCAGTGTCAGACACCTGTTAGTTGCAGTGGCACCCAGATTTCAATTTTGCATATAAAAGGAATTCAGAAGTAGGTATGGAATTGGTAGGTGTTGTAGTAAGTAAGGTGGAAGTTGCTATGTTCATTATAAAGCTTTTCTTTCCTTAAGTGGATTTTATTTATGTATTTATTTATGGCTAATCCTTTGTATGAAGTGAAGAAAAATATCTTAATCTCCAAGAGCTCTGAATACTTGAAGTTGTACAACGGGTCAGATTGCAGTTATCTACATTTTTACATTTGAGTTTTCATAAAGACATACAATCACAGAGTCTCTGAGGCTGGCAGTCACCACTGAAGCTGGTCTACACCAACTTGGTTCAAAGTAGAGCAGGTTGCTTAGCACTGTGCCCACTGGGGTTTAAATAACTCCAGGGTTGGACACTCTATAACCTCTCTGGGTAATCTGTTCCAGTGTTTTACCACCCTGACAGTAAAAAATAAATTTTCGTCCTTCAATTTCTTCTGGTAGCAAGGAGTTCATGATAAATGTGATAAAACTTGTTTAGAAGGTAGGAGGAACAGAAATTAGGAGCACTGATTATACAAGCATGACATGAGCAGGACCTGCCATTTGCTTGACAGAACTGAATATATCTTATTAGGGAAGCCACATATTTGTAACTACCTGAGCTACTTATTTAAAATTTTATTTCCCATCCACAGTCATTGGCTTTTTTGGTGAGCTGCACAGACCTGTTTAATATTCTTTTTATACATGATTTGTGCTATCAAATGAAGAAATTGACGGCAGGAAGCTAGTTTTCTTAAAACAACTGTGTCAGCTTCTTGGCAAGAAAAATTTGGTATTTTATCACTCATTTCACTAAATATTCTGATATGTGGCATCCATGTGTGGATTCTGTGTGTGGCATTCAGTGATCAGATTCTGATACAACGCAAAGAGCTGTTCATTCAGGGCTGTTCCCATGTCAAGATTTTAACACTTTTTTTTTTCCCCCCACAATGCTTATGTTAAATGTTTCACTCTTATCTTTGCCAGCATTTTTCATGGTGATTTCTTTTCACAGGGTTTGAAAAACCAGGCCCGAGTTAAACTGAACATAGTTAGGTGTCCTCCGGTAACCACAGTCTTGATCAGGAGACCGGACCTCAGATATCAGTTGGGCTTCAGTGTGCAGAATGGGATTGTAAGTAGCTTCCATGCTCTCTGGTTAAGCTTTAATAGACCTCAAACTTTTTATCCATTTGTGGGTAAGTTTCAGTGTGGGAAGAGGAGAGCTGCCATTTTCTCCCTTACAGCAAGCAGGACTTTGCACGTGTGTTAAGTCTAAGATAGAAAAGCTTAAGTTAATCAGAGGTTTTTTTTTTTCTTTGACTTTACTTACTTGACAACTTCAGAGTCAGCCAGAGGAACTGAAGAGCTGTTTTAGGTCAGAGAAACAAAAATGCGTAGTAGAGGCTGTTTTCAGTCTGCATCATTCATGTCTCTAACCAAGCCATTGCATGATCTCAAAAGTAAAAAAACTGTCCTTAACCTGTTCTGTTGTAAGGCATCTGCATCCTGAACATTGTTAAACTGTGGTCCTTCTTTCGCTCTTAAATTTCCAAGCAGCAGGACATGAGATGTACAACACAAACAGCCTTTGCTGACAGTTTGTTCTGCTCTTGGAAGAGAATATCCAGTAGTTATTTGTCACTAACAAATTTAACTTTGATTCAGTGATGGATTACATTTTAGAATTTGTTGCAAGCCTGTGTGTTTAAATGCCGATTTACAGTTTATAGGCAAAAATGAGTAATGTAAAGCCTCTGTTCCTTAGCCAGGCCCTGATAAATTTGTCCTTTCCCTTACAGATCTGTAGCCTTATGAGAGGAGGCATAGCAGAGCGAGGAGGTGTGCGTGTCGGCCATCGGATCATTGAAATCAATGGACAGAGCGTTGTAGCAACACCCCATGAGAAAATTGTTCACATTCTCTCAAATGCTGTTGGTGAGGTAAGAGCAGGCAATGTGTCTAGGCAGTATGACATAGTTCATCACCGTTACCAGTAACAAATAAAACCAGTAACAAGTCGTGTCCCTCAAGGGACCATACTGGGACCAGTACATATTAATATCTTCATCAATGACATAGACAGTGAGATTGAGTGCACCTTCAGCAAGTTTGCAGATGACACCAAGCTCAGTGGTGCAGTTGATAAGCTTGACGAAAGGGGTGCCATTAGAGGGACCTTGACAGCCTTGAAAGGAGAGCCCATGTGACCCACGCAATGATGTTCAACAAGGCCAAGTGCAGGGTCCTGCACCTGGGTCTAGGCAATCCCCAGTATCAGTACAGACTGGGGGATGAATGGATTGAGAGCAGCCCTGTGGAGAAGGACTTGGGCATACTGATGGATGAAAAGCTGGACAGGAGCCGGCAACATGTGCTTGCAGCACAGCAAGCCCATTGTATCCTGGGCTGCATCAAAAGAAGTGTGGCAGCAGGTTGCGGGAGGTGATTCTCCCCCTCAACTCTGGTGAGACCCCACCTAGAGTACTGCATCAAGCTCTGGAGCCCCCAGCATAAGAAGGACATGGAGCTGTTGGAGCAGGTCCAGAGGAGGGCCATGAAAATTATCAGAGGACTGGAACACTTCTACAAAGAAAGGCAGAGAGAGTTGGGTTGTTCAGCCTGAAGAAGAGACAGCACCAGGGAGACCTTATTGAAGCCTTATAAAGGGGGTTCTTAAGAAAGACAGAGAGAGACTTTTTACCAGGGCCTGCAGTGACAGGACAAGGGACAATGGTTTTAAAGTGAAAGAGGGTAGATTTAGATTGTGCATAAGTAAGAAATTTTTTACAATTAGAGTGGTGAGACACTGGAACAGGATTGCCAGGGAAGCTGTGGATGTCCCATCCCTGGAAGTGTTCAAAGTCTGGTTAGACGGGGCTTTGAGCAACTTGATCTAGTGAAAGATGTCTCTGCCCACAGCAGGAGGGTTGGACTAGATGATCTTCAAAGATCCCTTCCAACTCAAACTGTTTGATAATTCTGTGATTCTACCTCTATTAGTCTGTTGCTATTCGAATCTGGAAAGTTGAAGTGAGAGCAAGCCAACACACCATTGCTTTTATTAATTATCCGTAGTTCTCCTATGTTTTAGAAGAACGCTAATCTGAAAATAGGAAGTGTCCACAATTTTAGATGGTTCATTGATACTAAACATACTGTTCCATAATAATAAAGCAATACTTCAATAAGGGTATGAAAACTCTCAGGTTTTACCTTTCCCTTCTGTCCTGTATGACCTTAGCTACTTTTTTTACTAATGCTGTATTGTAGTGTGCATGTTAGGAACATTGATTAACTTGTTGTATTTCCTCTAGATTCATATGAAGACTATGCCAGCTGCCATGTACAGACTGTTGACTGCGCAAGAGCAACCAGTTTACATCTAAAGCCGACACCTCACCGTCACAACGTGCATGGAGGATGTTTTTCCTCATTAGTGCTTGTCTTTCTAGTGCTGCATTTCTGTGTCTGCAGAGACATTTCTCTCTCTCTCTCTCTTCCCCCCTCCCCCGCGACACAAACACACCGTCTCTCTTCTCCCTCCCTTTTTCCTCTTCACCCCACCATTTTCCTGTATTTTGGGAAGGGGCAAAATATATCTATGGGACTATTTTGGTTGCATCTTTTTACAAGTGAAACTTCATGCAGTTCCCCATGCAAAACAGGAAAATAACAGCAGCATTGTTCACAGCAGGATTCACAAAGAAGATTGACTCTGCTTCATGCTATGTAATCAGTTTTATTTTTGTAGCTATAATTTGACAAATTATAGTAAATTTGAGTAAATTAAATGCTGCTGAATGGAAGATGCCTTTACCAAACAGATAAAAGTATAGGGTGCAGAGTGTTCTCTTGGATATCCTGCATGTGACTTTGCTTTTCTTGCCCTATTTTCCCACAGGCGCTGATCTCAGTATTAAAGGTTTATGTCTGTAGGGAAAGTAGAATACCAAAAGGATAGTTTTGCCCTCAGGAAGAATTACCTGCTTATGAAGACTCAGTAAATGCTGCTGTTGTAAAATGGACTGTCCAAATACACACCTTTTAATTCCCCACTGTCATCAGTTCTTCATGATAGTAGGACCCCAAAAGGTACTCTGTGACTTGCTGAAACATGTTACACTTGCATTACTTCCACAAAGTGATTTGGGAGGCGTTTTTTACAGCTGCCTTCCCTGCTCTGCCCCCAGGTTTCTAACTCTTTGCTTTCTTCTGCTTTGTTTTTAAATGCAACATGTCTTTTATAGTCCCTTGCCTATTTTAGAGGTTAAAGGAGGGGGGTGGGAGGATCTTTAAATATCTACAGGAGAAATAGTGAGGGGATATCCTGAATAGCTACACTTTTTCTAGGCTCTTAATTCCGAATTTCGTGCACACAGCCATGTGTGCCAGTGTATATAGACATTTTTAAGATTGTGCTTGCTATTTATGAAGTTTGAATATAAAAGATCTGCAGACTATTATAAGTAATTTTGTTCTCTGAGCCAGTTTTAACATGTATTTTTGTCCAAAGACCTGTCTAATTTTATTGACTTTCTCTTTAATTCATGATATAGATAACAGTGGAAGGGATGAGGTGGGAATAAACTTATTTATTTTGTTATATAATTTAACTCGTGATTTTTTCCAAATGTATGGCACTTAAAGGAGATATGCGTGTACTATATGCACTTGTATGAAGATGATAAACTGTAGAGATATATGAAATCTAGGATTTGATTGGCCTCTAACTTGCATGCTAGAGACAAAAGGGGAAAAGGGGGATGGGTTGATTTTTCTTTTTTTTAGAGGGGAAAAAAAAAAAGCAGCAGTGGCTTTTCTTCCTAGTGAGAGGAAAAATTTCCATTCTCTGTAGTTACTTTTTACCAGGACTGTATACTGGTGTTTATTCTGAAATTCAACCATGCATTTAGTCCTGGCTAATATGTTGATTTCTTTTAAAGAAACAGTTTCTGCTGTGTTTTAACTGTGATAGAAAGGCTCAGTGAGATGAAAACAGGAGCAGACCACACACAGCCACACACCACTTCTACTTTGCAAATATGCTGTTGCTCACAAGTCACTTGTTTCTCAGTTATTGTGGAGCGGACTGTGCAACTTTAGCGTTGTTTGCGGTCCATTAATGATACCTAGACATTACTACGGAGATTCATGGAAGTGAATGTGTGTGTGTACTTACATACACACACTGGGTGCAGACACTGCTGAGAGCCATTGAGCACTCTTGCCAGAGGTCCATTTTTGGCTTTCAGAAGTCATGGATATCCGTGGGCTGATCAGAGGTAGAGAATAAACCTTATATTTCAGTGGGCAGTAAATATTTAAGGGGGATAATGAAGTGGTGCATAAACTATTGTAGTAAGTGAATATGTTTTAGTGTTGAGATTAATGTATGATGACTTGATTTTACTGCAGTTCTTGTTGTTATATAATTTAATCCCAATCTCCAGAATAGCAGATTGCACAAGAGGGCAGTGTTAGTATTCCAGGTTAGTATTTACCTCTGCTACCTGACTGATGCAACTAGATAGTGAATGAATTGTGAGTATATTGTTTAACTGTAGACATCTGGTTTATGATCATTTGAACTTTTTTCCAGAACTTTCCATATATATAGTAATATATGTAAATATGATATATAACCATGTACAATTTAGAAGATTATATACAGTGCAGCCTTCCCATAAGTTGCCTGAGGAAACTTAGTGAACTCTTGAAGACACAGTTATCATGCTTCTGGTTCCTGCTATGTTTACACCCTCAGCTTCACTTCTTTCTGTGGTTCTGTCCAGCTCATATGGTGGGGTCTTTAACTCACTTCACTGGGAAATGGTGAAGAGGTGAACACGCAAATGTATTTAGAGATGAAACAACTGATTCTTTGAAAATCTTGCAGCCAAGATTCTGTGAAGTTACTGGCACTTGAGTGCTTGAACAGTTCATGGTAAATCAGTGCTTAACATTAAGCAAGTGAATGCTTGCAGGATCAGTCTAGCAAAAAATCGCAGGTTTTCCAATTACGATGTGTGCATAAGATTTCTGAACAGGGAGGTCCATAGTGCGTGCACACTTCTGATAACAGTCTTGTAAACAATCCCATTTTACTTTGTAAAGGGCAAGAGTTTCAAGAAAAAGGAGCTCGGAAGGGAAAGCTGACCGTTCTCTAGACTGTTGCAGCAGTTTGTTAGATTACATATGTGAATTTTTAAGAGATTCAAAGGAACAAACTGCTGGTTTACATTCCTTCTTCAGTGACAGACCTGAATTCTTTTTCATCCTTGCTGCTTCATACAGTCTAATTAACTCTTCAGTGTTTACATTAAGGATGAAACATCCCCCTCCTTTTTTTTTTTTATTGGCAAATTTCACACAATTGTTTTGAATCTTGTTTGAATTTGAAACTCAATGGGGATTTCCAGGTTTGCTTGCTTTCCTTGTTTTCTATATGAAATGTGTTTCTGAAGACAGCAGTGTGGTTGAGATCTCTTGTACATATTTAGCACAGTACCTAGACTATGAAGTTGTACTATTGTTCTGTAAAGAGGGTGAATAGAAATTATTGTAAAGCGTTGGGAAAAGTATAGTATTGTATTTGTAACAATATTGTTCTTTGTAAACATTTAATGATCTCTCTCTATAAATATAAATATATATATAAATATATGTGAGCCTGGAATGTTGATACTGCACATCTACTGAATGTAATTCCTCTGATGTTTTTTGCCACAGGTCTCTGACCTCTGCGGTGGTTTGATTTGGGGGGGGAGGACAGGGGGGAGAGGAGTGGGCTTTTTTGTTTTGGGTGGGGCAGGGTGGGGGTTTTCTGGCCAGCTATTTTGTTGTGATGTATTTACTGTGCTACATTCCTTTATTTAACAGAGCGCTGATGTCTGTAAGATTTGCAACAATAAAATACAAAACAAAAATACCTCAGACAAGGCTGAGAGTTTGCTCATACTGATCTAAAGGTTGGCTTGCCAACACTGAATGCGTGAATGCTTGGAAGGTGTCTGAACTTCTCTTCTGCCGCTTAGTCCGGAGTAATACTATACGTGTTTCTGCAGATGTCAACCGATGCTATTATTTCTAAAACGACATTATTTTCAGGTAATAAATGACACGAGTGCTCCTAAATTAAGCTAATTCCTCATCTAAGGTTGCATGCCAGTTTTTACCATGTGAATGTCACCATGTTTGCATCTTCCAAAAATATGTTATTTCAAGATGCCTTTTATGTGACAGAAATAATATTTCGTTGTCTGAATAACTTTAAATATGCTTTTTTCATAAATGAGGCCTTGTTAAAAATTCTTTACGCTTACTGTAATTTCTGAAACCACTATTTTTCTTCAGAGGTCATCAGCGTGGTTTATTATTAAAGACCTAGTGTCACTTGAATAAATAAAAAGTAGACTTGTAATATGTCTGTCCTTAGGATAAATCGTGGAACTGCCTGTGTTGAGGTTAAAAAATACTTGTATAATGAGAGATTGATTATGACAAACATGATGGTATTTGAAAGTCAACCAGCAAAAGCCAGCAAAGGAGCATTTCTTCAGGTGAGGCTTCCTAGGATTTTCTGAGCTTCGTAGGTTGTTGTGAGTACTTTGAAACTACAGAAATTAAAACATACACCATGGCTGATTCAGAAGAAAACTAAACATGGGCCTTCAGCCACTGGGTGGCTATTCATAACATGAAATACAAATATTGCTGACATGGAAAAATGAAGTATTTCTTAACTTTTCACCTTATTTGCTTAAATGATAGATCGGAGAAATTGTGAAGTCCTTGGTAAATGGTGCAGCAGACAGGCTGAGGTTGCTTTCTGTGTTTCCCTGCGAGCCACCTTCCGTCCTCCTGTTTATTACTGTTCTTCTTAAAGCTTTACATTCCAATTTCTGTATTGCAAACTTTTTTGCATTTCAGTGGATAAACCTACGCCTGGCTTTTCCTTTAGCGGTACAGATATAAATCTCATGGATTTGCTGTCTTCACAGGGAACATGTTTCTTACCCTCACTGCCAGTGGTTTAATGGTTTGGATGCACACTGGGAGGACAAGCAGAGCCCACCCCAGTCCCAGCACCTGGGGTGCTTTGCAGGCTGAAGAGGTGGTGCTGATGCCCTGTGGGGACGGACAGTGTCTGAGAACTGGAGTGTGACTGTGACAACTGTGACTTAAGTATGTGTTCAGTGCAGGAGCATATGGTAGCAATCCTGACCTGAAGGACATTGTACATGGAGGAGTTGGTGATCTACATGTCAGTTAACCTGAGTGTGCCCCAGCCTGTGCTGTCCCGCTCTGTGCTGCCTGTGCAGTGTGGCCTTTAGGGATGTCCCTCGGCCACAGCACAAATTTAGGTGGTTGATGATAAGAGAGGAGCCTGCCAGCAGCCCCCAGCTCGGTACTGGTGGTGACACCACTTGTGTGTCCTTGCCTTTGTCTAGAAGCGCAGCAGGAAGTTCTCATGTCAACATCCTTTGTGTTTGACAACAGAAGTGATGAATGGAGTTGTTTTCTTCTAAGAAAATCTTGTAATAGCACAAATGACCAAAATGGGGTAACCCTTGCATGGGTGGGATCTGCGCAACTTGTTGCACCCTGACCGGTAGGCCTGTTTGATGCTACATAACTTGGGGTTCCCAGCGTCTGAAAGGATGTAAAATTATCTATACTATCCTCTTTCTTCATAGCATTAGCTCTAGTATATATAGCGCATTTTAAATGAGACGTTAGAGTCCAAGTGCATTTCTTACCAGGATGATAGCAAACTAGCACCTCCTGGTGCAAAAGACATATGCTTTGGAGTTTTGGTTTTGGTTCTGGTTCTGTCAGTAAGGCAAGAATAATGTCCTACCACTAAGTGAGAAGGTCACTGAGAGAAAAAAGAACTTTCAGACAGTTTGTGTTTTAATTACAGTTTGCGAATTAACAACCTTCTTTTATAAAGGATAGTGTTAGAACTCTGGACACCAGTTTTTACTGAAAGCCTGCTTTGTATCTGAAGGTCTGCATTTCATGACTGCAGCTTTTAATTTAAATCATGGTACTAATAATTTGTGGGGTTCTTTGATACTGCTGCCTCCACAAGAATGGTGTATTATCATACCCCATAACTGCACAGGTCACCAAACTTCAGAGCCAAGAAAATGTTTCTGGTTGGTAACTTCAAATAGGGTGGCGCATAAAATGCCCTGATTGTGGATGTGCATCCTGGTAGACTTTCTTCCTGGCTTTTCAGCAAGGTGACAACCACGAATAGGTCGTAAGGTGTATATAATAGCCATAGCTTATTAGAGAAACTGTTAGGCATTGATGAGCTTAGTGCACAGGAATAAGGTCTATGTATACATTTAGCAAACGGAATTTTGTATAAGGACGTTATCCATGAATCTGCATGCTGACTTTTTTGAGGGAGGGCAGCAGCAATTCTTAGGAAACCAAAGAATTTTAACAGCATGTTAATTAAGAGAGATGCTTCTCAGACCTAGTGCACAGTAACTAACAGCAGCACACATGGGAAGGGAGCTGTGGTTCATTCATAAAGAGGTTGGTTGTTATTATAGATGTTAATCCTAACTATTGTTTCTGTAAAACACTCTAGAAGGAACCTTTCTTTCCTTCTCCAGTACAACATTTTTGGATACCCTCATTTTCCCTGCCACTGACCACCTGGCACGATGGTCTCCTGGAAGTCTCCCCTCCCTTGAAACCTAGTGTCTATTTTAAGTGTTTGTATTTCAGCTCAGCCAGGCAACATATCTATAATTTATGCTAATTCTCATACTTTCACAGCAGCGATTTTGTGCAGAATTTTTCCCCACTGGATGATTTTACCAGTGAGTAAATTAAGATGGCAGAAAAATGTCTCCCTGAATCTAAGCAATTGACTAACAAACAGGCTTGTGCTCTCTCCCTCTACCACCCTGTCATTTCTGATAGTCTGTGTGCGCGTGGTACAGGGGTAGGGGCAACGAGGGAAAGACATAAGTGTGACTTTCAGAGCAGTACACTGAAACCAGGTACAATTATTTTTCCACTTTTAGCCCATCTTTCATGCTTAGCCTTACGATAAGCATCCACTTCTTATCCACTGATGCTTCTTGCTACTGTCTTTACCCTGTGGCAGTCTGCATGTACTCTGCCCTTCCTCCCTGTTCCATCCCACAGAGCATCTTCCATGGCTTCAGTGAATTTCCCCACTGGGTTGTGTATACTGCACCTTCTCCAGAAAGGCATCTTTAAGCAAGGCCATGGAAGGTCAAGAGATGTAACCTGGCAGCAGTGGGGAGAGAGACAGTATGACTGATGATTGCACTGAGTTTTGTGGCCCCGCCCTGGCTTAGATTGAGAAGGTCTGGGGCTAAGAGGGCAGCATCTCACCCGCTAATAAATTCCCATTTCTCTTAACTGGTGGCTTTCCCAATGGGTGAGTGTTGGAGGAGGAGTGGTGAAGGCACCTGTATTTGAAAGCGTGATGAAGGGAGACTTTTCCATTAGTTCTGAAGGCTGCCTGGACATGAAACAAGACTGCATTGACAAATGGAAGGGGCATGAGAAGTTTGTCTTTTGAATGGATGATAGCTTATAAAGCTGGTAGATTTTGGTTTGTTTGTTTGTTTGTTTTTTAAAGAAAAAAGAAGCCGCTGGTGGGAGACTGGTTCTGATAAGAGAGACTTGCCTAAACTTTTCCTTGAGGGATTAAAAAAACACTTTAGGAAATGAAAATTATTCTTCTGTTGCTACGGGCTGCACTCTCACTGGAACTGTGGTGATTAAACTTAGCTGCTAGACACCTTGTAGCTCTTGAAATCTTTGCATGTTTTAAACTTGTTGAAATAACATAAAGTGTTGTAAGTGTCCTTTTTACATTATCTCTTGCTGAGATTCAAATTATGACAAAGAAACTGGCTATGCTACCATGCCTCTCAGTGCCTGAAGATAATTAAATTAAAACTTGCTCCATTGTTTGGATGTAGGGGTAACTAATTTTTTTTTAAACTTGCAATGTTACTGTTCTAATACTTGCAGAGAAACTTCACTTGTATCTTGGAAAACTACTCAGTTTGTGAGAACATTATTTTGCAGTAGACTTGCTTCCTGTCTAGAAAGTATTTCTTCTTTTCTGGATCGGCGTGCCACAGTCAGAGAGGTGTGGTAGGGTGGGCTGTAAATTCATGGCAGTCAAGGTGCGATATTAGGTGGAGCGGCTGAAGGGGCTGAGCACTAGTGGACAAATCAGAGTCCCAAATGGTACATAATCCTTGCAGTCAGCCAGGACCTGCTTGCCCAGTCCATAGCCAGTAAGGCTGTCAAGTCACTGGTGCAGAATATATATATATATATATATATTTTTTTTTTTTTTACACACTGATTCAGCTACAAAATTTGCAGGTGTATTACATGAGGTACACAGAGAACAGATAAACTCCTATCCTGACATAAAGTGCCTCGGCTTGTTCGTTCTCCATATGACGTGAGGCTGCTTACCCCTAGTGCACCCTGCACGTAGACCTAACCGTCAGCTCTGTGAAACACTCCTCTGGGACAGGGAAGAGGTCTTCTAGAGAAGCCTGTAATAACAGAAAGGTAAATATTCAGAGTCATCAACTTTTCTGAACAATACTCTTTTTTTAATCTTTTCCTCTGGTGGAACAGCTGCTGTTGCCATGTGGCTTCTCTTAGCATCTGTTAAAGCATGACTGGCTAAAAAAAACAGGTCATGATTTGTGCAGGTCACTAAGGAAACACCTTACCTGGGTAATAAGTTGATTGATAGGATTTTTTAAAATAATTGTGGCACTTGTGCTGGAGTAGTTACCTGGTCAATTAGCAATTAAGAGCTATGGTAAGCAGATAATTTACTGAAATCAGATTTTTACTCTCCTGTCATCTGAAACATGTACCTGCCTTTCGAAGCACCAGCCAATGGCTGATAACTTTAGCTCAGGTTAGTTCCTTTCCGCTGGAATAATGAGCAATTAGCTGAATTGTGATCAAGTCCTTCAAAGCATAATCTTATGTTGCATCCTGACGTGGAGCCCAGGGACCTTTGCAGACTTTTCTCCCAGTAGGGTTGCTGAGAGTTTATATACGGAGTGTGACAGCAAGGTAAGAGCTGTCAAGAGCTGCTGGAAGTACAGTTTGCACTGATGGGGTGTGCATGGTTTTCCTCTTCCACAACCTGGTTTTGTAAGGGTAACGAGTAACTGGAAAGAAGCAGCTAATACTGAAGATCTGAAAGAACCCCCACTTAAGGTGATACATGTAACAAGAAGAGTTGGAATTTTAAATGTGATAGCTTTTACCTCAGCTCTGTTACGTGTTTTGCAATTCTATCATAACAAAGCAGTGTGTCCCTGTGGTGTTTTCTTTCTTCTCCAAGACAAAACCCCTCAATTTTTACTTGCTATGCTCTTACTTCTGAGAACGAAATGTACCAAGAGGCCAGTGTTCCAGCAAACTCAGTACCCCTAATGTATTTCCTCTACTAGACAGGAAAAATAAAGCACCAATTCCAGGGTAGAGATAAGCAGTTTTTTATTCAAGTTACCATCTTAAACGAGTCAAGCCATACTGCGCAGTTTCAACACCTGAAGAAGCCTAATTAAAACTCACTTTGAAGCTCTGTGGTTTTCAGTGGGGAAGCCATTTAATAATTTTTAAACAAAGCTTTGTTTAAATAGCAGCAAGAATATTTAGCCACCTGTCCTGGTTCCGGCAGGGTTGGGGTTAATTCCCCCAAGGAGCCGGCGGGGGGTGGGGGGTGGTGTGGTATTCCACACCACGCCCGGGCTATAAGAGGGGGTAGCCGGGGAGGGGGCAGTCGGTCGCCACTCGAGGGAGGCTGCGGCGGTACTGTAATCACGTACGTCTGTATTTCCCTTTATCGTTGTCGCTGTTTTTCTTTCCTGTTCCCTTTTGCTGTTCTGTTAAAATTGCACTATTTCAACCCAAGGGTTTTGCCTTTTTCTGCTGGTTTTTCCCACGACTGTGGGAGTCGAGCGAGCAGCTGCGTGGTTCTTTGATGCTGGCTGAGGCCAAACCATGACAGTCCTTTTTGGCGCCCAACATGGGGCTTGAAGGGTTGCAATAACGACAGATCTGACCAGAGCTTGTTAAAACGGATTTCTTATATGCATTTCTCATATTAGTTAGATAGTCACCGGTTACAATGTTGCTTCGATTGTTTGCGTGGCGGTGTTACGTAAATTCTTGTATGTCCTATGTATTCATATGTCCAATTTTGTTTAATATATTCATTAATGACCTGGATGAGGGGACAGAGTGTATCCTTAGCAAGTTCGCTGATGATCCCAAACTGGGAGGGGTGGCTGACTCTCCAGAGGGCCGCGCTGCCATCCAGCGTGACCTGGACAGGCTGGAGAGCTGGGCAGAGAAGAACCTAATGAGGTTCAACAAAAGCAAGTGCAGGGTCCTGCACCTGGGGAGGAAGAATGCTGGGCACCAGTATAGGTTAGGGGTGGACCTGCTGGGAAGTAGCTCTGAGGAGAAGGAT